>KZ308638.1:593729-644657 GCA_000376725.2 Ladona fulva | reverse complement strand
GGTTGTTGAAAAAATCACCACTTTTCAAGGGAAACTGGTAAATTTAATCTCAAATAACTTTGCACAATACTACATAACTACAACAGACACACGACATGTTTCAACGCATAAGCGTCATTTTCAAGTGTCGTGACAATGAACGAAACATGTCGTGTGTCTGTTGTAGTTATGTAGTATTGTGCAAAGTTATTTGAGATTAAATTTACCAGTTTCCCTTGAAAAGTGGTGATTTTTTCAACAACCCATTTACGATTCACATGAAAAACATGTAGATAAGTCGAATTAAACATGTGCAATAATCCTTTTTAATTTTCATCTCATGAAATTTGTTCTTGAATAGTAGATGAGCGTCTCCGTATCATTTTTATAGAATAACAATAATAATAACTCGTCTTTATTTATGGGAGAGATTAAGACTAATTAGTCTCATCTTACATCTAACCATCTAACGAATTATAAGTGATGAACAAAAATTCATATTCGAAATCATTTACGATTCACATGAAAAACATGTAGATAAGTCGAATTAAACATGTGCAATAATCCTTTTTAATTTTCATCTCATGAAATTTGTTCTTTAATAGGTCATAAGACGTGTATTCTTGTCTAGCTAGCTTCTTACAAATTGAAGGAGACAAGCACCGAGTAAACAATTCAGAATAGTTTTATAGAGTACCTTTCTAGAGGATAATTGTACGAATTGTGGTTATAAAGTAAAAAATTTTGAATTATTGTAAAATATTAATATAATTGTAAAAACTGCTAATAGAAACCTTTTATATAATTCAACTCCTCACTTATCTATAAAGTGACTTCGTTTTAGAACCAAAAATACTGATTCTTCTTGCAACAGCACGTAACACTAATATAAGCTATCGTAAATAAAAGAAGGAATGGAAAGAAATTAGGATAAGCATAGGATGATTTACGTATTTGAGATTATATCATAACCAAGCTTTTGCTACCGAGAAATACGAAAAGTATGTGATGCTCCCAGCGCAACTCACGTGATTTACGGGTTATGTGTTACAATTGCTAGCTCGTAGCGAATATTTAACTCTTTACATTTATAAAATTACATCATTATTATTATTGAAACAAAGTAAGAGCGAATAAAAAACCTGGCTACAAATATAAGGCTGAATCCATTTCGAAAATTTCCTTCTACTCTCTATTTGAACCATTCTCAGAATGTATCCATACTTTTAGGTTGAGTGAATCTAGAGGCATACACAAAATTTAACAAGGCCAATCCTGCTAATTTCATTGCTTGATTCAGGGTGGGGGCAATAAAAACGTCTCGACAATCTGTTCCCATCCACTATGACGCTGCAACATTTGTTTCACATTTTCCCCAATAAAACCCATAGCACTCTCTCTCTCTCTCTCTCTCCAGTCCCTCTTTTCTTTATTTACAAGTCTCTCATTCTTTCCACCCTTCGCATTTCACGACTCTTTCCCACAGTAACCTCATTTTGCAGACCGTAAAGATCGGTCATGTGCGCTGCCGGGAGATGGAAGTGGTCTTGGGTACTTTCAGGGCTTCTGTTGTATGAGAGCGAAGTATAGGTGCGAGAGGTACTCAGAACACGCAGACTTAATTCTGGAAGAGTAAAGGCTAGAGAAATGAAACGGTAGGTTGAGTTTACACGAAAAGTTGGCCTAAATTGTAAGAGGTGCTTGTGATACAACTTGTTTTTTTCTTGGGTCGAAACATTGAATAGCGAGGTATAGTAGTTAATTAAACCTTTCTTAACAGGGGTTTGATCAAGCACATTCGAAAATGATAGTAATTTAGAAAAATGTTAGGCTCCGTTGCTTATAATAAGGATTGATATAAAATAGATGTGGAGCTTTTGATTTCCACGGTTAAGAAAAAATCCTTGGTAAAATATAATTATAAAAGCCTTGTTGTTAAAAGGCTGAAAATAGCCGTAAAGTTTTAAATATGCCGAAAATTAGGAAAACATCCTTTCTTACTTTCGGATAAAATAAAATTTTAAATGTAAGCAAGGTTTAAAATACAGCACTCTCACTCATTATGTACACAACGAACAGGGATCTGTTCGAATGAAATCAGTATGATAAGGCGTGGCATCGTGGAGATCCATGAAGCAAGAGAAGAAAGTATACAACTTTGTAGTATCTGCAAGTTTATTATAGGTTCGCTAGCGAGTTAACATCATCATACTCTTTTCTCTTTCAGGGGCCTGTTCGTCGAATGACTTGTATTTAAGGAATGCATTATTCTTTAATTTTTATCCACAGCTACCTTTGCTGAAATAGAAGAGCGTCTAAAATAATTATTTGTTTAATTTGAAGGTATGATGATATCACAGAGCACAAAATAATCAGAGTTGAAAAACATCTATAGAATCGCTTCCTGGATTCTTAGAAGAGATCAATATATTGACATACGTTATGTATGTGGCTGGAATACCTAACTTCAAGAGATAATCTCCAATAGCTATGTTTTATTTATTCATTACACTCATGTATAATAATCTTATATATAAAATCGATATTAGCAGGCATGACTTCGTGAAAGGCATTGTAGAAGGATACACTTGGTAAATTTTGCACACTGTATTTATTGGCGATCGGTTTCGTAAGTTGACTTACGTCTTTAGGCAAAGGGTAAGACTTTTGCACATCATATATAGGGTGGTTGAGGGGAGGGAGGGAAGGAGGGAGTAGGTGCATCAGGGAAATCGTATATATATTTAATCTTTCAAACAAGAAGTATCTTAGGTGCAAGCCTTTGGACATAAGCTGGTGAAACTTAGAGGATTAAGTGAGGCACGACTACTAATTTTCCTTAACTACCTATTGATATTTTAAAATTGCAATTCGTTATGGAACCTAAAAAATATAATACGAACCCTACCTTTGCGTTTATACGTCATAGAATTACAATGTTAGTTTTTAGAATATCTACTCAGTTGAAAGTTTGCTCGTATTCAAAAGTTAATGTGTTGTTTTCCTTTGAAGATGAAATTAATAGAAAATTTACTTGCGGACGGGTAATATTTAAAACACGACATACTTGAAAAATTAATTCTTAACAAATTATACACTCACTGCAGAGAAACGTTCCGCGTCATTAAAATTTGCAAGCTTCTACTGTATAAAGTGTCAAAGGGAATAAAGACAAAGAAGGATACTGAAAGGTATCAGAAACATCTCTAAAAGGGAATTTTAAGAGGCTATATGAGAAGTTTTAGATAAGTGCAACCAACCGGATGAACACAATGAATTGGATTTTAAGCAAACCCCTCGTTAGTTGAAAGACATAACATTCGTAACATATAAGTATTTATTTATTATTGAGTTGAAAAGTCTCATTTTATTTGAGCTAGCGAATGCAAAGCCCTTATTCCTCGGTGAAGCAATGTGTCCACCTGCTTCAAACTCTTCCAACGAAATGCCCATTCCATTCCAAGAAATGCCCTTGAGGGAAACGTCTGAAACCAAGAAAGTATCTCGAGTCGTGAACATCCGGTTGAAGATAAAGTATAAAGACCAATGATTTTCGGAAAGGCATAAAAATCCTGAAATCGTCAGACCGTACTTTAAAGTAGGTTTCTCTATCCTGTTTCATGATGAAATGCAGAAAGAACTCATAATGGAAGAGGACTAAGGAAAAACACTAAAGGAGATACGTAAAATTTCTAAATGAATTATTTATGTACAAAATTAATTAGTTATTGATATGCAGCAGTTATTGAAGAAGTTTTAGAAACTCTTGACTGAAACAGTAAGGATCCAACGATAGATGGCGAGTACTTCAGTCATCTAGGTTTAGTGAATGATGTAGCGGTCTATTCAACCAACGTAGAAGATTGAGATTTTAGACATCAAGGTATAACGCAGTTGGAATGAACTAAAATGAAGGTAATGTATAATTGTTTGCGGCACAAGTACCAATGTTCTTGAGAAGGAAAGTCTTCAACTGAAGAATTTTACCAGTTTTGGCTTATGGAAATTAACCTCGGATGTCAAACGCCATATAGCCATTAGCGACTCCTCGCAGAGCGAGAGGAGTGTCGAGCGCTGAACGATTGGAACGCTAAAGAGACAGAAAATGCAACACCTGGATAATGACAGGGCAGACATTAGTGATAAAATAGGATCAACGAAATTGATCTGGGGAGGCCATTTGGTGAAATGAAACGACATCCGACGGACGTCAGCATTTCTCAACTGAGTAACGAAATATTAGAAGAGAGCAAAGAAGAAATGAAGCAGGGAAATTATCAAGAATTAACGTAGGTGTGACTTGGTCGAGAGAGTCCAAAAGCAAAAGCCAAGAGAAAGCTTGTGAATGCTATACAGAAAGAGTGAGAGTTAATGATCTCATAATTTTTTTACGATTTTACGCTAGATCTCGCCTTTCTTCAAGAAATAGGAAACTGAAATATAGATATCGAAACAGAAAATCATTGAGTGTAAAAACCTATGGCACGAGAAATAATAAAAAGTTGATGAATAAGACTTAGTATAAGAAGAGAAATACTAGATTCTAACAGTTAGTAGTTTGAATTTAAATGCACATAGTGTAAAAATGTTAGTAAATGATGGTTTCATAAAATCACGAGAATCAAGTACGACTGCTAAGTAAAAGAAGTTAGGAAATAAAGGCTTTTAGCTTCAGAGAAACTTACGCATTAGCACACAATAGATCGAGGCGTGAAAAACTTTTCCCTTTCTTCTGACTCGGTTTTTCTCATATAAGACTAGTTACAAGCAGTACAACACGCGGAAAAGCAGCCATGGAATGGGGGAAGAAAAAGAATTTAGAGAAGGGAGCATCACAAAGCTACGCTGAGTCTTGAGAGGAAACAAAGACGGGAAAAAACGTTGGAGAGTGTCGTCCATGTTTTTTTCATAAGGGTATCACAGCCTCTCTTGCAAATAGTTTTTAATTATCACTTAGGTTCTCCTTTTATGCCATCTGGAAGGAATGGAGAAAGGGAGTCGAAAGGAAAAACGTCCCGAGGGCTACGCGGAAGAAAAACTCTCCTGCAGGTCGCCCTGCGGGGTCGAGAAAAGACTTTATAATGAATTCTCCCGCGGGAGGAGGGTAAAGGGACGTCGTGATGGAGTATGGGAACACTAACGCCAGATTTCAGGGCGGACGAGTCTCGAACTAGTTGCTTCGCGATTTCTCCTCGTGGCACGTGGTTCTTTTTATATTTCGTTTTTATCCAGATGCTTGTCCGGAGAGCGAATCGGCCGACAGCTCGCCGACGCCAGGGGTCGCGGAAGGAGTATGAAAAAATGAATGTGGAGAGAATAAGAGACGCGTGAAGCTGTGTGAGTTCGCAGCCTGACCCATATTCCTCGGAGCCCATTGTCCTCCATATCTCCCATAATACGTTATGCATTTAACGGTGCACCTTGTAACGGAGATTCGCGGGGTTGGCTTGCCGCGCACCTACGGCCAACACACACAACACAGGAAAAAATAACATCCCCTTTTATTCAAAACGGTGGCGAGAAACAAAGAAGCGTGCCGAGGAGTGAAAATGAAGTGTCCGTGGAGCGAGGAGAAAAACGTAGCGAGAGGAAAAAAATTACTTGAAAAAAATTTGAAGCTCGTTTCGCGCGATTTGCCGTTCGTTGAAAAGGGAGCCATTTTTAACTCGCAGTCAGGGAAGTGCATCCCTTTGGTACGCTGAAATTCGGATGATAATTGAAAGAGGCAAGGGAGAAAAAAAACACCCTGACGTTCTGGAATGAAACACTTGGATCATCAAATAATCTTTATTTGTTCACGTTATAGTTGCGTTAACATTATGACCCTTCAAAAGAATTGTTTTCATTACTTCTGAGGAGAATAAGATGACTTAAATACGCATATTCAAAATTCGCTTCTCCATAATTGCCAAATTTTCTGTTTTCCTCTGAGTTAAAAATTTACATGTGATGTGATTTTAAAACCAAAGTTTCAACATTTATTTTTCAAAGGAAAACTAATCAAGCTTATTATTAGCGTAAACATTTTGTTGACTGCCACTGAGGAGCTAAAATAATCTTAATGGGTTAATAGCCGCCAATTTTTCATTACCAAGCATTAGAATTAAGAAAGTTATTATGGTATTTCGCCATAAATTCACGTATCTAAAAGGATAATAATGTAGGAGATGAAATGCATCATTATCGGTTAAAAATAATCGAGTAATGACAGTTTAAAATTTAATATATACCTGGGTTGATAAAACAAAAAGCTTTTATTGACTTTTGAGCGAAATCCATTGGAATATTAGATAACGTAATCCAAATTGAATAAATGATTACCGATACAACGTCAATGTATTGCGACGGAAACATTTTACGAAAATAATATTTTGATACAGCCGAATTTTCGGCTATAGAGAGTATAGCCGAAAATTCGCAGCAAAATTCAAATTACTGAATACAAAATTGTTATACATTTTAGAAGCTGTTTTTTCAGCTAACGTAGATGAAACAGGTGACAACATTGTAAATTAAATCCTTTAAAATGCATCCTTTCTATTTAATTCTGAAATCCTCTGCAGGAAGCAGTTATTAGTATAGATAAACTATTAAACTATCCAAAGGGCTTGCGATAGAATTTCATTCTAATGAAATTCATCATTTTCATATTAAAAAGAAATCATCAATTTCACATATTGTGATAAGTTATCGCAACGGTTTCAAGAAGTACTTTTGAAAACTGAATAATGTCACACATTGCACGTGCTATTCTCGCCTCATCGCTATAAAATTAGAACCAATCACTCTTTAATGACGAAATATCAACCGAACTATGTGGTGCACAAACGGCCTTATGATTAACGCAAAAAATATCTACTACCCATCTTCTATCGAGAGGGAACAATAATCGATTAACGAACGATGAGAATATTATTACATATCATTCTTAGTTGATTGTATTAAATTTGCTGGACGTATCATCAGGCGCTATAACTTTATCAGAAATAATGTGGAAGGAAAATGACTTGGCAGGAAAGGAATAGGTCGGCCAAGGAAGAGGTTCCCAGATTATGTAAAAAGTATCATGGGTATGAAAGTATACCAGGAATTGAAATGAGCTGCGATAGAGAGATCGTAGTTGCAGCGACACGGCCTTACCTTTACAAGAAGATAATTTAATACCGACGTAGCCTAAACTGTCTCATATATCCATATACACAAATAAAAGATTCCTTATGCTATGTTTCTATTTGTGGCTGTATCTCTATTTTCTTTAAAATCACATTTTATCACCTAATAGCAAGACAATGAATGTATTTCTCACAAAAATCTAGTTTTGAGAATGTTATTATTCTGGAAAATATTGTACAACCTAAATACTAAAGATTATAATCTTAAATAATGGCATTAAACAAATACAATGTATTTATTGCGCATATTCGCATATCCTATATTTGAGTTTATTAAGTCAGTGCAATTTAAGGCACTTAGAATAGCTTACTTCACTGCTATGTTTATGATATCTAAGGATATTTGAGATGCTAATCATTGAATTAACATGATATTTAAATTGATTCGTTTACTATATTTAAGACAAATATTCATTGGATGTCATTCATTGCTACTATTGTACTACCGTTCCGCAATAATATAGGCTTACAAAACATTAACGTTAATTAAAATCTGTGTATTAATTTCAGACATATCAAAAAGCAGCTATCTAATCTATCATTGCCAAAGATTTCGAAAGATGTATTATGAATTAGACTGTCAGAAAAGTAAGAGTTGATTGTATTCATTAATTCTTTTAATATAACGTGATAGAGTTTACCTAATTTTATAAACGTTCGGTTCACTACTCTTTGACCTTAGAAATGTTTTACTCTTTTCGATTACCATGAAAATTAATAGCTGGGCGTGAAACTTTATTACAGGATAACCTACACTGTAAAAAAGTTTATATATGTATATCAGATCGCCACAATCGATCGATCTCACGCTTGTCGCTAATAAACTACGAACTGAAATTTTTTGCAAGTAACAAATTTCAGTGAATTCAACCGAGATGATTAGAATCGTACTTTCATGTATTAATATATTTATAATCAATACAATCTGACCGTACTGGGTGGAATGCCATTTTAATCAATGAGACAACGAATTTCGTATTTACAAATTTATTTACGTATTTCGAAAGACTGGAAGTTTGCTGTCTCATTGATTAGGATTTATTTACCGGAAAAGAATTCCAGATAACATATCCCCTTAAAGTCAAGAAATAGAAAATTGTTTGCTCGAAAACGGAGCGTCAGCGTCGGGTTGTCAGTAGTCATCTTGGTGCACGGTTACAAGCAATTAAAAAAAGGCTCAGAACATCTGCCCCAACTAATGGTAGCAAGTCTTGGAAATTGGTCACTGTAACGCCTAACAATTACCTCCTAATTAGAATGATGGCGGCGATGAAGGCGCAGCTGTTAAAAACGATTGGAAATGGGTGATAAAAATTCGCTTCTTTATTAAGGGTCTCGGAGAGACAAATGGGAAATAAAAAATGGATTCAAAGAAAGGACGCGGGCATTAAGCAAATTAATGCATATAATGGGAGCATTTACTGAGAGACGAGGGAGAAAGGGGAAAAGAAACAGTATGAGGAGAGAGGGAAGGAAATGAGGACCGCAATTGGGAATGATCGAAGAAGAATTAAAGCAGTAGCTAGGCATAAGCATTGATATTAGGAGGAGGAAAAAGTTTGAGAAAATGACGACTGTGGAAACGAAAGATTTCAAATTCCTTTTTCTTAAGGGATTTCGATTTGTCTCGGAAGCTGGAATATTTCTCCACGAATAGCTTTTAAGACAAGCATTCCTATCTTAGCTAGGGCATTAAATGGAAATTCCGGAAGCGCAATTCCTTATTGAAGAGCAAATTATTGTAAGTGATCGGATAGTTCGCTATACAATGATACGAGAATGCTTCCATAGGAGAAATCGTACTCTGATCTCCATAATTAAAGTGCCTTAGTCATTATTGGAGCCAAATTCTGTTTAGCGAATGGGCGTACCGAAAGTATTCTAAATTGATGAAATTGTGTATAGGATATCTTCAAACTTTATATTTGCACGTCGGAAAAGCGTCAAATCAGATTAAAATCCCCCCCGACTTAAAAACATGATTTTTTTCATTTATAAGATTACAACTTTATGATGAAGAATATTCTTAGGAAATACTAAAACAAGTAAAAAGCTCTTAATCTGGAATATCTATAAATATATATTTGGGATTTTAAATATAAAAAGACAATTACACAATAAATATTCCATTAATCAAATGATTCTGAATCTTTTACGAGCCATCGGTGCCTTAATTCTGCCTCCTAACCGTGACCGGAACAAATTATCTTCAATACGACGAAATATGTGAGTTAATGAAGAGGAAAGTCTGGCATAGTGAACTATTGCATTTGAATTTTACACTATAGCACAAAAACGTGATTCGTTGAGGTATTCTAGCTCTCCATCGTCCCATTTTGTCAACTTTTGTTTGTAAGTCAATCGTTCCAAGCTATTTATGCGTGAAAGATAACTCAGGGAATCCCTGCTCTAACTTATTAGTATCAATTAATAATGGTTTTCAATAAGATTTAACTCCATAACTTGATAAAAACAAATAGTACGAATTTAGATTAAACAAGTTTTAGACATTAAAGGGTCGAATTAAAATGCATGCTTCACGGTCGAATTAAAATTCATGCTTCACATTTTTCCACAGGATATATAAAATACGACCGCCATCATCAGGCCGATATGTGCCGAAGCCTGGCGTTATTTATATTTCCTGTGGAAGATGTATAGTGAATTTTAATTCTAACTTTTTTTAACTAATTTCCTTTATCTATTTCCACACAGTCAAGCCTTCCGCAATTGATTTCCAGCTTTAGACAGTTGTGGAAATGAAATATTATTGCTTAACGTCATGAAAAAATGAGTGATTGTGATTTACGAATTACTATTCGGGTTCAAGATGTGATAAATTAACGTGGGTATTGAGTAGAAATATATTTACATGAATAGGATCTTTCAAAACAGCATTTTGAGAGTAGACATTTGTTTTGATGAGAGGAATAGTTCTACAGTGGTAATAAGCAATAATTTTTATGCTCATACATTTATAAAATACGAGGAAAAGTTATTTTGACCCTATATCCTATAAATAAACGCCGATTTAATTAAGCTCCCAATAGACTGATACCAGGATTATTTCAAGAGAACCGTTTGAAGGTATATACATACAACTCATCGCAAAGAATGTAAGATGTACGATATGTTCCTTATTTCCGCATATTTTTCCGACAATTTTGGTGGAATATATAGAAATTAAAGTGAAAGGTTTGAGTAATTCACGATTGTGAGAAAATAGTAAAGCTTTTTGAGCTAGATTCTTTTCTGGCTGATTTTGTTCCTTTGCGTTAGAAATAATTTACTTGGCAGTATTATGCAAACAGATTGGAGAAATAAAATATATTGATTCCGTAATAGTAACGGATATCAAGTACGTATATATGAAACAATCAATTGTATAATGTATTCCTAGCCGAAAGACACGCCCACTGCACAAGAAATGAATCCAAGCAGAATTGATCCAGGCAACACCAAGCTGAGGGATTTCAAAAAATGCCCGGATATTTCATTTATCTCCTCCTCCGCCGTAACGATGTGTATGCACAGCTCTCAAAGCGAGACGAAGGTCGACTTGGCGCCAATTCCTGCATTACGCCATGTTCTCGAGCCGCCATTATCGCGACCCTCTGTTTGGAGAAAAGATTATGTTTACAATGAGGAGACGACGAAACTCAAGGGGAAGAATGATGGACGAAAAGTTTTAAGGAAAGGCTATCGAAAGTAGTTAAAGGAGGAGGGCGATGTATCCGAATCCGGATCGGTTGTCCCTTGAGCGGAGGGTTTAGAGTGACGTCACCAGATGATTTCGCGTGTATCCTTGTGAGCATGGCACGACTGGACCATGCAGTCTCTGCCTATGCAGTTAATTGCGCGTGATTATGGTCCCCTTCTCGCCGCAGAATCGCTCTATTTTGAGCGTCACGCTTCGGCGATTGCTATTATCCCCATCCTATCACGGTCTGTCTCTAAGGCTTCTGAATGTGAGGTATTTTACCCGCCCCGTCTGTCTCTGTCCGCAAAGTGAATGGGATCCCCGATCAACGCCGTTGATTGGCTGCATCCTTGCTACACAAGTTTATCAGCCTTCGCTTCAACGATTGGGGAGTTCAAAACAGAAGTTTCTTTATCAAAATGCTTAAATTATATGCACGAATCATCATTATCTCTAATAGTTACATCATTATACTCATGAAATGCTTTCGAAAGAGTATTTTACTTTTATTATGGAAAATTATTATTGACAAATAGCGTCCTAAACTTTTTCCGTTGTGTATTGGAATCAGCTGAAATATAATAAAGCAAACGCAAAGTCCGTAAACCCATTTTTAAAGCGGGATTTAAAATTTCGTACAACCATTCACAAACTATTGGCACAAATAATGCTATAGGTAATACGAAAGATCCGAGAGTCTAAATTGGAAGCGAGAGAAACAGATCGGAAACACTTTAAGGCATATCATGGTTACCTGAAGTCGGTGTTGGTAGGAATAGTTAAAGGAGGAAACATTCTTCAACCAGAAAGGGTAACGTTAAAAGCAGCTTTCCACCAATATAGAATTCATTAAGCTTCTTCTCTGACCGTCGCTATGTCCCCACCTTAATTCTCTCTATACCAAACATTTTCTTTGGATTTCCAAATAAACTTGAACAATGATATAAAAACACAATAAAAGTAAAAATGAAATACAATGAATTATCTTCTATAAACCTTGTGCTACTTGAAACGAAGTGCTGTCGCCACACCAACACCACATTTTTTCTCCATATTTCTAGGCTACATATATGCAATCGTTTTGGATCGATATTATAATATCAAGTTCCTCACCTTTGCTTTAAAACGAGGAGGAAATGCTCAAAGACCCTTCAGGTAAAACGTTCCACTGCTCAGTCGTAAGATTACAGAAAGAGCATTTGTCCACGTTAGTTCTCTTAGGTAGGGGTTTAGTTACATACGTAAGTATGATCCTTTCTGCTATAGTATGATGGCTTTTTAACCTATTGCTGTTGACACAAGATTAAACCTGCACACACGACCACAAAAAATTAAAATTGACACTACCGATTTCAACGTAACAAAGTCATCAGGTGTGATTTTCTGACAAAAGAAAAATTTTCTAGCAGAACACAAGGTTAAAAAATACGTTGTTACGTTGATATCGATTGTGTTTATTTTGATTTTTTGTGAAATAAAGACATTGTTTGTTTTAATCTTGTGTTAGAATGTTGTTCCACGAAGTGAAAGCCGAAGTAATTGACTTTATTGCTGATACTTGTCTATGCCGGATTCCCACTGTATCGATATTAAAAGGTGTCTTGAATATAAATCTATAGAAATTTACCAATCTTGATACTTAGGGAATACGGCGATAAAATCCGCAATAGGGGAAAGTCTATCTGAAATAATATCCAGCTGAAATTTAAAATACTTTGAAAAATCTGAAGAATCGTGTATGGTAACTTTATTTGTTCTTCCAGCGAACGAAATTTAGCCTCTCATATATGTTTTACGAGACCAAAAATATCTTTTCTGTTCACCACCTCTAACCCCTAAAAATACTGACGCCGGTTATAACCGCAGAAAATTGGCTGGAAAGATTTTCCTGCACTATTACCCAGAGACACAGTGGAAATACCTCTTTGGGACTTATTAGTGGCCTTTTCGTGGGTAAATGAGGCGATTAGGAAAGAGAAAGTAAGTGAAGGCCGTTTCAAGAGATGGTAGACCGTTGTTGGAAGCCACTGCTGACGGCACAAATCACAGGGCGTTGGGAAGGGGGTGAAGTGAACCAAAGGCACTATGATCACGTGTCTATCTCAGAGATCGTTGGCCTTCCGCCGGCGTCAGCTGCATTCCACCATTTTCGCCTCTTTCTCCCTCGCTATAGTGACCTTCTCGTTTCTCCTCGAATAAATCCCACTCCGAAAGAGAGTGGACAAGTGAGCGCAAATAATAGTTTCTCCTCAGTGGAAAAAGGTGGTACCAAACAGTGGCAAAGGAGAAACCATCGAAAAATTTACTTTTATTCCTTGAGGGTTATCATACTGGAGTTCTCTTTCTTCGTTTTCTAAAATTTATTTATTAACTCTACCAGTTTATCTATCCATTAATGTTCACAAGCGTACCATTCGTTTATTATTCAGAGTGACTGATGATTTTCTGCTTTTAAACTGATATGTTCTCCTCAAAAGAATAACCTATGCAAAAATGTAGAAAAAATGCTTAAGGTTATGGAAAAAATATATACAAGTATAGTTGAATTACAGCTAATATTATAAGAGGGGTAAGGAGAAAGATCGATTTTAATGAAGCAAAAAAGTTCTACAGAAAATAAATCTGACTAGGAACATTTACCTTAATTTATATATGTATATTTTTAACATAAAACTATTTCCCTCAGCAGGTTTTTCCATCGGAACCTATTTCTGTAATTTTTGGATGAGAGTTCATATTTGTTTCTTTGTCCAGCTGAAATAATTGCTTCATAGCATATACACGACGGGTTTATATAGCTAAAATATTAATCATTACTATACTAATTATTAACATATAATTACTACACATAATAATTGTCTAATTATTAAACGTTCGTAATATTTCGGTACTTCGGTACCATGATCTGTATTTAGTGAGTCCTTTAGATTGCATAATTAAGGAAAAAAGAGGAAAACACCTCCAGAATGAGTAAATAGGGAGAATAATTTGTGATGGATTGCGTTCTGCTTGAAAAACCATGTAGGTACTACCAAGATGCTTTCATGCATATACCAATAAAGCAGTTTTCTTTGCGCATCGATTTTTTTATAATTATGTTGAACATTACGGGAAAGGAATATAAAGGAGCTTTCAATTCTTGAAATATAAAGATCCAAGTGACAGATGCTCCATACTGTTTCAATCGTTTACAAAATAATTGTAAAACACAAAGATTTTTAACTTTAAAAGTTTATCACCAAACAATACACTCCGGAAATAGACTTTAAAACTTTCCAAAATGGACATGGGTTTGACTTCGAATACAAAAGGAAGGAATTTAAAGTGAGCATCAAAATTTGAGGTATTCTCCAAGAAAAAAGCTATTGGAGCGAGACGAGAAGATGACCGGAAAAGCATTCGTGTGTACCTTTGAAAGAAGAGATGGATCCCATCTAATACTCCATGGTCGGAATGCTTGGCGATGAGGATCAATATCCGGAAATCAGTAGACCATTTTTCAGTTAGCTGTCTTATAACTATTCTCATCGCGATGAAATCGACTTGGCAGTCTATCACTTGGTGGAACTGCTTAAGCGTAATATTTAAAAACAATGTTTGTACAAGTTTTCACAATAAAGGCAATAAAAATCTCAACGAAAACAGGTTTCGACATAGATCATGCCACTATCATGAAATGATCTATGATTGCACCTGTTAATGGTATGATCTATGCCGAAACCGGTTTTCGTTGAGGTTTTTATTGTGGACACTTATACAAATATTGTTTTTTTATAGCGTCATTCTTATCGCCGTTTCATTGAAATAACTGAGAAATATCAAATTTTTAAAAAAAATTTTGAGATAAAGGATGAAATTTAACTTTGTAAGTAAATTCGTGCACCCAAGAAAATTCCACATGAAAAAACCCGAAAATAATCTGATAAGACCAGCAAGGCATCTTTAACTTTCCGGGTGGATGCTTTAAGCACTTAAGCTGTCTAGCAAGAGCATTCAGACATACCGTTTAGGCATACGCAGCAAAGTCAAAGTATGTACAAACATATTAGTCTCCCGAGCGGCATATTTGAACCTTCTGGCTAGATATATCGGTTGATTGAAGCATCCCCCATATAATTGGAAGACACAATTACAAATAGCGTTCCTGTAAGATTTTTTTCGTGTCCGTTTTTCCTTAGGTAGCTTCATAGGTTATCAATACCAATAGCAGTAAATGTAGAAAACCCGCAATGGTTGTTCAACGGCTGTCCCTCTTTTCGATCAAATTGATGTTAGTGGATTGGAAATAAATTAAATAAATTCATATATTTAATGAATGTTGATGGATTAGTAAATAGCTACTGATCCTGAACTGGGTGCTTAGAGGACATACTCGCTGTTTTAGTAAATGACAAACAGTGATGAGCTAAATATCTGATTCGGCCAAATGTAAAGACTGTTTTGAATTCTCCCCTAAATAAGTCTATCATGTCAGCAAATGTTTACTCTGACGTGATGGAATTTTACGTTTCATGTCAATTAAGAGAACGGCAAACGAGATCCGAAAGTAGCTCACTTCCATGGGGGGTTTCATTGCTCTTCATTTGAAGCTCTCCCAAATCGATGAGAGCGGAGAGATAGTGTGACACAACCATCATATTCATCAGATGTCTCCGACTATGCCTCTTCTAATTAAGAACAAACAGCATTCGGAACCGGCCTCTGAAATGAAATTCCAGTAGCAGAAACGGAAGGAAAACACTGGTGGTTGTATCCGAGTAAGGAAACATACGGAGATATTCATTATAGAGCTTTAGCTTCGTTTTTCCGAGAACACCGAGAAAAACTCACGGAAAGATTATTTGAGGGAAAAATTTTTAAAGTTATATAGCTTCGCAATTTTCTGATATATTCTTACTACATTCATAATTTACAAAAACAATTTATTTCAAGGCTATTTATTTCAAAAACCGATGACAAAGACATCATCTTTCCTCCCAGATCGATAGTAACGTTTGTGTACAACCATTAACAATGATTAAACAAATTATTTCATGAACAATCGCGTATCTCATACATAGATCCCTATCCTATATCCTTCCTATGCCCATGCCTAAACACCTATATGTGTGTAGGCATTGCTAGCAGCTGAGGTAAATGGAAATATCCTACCAGAGATGCTGAGGTTAGTCAACAGTACCTCAATGCTTACTGTTATATTGATTTTATGTAATAGTTCTGAAGGCTCACTCACGAGCAACTATTGCAAATGAATTTTACTATTTTACATTTACATTTACATTTGAACCCTGCAAACCGCTAGAGCGCATGGCAGGGGGTGTAAAACACCGATATAACTATCTAACCTGCACTGCTGTTCGCTTCTCTAATACATCGCGGAAATGACCAAAAGTAACTAACCGTCCTGGCAACTATCTCTCTGTAACGCTTCTTCGTTTTGACCCGAAGATCACGTTCGGTACTAACTGGGATGGCAATATCAACAACCTCCTCCCTGAGATCCGTAGTGAGAAATTTATTAGAAAGCTTCCTACGGTAATCTAGTCTTCTATTTCCCGTCAGAAATTCGTTTGGAAATGCTGTTTTTGCTTGTAAGTTTCATTCCCATTTTGCTCTGAAATGTGGAATGTTTAATGATCATAACTTACTGCTGATAGTGAGGGAAAGCAGTAATTAAACCATACATAAGTGTTCTTTATGTCATCTGACATTCTTTGCCTTTATCTTTCGTTCCGTCGTTTCCCTTGCATTATACCCTAAATTACAATCTTCAGCAATCCCTCTCCTCTCAACCAATGACCATTTCCTCGGTCGACGCTTAATTATCTCAGTTAAAATCTTCTCCTTCCGACCATCTCTAGTACCTTTTTGTTTGTTTTTCTGTCGACTAAACTTACTTTTTCCATTCCACGCCATATAAAATTTTGGATAGCCTCTAATCTTTTTATTAAACCTGATAATCGCACGATGGGGTAGCCCTGCTTCAAAACCTACGTCGTTTTATGTATTTATTCGTGGTTTTGTAAACTGTTTCTCTCATGGATTATTTTTCAGTTAATAACAATCAGACAGACCTGATTCTGTTGAGATAAAATAAGCCGTTTTTTTCTAGTTTTGATTTACTATTGCAAGAAATCTTTCAAGTGTTGCATCCCAATTCAAATCTCGGGCAAAATACTTCATCTTCTTCGACTAGGATTCTATTCAGCCTTATAAATTCCCGCCGTCCCAGGGCCATATGCCACGCCCTCCAATCCTCTCCCTTGGCCGTTCCTCTTACTTTCATAAAAGTCAAGTCCCGTGTCCTTTTACCTCCACTCTCTATTTCCATTTGCGGACCCATTTTCACTGCTCACATTTTTCCATCTCTCATCATCTCTCCTCCAAATGCCCATTCCCTTATTTTATTTCTCTCATCTACTACTCTTTCGAAGGCTCGTTTTCTTCAACCTTTGCACTTTCCGCACAAAAGGAAAACTGAGTTCAAGGGTGAATTTTTTCCTAAGAGCTTGGGCGATATTTCCTAGCTTAAATAAAGAAAATGAAACGTTCTCCATCAAGTGGCGTCTACGCATCTATCTGAAATTGATTTCTACGATTCGCTATAACTTTTGGAGGACACATTTACCATTCTATCCAATTACGAGCAAGATTGAGGAACTATGATACGATAGCAAGAATGATTTCTAGAGGAATAAAAACTAGTTGCTTTATTTCTTTATCACTTTGTATCAGAGCATCGTTTCTCAAACTATGTTTCGCGGAACGCTGGCGTTCCGTGAAAAATTATCAATGTTGATATGGTAATAGAGTCATGGTGCATGCACCCCCTGCCACACGCCGAAAGGCGGCTTGCAGGGTACTCACATAGACATAATATTCATTTATGGATGAAGTTGAAACAAGTTTGTTGTCAGGAAGTTGAAAGTCAGGAACTCGTCCATTTGCGAGTGTATTGTGCTATCACTAAACTTTTGGCTCAAACTATCATTGAATATTTATTACTAATATCCACCGACACTAAATATAACTCAGGTGCTCCATTGAAACCTCAAATTTGGAGAAGTGTTCCGTCAGAATAAAAGTTTGGGAAAGGCTGTATCACATGATGCAATTTAATATTTATTTCCATGCAAACTTCAGATATTTCTATGACTATATGAAGCTAGGAAAATCTGGATATTGATTGCTGCGTCATTCAAAATGTTTCCGGATATTAAGTCCACGACGTCGCTTTTACGCACAGTATTAAACAAAAAATTCAGAACGTCTTCATCCTCACCCTTCCAACTTTGCGACATACCCATAGAAACCAGCTGGAAAATTAAAAATGAGAATATCACAAAGCTTGTATTATGTATGCTTCTTGGATCGCATAAGACATATTTCTTGCGATTATTTAGCTAATTAGTTATGTTATACGAGTTACAGCGATCACAGCAGTTAGAAAAAATAAAGAAGCATATATCTCAACGTGAATTTTGCTGTAGCTGACCCCAGTAAAAGTACTTTAACGCACGGAAGGAAGAAAGGGCGACCTGCCACTTTTAATTAGGGAGCGTAACATGCGGTTTACCAAGGTCACATTAATCAAGGACTCGCAAACAAGAGCTTGTATATGAGCATTAGAGATCGTGCAATAAGAGTACAAAAGGATACGCTGGTTAAATAAGAGGACGAAGAATAATGATCACAATTTGCGAATATAAACCAACAACCCACAACATTCTTCGGAGTCAAGATGAAGATGAATTGTTATGCCAGCCCATTGCCCAAAATTCTGGAGTATTTATTCGTGTGTACAATTACATGGGGAAATAAAAATGGCAAGAAGGTATGAACATCGTAAAAAAAGAGAATAAATAATGCGACCCATGTACCACCATTAAATATAACTTATATATACAATCCGATTTCAGCTACATCTTGAAAAAATTATTCTTTAGCGTAGAATAACATAAAATAGAATAAGCAAAAATGCGAAAGAGGGAAGAATATCACGATAAGGGTGGCAAAAATTTAGTCGAAGAAACTCCGTAACAAAATCACACACTTTAAACGCACAATGAATTCCTTGCGCCAACGAATAACATGCACACCATCTCGGGAAGAAGAATAAAACTGGATAAGGGATACGCTTTCTTACATCTGCATGTAAATTTTCAGTGTTCGCAGAATAATTAAAAGTTCAAGGATTATGGATGATACTTAAACAGGAATTCTACGAAACAATTTTGGCTCTTCGACACCATTACTCAAATGATGACTAGGTATGGTCCGCCTGACCTAGTTTTTCACGTGCAATTTGTAACAAATGAGAGCGATACGAATAATATTATCTCGGAAACAAAAGTAAACATTATAGTTTACACTATAATTGTGGTATCATTAGAGACATGTTTAGACAAAGACCTCATCCCAAACATTTGTACCAAAATACTGAAACCCTGAGTTCATTTTCGACAAAAATTTAGTGTTGAAATCTTGATGAGGGCGATTTATATTTCCGATGTTGGCATCTAACTCCAGCACCAACCACAAGAAGACCGTAAAATTCTCTATACCAGCCACTTCTTGATTGCAACTAAAACAAGGATAGAGTTACAAAATTGTCAAATTTAAAAGGACCTGATTTAAAGGAATGATAATGCATCCAACCGAGTGAAACGAAGATTTTCAAGGAGATTAGCGCTGGAAAAGTAGAGAGAAATGAGACGAGCACGAGATAAGAGAAGAAGATGAGAGAGAAGGAGAGTAATAGGTGGATCTCATGGAATGAAAAGGAGACGACGCAATCAGTCACTTGAGCACAAAAGTAAAAACTCTGAAGAGTTAATGAGCCGGTTTATTTGCGGTTGACAGACGGCTGAATGGAGGCCATTTCGGGGCAACAAAGGGAAATGAGGAGACTCATCCGAAATGGAGAGGAAACAATAAGGAAAAACATATCCAGACACCAGTAATTTTCATTGTAGACGCTAAAGTGAGACGTCTTAATGAGCGAAACTACAACTGCCCTGGTGCGAAAGTACGAGATCCAAGTGTCTTGGATTAGGGAAAATGTTTTCTCAGTTAGGGAATGCTAATATTTTCGCAAAGAAACGACGGACCATTATCCTTGAAAGCAAATATAAATACTAAAATGGTTTTCCCTAAAACTTAAGAGAGAATTCAACCCATGAATTTAATGGTGTACGATCAAATAATTGAGGAGATCGATACTAACGTAATAACAGGTTCCTGGATAGCTAAGAGGGTAGCACATTCGCTTTCGGTGAAAGCGGTCCCGGGTTTATTCCCGGTGGAAGCCCATGTATGCAATGGGTTTGACTGTCGGAGCAATTTCCAAGAAATACTACAAAGACATCATTATTACAAAACTAAAAACAGTAAAGTCGATTTCTATAATATTCTTCGTATCAATCGACCGAAATTTTGAGAGAGGGTTGAACAGAACTTAAATAAAACATGAATAAATGAGTGATACGTGTTTATTAATAAATTAATGAGTTTGGAAGATGGCATAAGGCAAAATATTATTTTATAAGGGCAAAAGAGTAAAAATGGAGCAAAGCTTCGCAAATGTGTCATTTAATTAAAGTATCATCCTCAAATGAGACAATTATGATAGCATGAAAGAGGGTAATTCATTTGTACCTTCATGCGGTTTGCTTTTAAATTACATATCAGTTGCTTATCTAGTGAAAATATATTTAAAACGCATCGTTTATTGTGGGAATCATATTTTGTGTATATTTTAGTGATGATTACCATAAAAAATACTTCCAGTGCGAAGTACTTCCAGTACGAGCTTTATAAAATTTTGCGATGCGACTAAAAATACTAAAGATTAAACATGTTTCCCAACATTAAAGAAGAGAGCTTGAAACAGAGCACATACTTTTGTTTCTCAAGTGAAACAAATAAATACTACATATAATGAATACGTGAATCACGTGAAACAAATAAATAATACAAATACATACTCGGTAGCATTGCGCGCTTGAGACTAGATTTGAAAAGCCTTGTCAGGAACCTATACATACATTATTACAAAGATATGTATTTTAAACTGAGACGAGTACGTGTACGAACGATATTACGGAGTAAAAAGATTTCGTTCCCTCCGTCATCTTCTCTCTCTCTCTCTCTCTCTCAATATTTTGCTCTTCCTCCATTCGTTCTCATTCTTCTGGTATGCGGTCTCTTGATTACCTCGATTTGAAAAGAAAATGAAAGAAGAGAGAGAGATTTAGCCCGAGGAAGAATGTATCAAAAGGGGGAAACGAAAGAAAGAGGAAAGTCTGAGAAAGAGCGGAAGGTTTAGAAACCTTGGAAGGGACACCATGGGAATATGAACGCAAGGAGCGGATTTGGGCTCTTTATGGGTGTTATCGCTGAGAACATATCCATGCCCCGGAAGAAAGAGAAGGGAAAAGAAGAATGGATATGGGCATTTGAGGGGGATAAGGGGACATGTAAGGGTACGCGAATGTAGGCTATTGTCCAATATGAGGAAGTTCTCCAGGAAATTGCTGCTTTGGATCTCCATAGATTTAGAATATATGAATTGATAATGAACGCTACATTCAGAAAAATCTTATTTATGAGGGAGATATTTTGCATCCACAAGTTTCCGTGGAAAAGCGAAGTCAACGTTAATTTGTTTAAACCTGTTAACTAAACTCATGAAAAAGATTATCTTACAGATAGCACATGAGAGTTTAATGCTACAGAGGGCCCTCAGCCGAATTTGCTAATCGATATTTCTACGTGCTACGGGAAATTCATTATGTTTTGTTGAATAAAAATAATGAGAACTGAAGATAAGTCTGTTTTGGTAATATAAAACAAAAAACGGCTGGATTTAAAAAATAAAATTCGGATTTTCTATATATAGGTAATAAAAGTCTTGTCCGCATATTTCATAAATTTTAATGATAACTGAAATATAGATATCATTCATCTGATAAAACCATAAATAATAGAAAGAAATCCATGAGGGTATGGATTAAAATTAAACGCTTTATTTATGAGATAATAGATTCACATTTTACTGTAAAGCGGTGAAAAACCAGCTAATTTAGCTCAACAAAATTTATTTGCCGTACATATTGCAAAATTTGATACTCAAACCCCATAGACTACAATATGAGCGGGTTATTTACATAGTGTGTTAGTGGTGACACAGGATAAAATGGTGATACATTTCATCACTCGATAGGAGACAGTATTGTTTCGCTAAAAGCATACGCTCGCATTGGTCTAGACTAGACTTGCAGGTCAAACTGTGTCGTTGAACCTCTTCAAACATTTTATCTCCATTCCTCTTCCGCTCCATTTCCTTGTCAATCCAACCACCTCGTATCTCGAAAAATAAACAGGTTTAGTCTTTCATACACATCAGAGCCGGCGTTACAATGGTATTCCCAAGGCACTCGAGATGATCGAACCGTACTTTGGGAATGAGATAAGTCGATGCAGATTTTTCCTGGGAATCTTCCGAACTCAATGACAAATCCCTGCTAAGTATGAAGATAAAAGAATCAGTCCTACTGGCAATTAGGTAAATTTTCGTAAATAAAAGCTGCTGTGAAAAAAGATAGACTTAAGCTTTATTCATCGTTTTTCACTGATAATGATAGATGAACTGCCTATGCGAATAACCCCATGTTTTGCCCCCTAACAATCGATGTAACTAATCTAAGGCTAAAAATATTAGTACTACAGAAGAACAATTATGCTACTCCTGAGGGATTTTTGACTCAATTCAAACTAACGCCATCAAACACTAAAATTCTTGTCCCAGTTAATTGATTAATTTGATTGATTAGTAACTGCTAATCACTATTTTAAATCAACTTATTGTGAATATCTCTATCAAAAGTTTTCTTGAAATTTAGTGAAATAGCGTAACTCTGCATTTTACAGGCGTAACTTATATAATGCGTATGAAAGCAATGTATTCCGGCGTTACTTCGTGAAAACTCATATCATAGAAGAGAATAAAACTTTTTAATTTTTCCAAACTTGCATGAAATCGAATAGAATGTTTTGTATCATTGTCAAAATTCTATCTTTAAGCAATGCCCCTATCTTAAATTTGCTTTTGGAAGTAGAAAAGACCACGTAGAGATGTTGAAAAGTATTAAATTTGCAAGATAATAAAATAAAAAGGTTTGTATGGCAGCGAGTATTTATTTTGCAAGAAAATCTTTATACGATTTTCAATGTTTTTTGTAGCAAGAAGAGGCATCTAAGACCCATCACAGCACAGCCAAGTACAGATGAATTAACCAACGACGAAGGTGATATGCAAAAGTTGCTGAAGATTTTCAAACTATACACCTTCATTTCTCCAATAAAGACTCTTACAGAGATCTCTATCTGTAGTATAAAGACATAGGGTCAAACAATGAAAGTAAACTATATACAACGACCAAAGTTCTTAGTCACTATGAAAGAGGAATAAGAGCAACTTATACACTTTACCACAGGATTAAATCAAAGGATCCTTTGGTAACATGCATAAGTGATTCTTATTCCTCTTTCATCGTGAAGAGCTACCACAAAGTTGAAGCCGATATAGTGGATTTTGTTTCTTAGTCACTATTGCATGGTAATGCACAAGCCCTAAATGCAAATATTATCCAAGAATTCTTTGGCCAAATAAGTTAAGTTGGGCGCTTCTGTTCACAGTACTCTCCTGATTATGCCCCTGCTTTATTCGGTTTCAAAAATAGAATATGATAATGAAATGAGAAAATTATTTCAAAATTATGGACACCCAAAAACTTTCACTAAAGTATCTGGAAGGGACTTCCGGCAACCACAAGACCTCTGGAACTGCTTGAAAGTTTTCAAATCGTTTCCAGTGCTGAGAGTTTTCAAAAGGACACCAACTAAAATAATAAATAATGAAACGCGGTATGAAATATCTATATTTTATTTCAGATGAGTAACCTTTTACTCTCTCATTCTCATTGGGGACTCTCTACATTCGACAGCATGAGGAAGTAAAGAACAGAAAAGGAGTAAAACAAAATAGAATTGGAAATTCTATTCTAGTAGTAGTAGTAGTACTGTTAAAAGTGCTTCAACAGCTTATGTCATTTCGCACGTAGGCTCCCACCGGGAATCGAACCCGAGACCGCATTCATAGAAGTTGAACGCATTGCTCACTTGGCTATCTGGGAGCCCATATTCAAGTCTAATTCTTTCATCGAATATGAAAGGAATAACATGCAAATCATGCCTTTCATTTCGAAGAAGTTAGGAATTCTACTGTTAAAAGGTAAAGATGTAAGGTTTTGAAATAATAGAAAGAAACGAGAATGTAAGAATAAAATGATCGAAGGATAAAGTGAACGGGAAAAAAGAGTGGATGATTGAAACACGGGCGTTCATTAACGTTGCGCTAAACTGAGAGTCCAGGAGGCAATTATAACGGACCTCTCCACGGTTGGGGCCACAGTAAATAGTCGTGCCTCGAGAATTTGATCCAAAAATGGACCCACTCGATGAAATTCCCTGGAAGGGATACGGCCATCAAAAATGAAAAAGCCAATGAGATTTGCCAGAAAGATTGGAGAAAGGCGAATCGAAAATAAATGAAAGGGACGATGGTATCCTTTACCTTGAATGTAGCATCATGAAACTATTATTAGTCAAGAAAAGAGCTCACGTATGCTCCAAAATATGGTTTGTTTATTAAGCTTACGTATCCCTGATATTTTTTACTGGCAATGGTAATGTTTTCTTACGTTTCACTTAAGCCATAAAGGTTACTAGAGCAAGGGGACAATTTAGATCGAAATCTTTCGAAAACAAAAATGTATGTTTGAAGTAGATTCCTTCCAAAAAAACTTATTTTTCCGAAAGGTTTTTATGCACAGTTAAGTAAATAAAATAATTATTTAAACATTACTTTATATAATGATATAATATTAATTTAAACATTACTTTATATCGTATATAAAATTATATAAACATTCCGTGAAATTACATAAAAAATTATGTGAACTCAAGTTTTAACGTTACATAATGAGAATATTTTAATGCCAAAATCTCCATATATCAAATACTGAATGCACTTTGTTCTCTCTATGTTGATGAAATCTAGTAAAAAGCAAATTATTAGCTTACAAGATCTATATTTAACTGAAATGTGTGCAAGCATTTTATGGCATGCCCTTGATTTGAGTAGATATTATGGTATCTACAAAGTTGCGCCTCATCAGTCCAAGGAAGAATCAATTGGAAGCGCACGGGCAAATAAACTGAATCAAAATCCCAAACATTACACAGGCGTATGTGCACTCATCTCATCGGAAGCCAATAAAAGGTTCGTGGTCAATTATAAATCTTATCGGACGATTCTCATTGGAGGTCGAAAATCCAATCGACTAGAGGCTTTTGAAATTGAGATTTATTGCAGTTGTTGAGTGCAAGCCTCTTAAACAACGACTTCGGAGAAGCTGCCAATTTTTCAAAATAATTCGCTTTAATAGGTAGTTCAGCCGAGTTGAAGATTCATGGATCTGGATAGACTCCAGAAACACGTTCTTGGGTTCTTTGGGTTTTCGCCAAAGCTTTTGGCATCAGTCTTCACTACAACTGCTGATTTAATTTGGCAGAAAATGCTTTAAAGAAAGCGAAGATAGATGCGGTATTGCAAGCAACGCTCTATTCTGTAGGAGGCAGATTAAAACCAGAGATTGGTTGCCTGAAATATGTCCAAGGTATCTTGGGATAATGAATTATTCATAAAGAGCCTATTTGAGATCAATAAAATCTCTCCTGTTTAAGACTTTTTGTATCAGATTTCTTAGAAATATAAAATAATTTACGGTTTTTATCCGCTGATAACAACTGCACTACGAAAATAAATGAAGGACGATTGATACCTTCTTCGTTTCACTATAACACATCAAATTAACTTGTATTCCTAAACAGCAATAATGAAATATTTCTCTTCGTAGTAATTACAGTATTCCGGTCGTTAGGCCAGTAAAGAAAATTTTCTCACGGATATACCGGAACTTAGTCGTCTTTAATGCAGCAATTAGAAGAGTCAATTAATTTCTAATTCTAATTCTAGTTTCTAACTGAAAGTTAGCAAGCTATGAAAATATTGGAAATAAATATCAGCAAAAAGATACTTTCCTTTCGGATTTTTAACTATGGATACTCGAGTTTGGAGTTAGATGAAAACTGAGCTAAGGATTTTAAAGAAAAACTATTTGCACCAAATTTTTAATGTTTATCCTAAGTTTAACCATATAATTCAAAATTTTTGTTTTTATTCAGTTGGTTTTTACCTGGAGTAGGAAGAAAAATGTACAATTTTTCTTGCCGTGTAACGGAGCACTCATTTAGAAATTGTACTCTTCAAAAGGTATCAAATCACTCAAAACAGAATTTTAAAATAATATTGAAACACTTTCTAGTAATTGATATAAAAAGTTTCAGATTATTTACAGGGCCCTATAAATAGTTGCTATCGATTATGTAATGAAACTTTTTCTCAGAAATGGAGCGACGCAAAATGGCGAACTTAGTCTCGTTATAAAGCACTCGGTAGGAGTTTTCATAAGATACAACTTGCGTTAACTACACCATAGCGATTTATTTTACACGAATTTATATTTAATAGCGCATGCACACGAACAGGAGTGCGCAAGAAGCAGCCTCCGGCATACTTCCCGAGTAATTACGTAATAAAAGTAGTAGAAGGCCCTACAGCGAAAGGACTTACAATTATACAGTATGGAACATGAATATTTTTCCTTGTGTTCTAATACCTGCCAATCATAAAACTTTACGTAGTTATAAAATGTAGTTACTTACAATAAACTGTTTAAACAATCCAGGTTCTTCATTAATCAATAGTTTCCCTAAACAGTTTTATTATTAAGCTTCTACCGCGCAAGTGCAAGTTACTTGCGGTGCATTTATATTCAATTAGTTCATTTTATATTCTTAGGGAAGATTTACTTCTTGCGTGGCATTATTGCTACATATCCTTCCTTCTTCACCTATCCTTGCTTTTCCTCACTACTACACTTTCAGAATTTTGGAATCAATAATGTTTCTAATGATAACTATGTGTTATCATAGGAAAAAGACTAACCTTTGATTCTTCTTTTGATGAAAAAAACGCGAATGTAAGGCAACCTTCATTCGCAAGAAAAATCATTTAAAGCTTGAGCTGAACTTTAACGCAATCAGAGCAAAAAATCTCTTCGATTGCATGAGCCCAAAATCACATGGCAGAGAGAACTCGCTTTCAGCGCCTTTTTCGTGTTTATTAAGAGAGATGAGAGGGAAAGATAGTCATTGTAGGAATGACGAAAAAGAGATAAAGAAAAGAGAGAAAGGCAAAAACAATAAAAAGGTTAAATGCCCATGGAAACAAAAAACGAGACGAAAACCGAGGCACGTAGATTCCGGCGATAGTATGCGCGAAAATATGAACTTCGGATTTCTCTCACTGCAAACTTATCCTTTTCATACTTGCCCTTGAGCTCTTGTAAAACATACATTTTTTTCTGCCTCAATTCCCGAATGCGTCCTCGACTAAATCTTCGGAATCTTCGGAGTAATCTGGTCGAAAAACGCGTCCACTCACTCCTGCCGACTGAGAATGTGGATAAGGAAGGGAGATTGTTTATGACTTGAAGGAGCATTTGTTATTGCATGATTACGTCAAGTGTGACATTTTTGTGGTGTTTTACTCCAGTTTTAACACGGGTTAACTGATGAATTTCAAGATACAAGATAAGAATAATTACGCTCCTGGATAAATGAGGACTATTAATTTAAAATTTCTTGAAAGGAAAGAATTTGATGTGCCATAAGTGTATTGTCTTACCGCAGCACCAGTATAACATAGATTACACCTTTAAAAATGACATTAATTTCTTTTAAATTTTGCGGTGACTGATTAATTTTCTTTGGAAGGTACTTATGGATTACCAATCGATCCCAAACCAACCCTTTTTCTCGAAATCATGAACAAATTCATTGTTACACTTGACTTAATTTATACTTGGGGATCTCTCTACTTCAGCAGCATGAGGAGATAATCTTAGGTGAAGTACTTTTACACAAAAATTAAGTTGTTTTCTAAGATTATGAGATGAATATTTTTATCGATTTCCACAAGAATGTGTTAAGATAGGTATTAATATCCATATAAAAATTTCACAAAAGATGAAAGTCACGGCAATTCCAAGATTACAACAAAATACACAAAAATCTGTTATTATTCTTCTAGTTATGCCAAAATTAATTGGATTTAATAAAAAGCGTAAAAGGTGAAAGAAATCTACGAAACATTTCGTAGATTTTTAGAGTTCTTAGGTGATCATCTAAATCCTTATCTTCAAACTTTTTAGTAACTTATAAAAATTTGCAAAATAATGGTTTCAATTCAAATGCTTCACAAAATTTGATGAAATGACAAGCTATGTATATACATATTTTGAGAACGTAGCAGAGTCGGTTCGCAGCGCTGTCCTACATTAACTGCAAATCCTTTTAGATTTTTATGCTATGTTAAGCTACGTCAATAGAACTAATTGGAGTTAATTGCCAACACAAATACATCATAAAGTTAAGTGAACCCGACTTTCCCTAAGTATTTGTACAATTTACTTCCAAACTTTGATTTCATAGTTAGAAAGTTTTCATATTGATAGAAAATATGTGAATTTCTACCTTTACAGTTATAACAATAGTAATGATGAAATCATAACTTTTTAATGGAAAGAGAAATATCCCAATTAAATTCATTGTAATGATTATTAAATATCAATTACAATTATTAAAACTCATAAAATCGTTATTATTTACGAATACAAACAATCCCTAACCGGAATAATCGAACTAGCCAGAAACCGGGACCTTGAAGTTGGAGCGCTAGCAAGCTAACGACTACGCCATCGCGCCGGATTTTATAAAAATAATTAGACCAGTAGAAGTGATAAGTAGTAAAAGAGAATTCTTCTATGTTTTATTAGCCAAAAGACAGAAAAGCATGTTACCTTATATGATTTAGCAATTGGTCGATGAAAAACAGGAGAGTATGATCCCAAAGAAGAGAGATGCACGAACCTAAACACCATAAATCAAAGAATCTCAATTCTATACTCTAGGGAAATTATTTAAAACTCCAATTCTATGACAACTGTGATAATATTCAATAATTTCAAGCTAAAAAACTTCTCGTTACTACGTAGCATCATTTACGGCCGATATTTGCTAAAGACATATACCTTCAATGGCAAAAAGATAACAACATAAAACGGCGCATTTGTTTCCCGCTCTCATCTTTAATCCCCATTGAACTTCACATCCCTCACGTACGGCTATGCTTCTGAAACGACTTATGTATAGGGAAACAGGCTTTTTTTTACCGTTTATACACCCGTCCGTTGGCAACCGAAGGTCGCCCTTCGCCCCAGTTAAATATTCCCCTGTGTCGTCCTATAAGCGAACTTTCCGAAGGGACCCCAAGGCAGAGAAGAGTGATTTACGAGTCCCCGTGTCAGCGTGTGCAAATTTCCGAGACCTTGGGAGAGCGGAAGTGGCTCGGACGGGGTTCGATGTCGGCAATGAGCAGTAGAGGAAGACACCGGCAAAAGGAAAAAAGCGAGAGGTAATTTCGGGCGACCCGAGTCTCCACGAGAGATGGAATTGAGTCTGAGAGAATGAGGATTGCAGGGCAGAAGAAAAATTAGAGTCAGTGCATCTTTCTCTTGACACTCACCTCCAACGAAAAATTTTGGACACGCTCAAAATCACGAAATCAAATACTACGGTGCCTACGTTTACTTGAGCGAGACGCGGTGAGACGCTCGGTGGGAATCTGTTGCATTTGTCGACGCCTAACTTCGATTCCTCTAGCACAAGTTTGGTAACCAGTGGAGTAGTAAAGGGGGGTTGGGGTGTTTACCCACCCTCCAGAAACAAAATATGTTTTAAAAACTCCGGCTTATGGGTAAATCGAAGTCTGCTAAATATTTAAAGTTACACGCCCCTGATGACTCACTGGGAATGTATGCCATATGTATACCATCGTTATTACATTTATGGTAGAAGTTTGCCTGCCCCAGGAATGTAGGCAATTTAGCGTTTATTCCATGACTCAAACCCCCTCCAGAAACAAATCTTAGCTATCCCTTGTTTATAAGTGAGACCCTTTTGCGGTGTAGGTTACTTTAACCATTGAAATATTTTCACGTCGATATGTGAAGAGGGGATTAATGTATAATAATATGATTTCGAATATTTATTACATTAGCTCTTAGGTATTGACAAATCTCCAACGTTAAAGACTACTTCGTACGTTAATTTCCCTTTTATAGCGTCTAGGAATTTTAGAGCCTTAGCAGAAAGGCATTTTCCCATAGGAAAATAAATTTTGATATCCACAAGTGAAGGAATCTATAGAAATACGGTTCTTTTACTGATTTTTACATTTGACAAATCGAAAAATAAATAAATTTCTCGTTTTTAAGTGCCTTAAAACCAATGCAGAGACGAGAGGAAATCATTTGATGAAATCAGCTCTCGATATTTGCTTTTCTGCTCGGTGAATATCAATATTTGCTTTTCCAGTACGTGAATGTTTATAAACTAAGATGATAACGAACAGAAATGACTCATCAATTAACGCTACGATAACATGAAAGGGATCCGTTTCATGTTCATGCCGAAAAATTCACCTCTGCAACATTCTGATACAATATGTTGAAGGGATGCAGCCTGATGAATTAAAGTCAATCTAGCTCTGCACATAAAAAATGGATTGTGGCAAGCTTTACGTTGTGGAAATCCGTATGAAAAGGATGGTATGAATAAAATTACAAATACTCTTTTCCAAAGATGTGTTTAAAAAAACACCGGTTTCGGCGCAGATTGGCCATCATCAGGTGACCGAAACCGGTCGTGTTTTTTTTTCAAATACATCTGTTGAAAAGAGTATTTGTAATTTTATTCATAACATCCTTTTCTTTAGTTCTGCACAGTTGCCAGACACGTTCATGTAAATATGTTTAAGGTATATTTGATTCCAAATAGAAATAAAGTAGATATAAAATAACTTCAAGCAACAATAGATATTGTGAAAGTGTTTCCAAGTTTGGCTTGCTCATAAATTTTTACTTTGCCATGATTTCTTTAATGGAGACTGCAAAATATTTTTTGTCCTGATTTATACTTTAAGATTCCTTCGGAAAGAAAATTTGAAGAAATATTGAACCAAACTTTAATATCTGGATTAAATCAAATTCGCAAGCCTAAGAATGATATCTGGCACACATTTTAATTTTGTTTAATTGTCTTAACTTCCCTTTGTAAAATGTTTATTTAATTTCAAATATAAAATATTCGAATGACGTCCATATTCAGGAGTATAAACGTAAAAATTTTATAAATTTGATTACGTCTCAAAATAGAGATAAATTTTCATAGACCTTTCATCAAATTTTACTAATTTCCTTTAAGTTGTAGTTAATGGAAGTAGACATGATAGTAAACATATATTGCCAATTAGATTTTAAAGTACTCCACCCTTAGTATGGTTTATGTCGAAAACATACTTGTACTAATCATGAGGAAATATCTGATAAATTGAATCCGGAGAAGAATTGCAATTTTACACCGGAAAAAGTCGTTATTGGCAAGTTTATGTTAGTGTACAAATATTATAATTTAAAACTAATAGGCCGATATCCTCTGTGATGATCACTTCCAATGCGAAAGTAGATCTACAGTTTGAGAAGAAGGCCGAAAAAATATTATAAAAACCCCGAAGTCCACGATAACCAGAAATATGAGGCATCTTAGCAATTTTGACAAGCACATTAGGTCAAAATTGTAACATTTGTTTTTAAGCGACCTCGCGTGTCGAATCTTGATCTCTTTGATTGTAGCATGCGATTCATAAAGAGCATAATTTGAGGTCGAATGGTTGCGAAGGAGAAAATATAGCAAGAGAGGATTACGAGGTATTTGAGGCGATTTTGTGACCTCGTGCCTTTAGAAACGAGGAGGCTGCGTGATGTTAGGCGATCTAACAGGCTGCACCCTCTCGCCAACAGGAGATCAATCACACGAATCACGACCTGCCTACGCTGTTTCCTCTCTCGACCATTAACGGCGCGTTGAGAATCCTACACTTTCGGTCACCGTGCTTAAGTGCACGTTCGAGGAGTGAACTCGAATCAAGGTTTTGCTATGTAACAAATGGCCGTCCTGAATGACACCACCATCGATTCTTCGGGCAGTTACGAGGGAATGACGAGTGGAATACGAGATTTCTTCGATAAATTGTGTTAGCCTATTGTGCGAAGATAATTCCAACATTAATATTGCTCTGCACTCTACTTTACTTTCATCACTTTACTAAATAAATTTCCTATGTTTATTAAGCTGAACGCCATGGAAAGATGTCATATATACTCATCAAATCTTACCACATAAAATGTGACTTTAAGATTCAATAAAATACAGACACTTGATACTATCACTGACTGGCCGAAACGTAACGAAGAAGATTGGTATAAACACAATCATGAGTATACGAGATCAGAAAATATTTTCATTGAAATAAAATTGGAACAAGAAAACATTTTTTTCCAGCTTCACGTAGTACATTGCCATATATGTTTATGGAAAGGCCCGTTAAAAGGAGTGTTTGTGTGTTGACGGCATGGTAAATTACACTTCTGGTTCTGGTCATTAATTCGTCCCATTACCGCAAGGCAATTTCCTCTACTGCTCGCGTGTACTCGTTTTATTTCGGATACCAAATTGATTTTTATCGGCGTAGTGATTAAGCTGTAGCGACTTAGTTGCGAAGGCGCACAGTAAGCGATTGAGTCCCTTTTCGTGACCATAACGGTTCTCTCTGTAAGAACAGGAGTTTTAAGGCGGAATCTCTTAATTATTACATCCAAAGCACCCAAATACATGCTTACCACAACTTTTGATTTTACGGAGTGAATTGATTTTTATACCCACAATAACAACGTACTTTGTTATGCATCTCTTATCTCTTAATTTATTTTTATGTTCCTTTTCCTAGTGCACCATCTTACTCAGAAAAATACTTAGGCTACAAAAGATAAGATGATCAGTTTATCAGTGATTTTACCCCCAAAGTTGTATTTAGGAACTAGGACGAGGTTTAGGATTTCTACATATATTCCATAATATTAATGTATCAGTATCTCGTGGCTTTCGTCGAAGGGAATGGAAAAATGAGATTTAACCCTTAGGTCGTGTCGAGTGAATAGGTCGAGTTCTTGAAAGAAACTGAGAGTAACCAGAGCTGGGAATTTTTTTCATCGGAAGGTCACATTTGAGAGGCGTATCCTCCTTTAAAATAGTTATAGAAATAGTTAAATGTTCTGAAGCTGGTTGAAATAGTTAAGCATCGCCAGTGAATGGGTGAGAGAGGGAGAGACGGAGAAATAAATATATATTTAAGTAAGTACATTTGATACAGGAAGGGAAAATAGGCCATTGGTTCCCTACCTCCAGTTTAATTTATCAAAAAGTTGTCTGTTTCTTGCCCAAGCTGATTCATATCCAAGGATATTCCCCTTACTTGGAATTTCCTGATAGGAAGTTTGCCTTTTTTATACCCGTCATATTCGCCCAACTTTCTCCATACTTGCACGACAGTAAGTAAGTGGAAAATAAGCTAAATATTCACAGATAAGCCGACAGCCAGCATTAATGTGAGTTTAAAGTGGGGTTATGTAAGTACTATCAAATACCTTAGGATTGAAGTATGGAATATTTAGGAATCTCTATACATAGGTACTATCCTTCTTGAGGGTGTTTTCCTGCAGTGGAGATTTTTCCCTGAGCTCTTGGCTTAGGTTTTTTAATCCACAAAGTAGTTTTCTTCATTGTACTTTTTCAAGCTATCTCTCTCTTTTCCTGTCTCATATGACAAAGGGTTAGATGTAAGAAGAGACTTGTTAGTCTCAATCTCGCCCTGAATAAAGTCCTTTATTATTATTATTATTATTATATATGGGTATCCCTATACACACAATTCGTTTTATTCTAGAAAAATAAAGGAAAAGCTTGTAACGAAAATGTAACGTATACTAACTTTCCTCGAGGAAAACATACTACTCGAAGTCTGGAATTGGCTCCGGATTTCTTCTTTCTTTCTTCTTCTCAAACTGCTGCTTAGAATGCTACCATTTCACATAAAATTAAATAATGGATGCCGATGTAATTTCAGGAATTGATGTTTAATTACTATTAACACAATTAAGGATCAAAAACGTCCAAAACCAATGCAAGTCACGACTCAAATGCCTTGTGCCATTCATTACGTAATCCACACAACAACTCCTAAATTACGTTACGAAAAGGGTATGGAACTCCTGAATAAGTGGAGCCAAAATGCGATTAAAGCGGCGAGAAGGGGAAAACAGGAAATAAATTAGCGTTCGGAGGACGAAAGAGAAGGATTAGATGGGGCAAGTGAACGAGTATGGGGAGAGAAAATGGCAAAATGAGAAGCGGAAAGTATGATAAGTGAAAATAAACGCCCTTTCTTCATTTCCCTTCGGATGGAATGGCACTTCGGAATTGGCTCCAGATTTCTTCTTTCCTTCTTCTTTTCAAACTGAAGGAACGTCTCCCTTTCTCCTTCTCGCAAATCCTCTTCTTTCCAATCCCACCTTCGAAGAATCTCTTCTAACTCACGTTCACTAATCTCCTTCAAATCTCGATCCTTTTCCCAGCAATGCTCCCAATTTGATCCTTTTCGCTCCTGTAACGCCTTCTCCCCCAACATACATTCTTTACAAACACATTCGCCTCTTCTCGTATCACGTTTCTCCCTCCGATGTTATCCCTCTCCTACTTTACGATCCGGCGCCACTCCAAATGTCTATCCTATTTATCTTTCCATTTCCTCTCTCGTCGTAATGTATTTTATCTTTCTTTTACATCATACTCGAAGATCACCCCCGATTCCAGCGCTTTGAACTCTGGCTTTCTTTCTCCTTCCCAGAGGGCTTCTTCCATTTCCTCTTTCGTCTCCTCCCTTTGTCCCGACCATAAGCGAGCTCCATTGTGGCCTGGCAGACTCTTTAAGGTCCCTCAAATCGACTTCCTCTCAACACTTTAGCGATGCTCCCGACCGTGGCCTGTCCCTGGCCTAATGCTTTCTTCCGTTCCCGTATTCTGAGGCGCCTCTCAAACCTTCCTTCTCCCTTCCGATTCCGACTTTTCTTGTGCGTTGTAAAATGCCGCCGTCTATCCCTCCGTTCACTTTCGTTGCCATCCCTTCATTTCCAGAGCCATTCTTGTTTTATCGACCGCCTTCTCATGGCCTTTTTTTACGATTCGGACGGAGCGGTGGGGACTATGGTTCGGTGATCCCTCGGAGTTTTATTATTTCAAACACAAGAGTATACATGACTAAATTACGGTGATCTGGAAAAGGTACGATTCAAAGGTCGAGATGGATTTGGGGTAGCTATCCGTTGGTGGTTTACATCGTAAGTTCCCCAAGGAAGCGTGTTTTGACGTTGAGGCGCTGAATTTTCTAGATTTTTTTCCTCCACAAGCACAGTAAACGAGTCGATAACATTTCCTTGGTCAATAGCCCCCCTGTTTGTTAGGCAAAAGACGCTAATGACTTCTTGGTTAAATCAGTGCATAGAAAAAAGCACGTAGCTTGGAAACATGCATAGTAAATAGGAATGTGCAACTTTAAACTCACAGAAATCGTAATTTATAAACGTAAATGTTAATTCCCAAGGATAAACTGATGGGAAATTTCTTTCACATCTGTTAATCCTTTTATTTTAAAGCGCACACCTCCATGTGCTAAGTTAACACCTCATCCTTTCCGCTAGATGGTAAATCCTATACAAGGTGATGGCTGTGTAGCCGAAACCGGTAGTGTAATAAACATCTTGTGGATACTACTAAGTTTTTCTTACTCCTTCAGAATGTCTTTCCTCAAAATCTGGCCAGATAGGATAGAATTTAAATCCTATATATCTTTATTACTTATGCCTTGATTTTGATGACTAACAGAATCCTTGCTGAAAAGAATCCTTCATGACATGAATCAAATTAAATATCAGATGAATAAATAAATTATTATTACTATTATTAACAATAAATTATTCCGAAGGACCCAAATAGTTTTATTTTATATTCTAGCTAATGTTAGCAGTTGGAAAATGCTGGAAGATTCGATGAAGAAAAAGCTGAGTTCTTTACTTTTAATTCTCCGTCATTTAATCGCTGTAGTTTTAGGATTTATGAATATGGTAGTACCTGAACAGAACAGTACAAATAATTCCAGAGGGAAGTTAGAGGAATGTCTCCTTTTGGCTCCAGGCCTGTGTATTCCGATGTTTTCAAAAACCTAAAGAATAAGATGCATTTGACGAGATTACGGAGTCACGGCTTTATTTCACACTCTTATATAAACGATCTCCGTTTACGAGACTTCCTGGAAATTTTAAAAAAATCTCCTTTTCCTTACACATGTTTGTAAACTTCCTTAACAAAAATATGATACTTTCCACCAACTCAGTGTTAAAAATGAAGGGTTAACTCGACATCAAAGGCGGTCGTTTTTCGTTTTACGTTTAGCTATCCCCATCTTTCAACCTCTCGGTTTCATGCCCAACCCCCCTACGCACCAAACTCCCTTTCTGCCGTCTTTTTTCCTCGCCATCCCTCTCTCGTGCAAAAAACACTTTCCCTATCGCTTAGCATGTCATTTCCACTATCCGTGGCTCACGGAATGAGATGTTCATTCTGAAAATAAGGCTCATTTTCGTGCCGCTATGAGAAAAAGAGTCGGGGAAATGGTACGACGAAAAATTAACAGAAAAGAGGTCAAACTATGCTCACTTTGGAGAGTCTCTGTTAATTCAAAAAGAAGATTGTTAAACCTCGAAGCAAAAAGTCTTGGAGAGGATAGACTCAAAAGCAAAATTCCAGAGCGGCAAAGATTTTTAAGTTATCTCTCTACCCTCTCTTCCGAGGAAAGTTCCAATTTTTACTCATAGTTGTGGACGCAATAAAAAGTCGTTCCTACCAGTATATACATCTGAAGTTGAAGGAGCATACTACTATAAACCTAACTATAGGTATTCAACCGCTTTTGGTATCAGTGACCGTTATTTGGATTTGATTATGGACAACTGCAATGCATTAAAGTAAAACCCACGGAGGTGGTCGAGATGTTGTGGAAATTGAACTTCATGATGAAGGAAAACGGATGTCTACTTTTCCATTCAAGTTTATCATTAATGAGATCTAGTGATGGCATCCTTATGCTGGAACTGGTAATATCCCAAATAAACTGGTGTGGAAAATAGATACCTTCTTCCTTCATTAATACATAATGTTTTGAATTCAGAGAGTTAAGAAAGTTCAAGAAGGTTTTGATTTGGCGGGTAGTACCGCCACAAACACAAAAAAACCCAAACTAGTAAAAAATAAAATCAAGAAAATAGCTTCCTCTTTCATCTTTCTTTCCCTCTCCTTCCTGGAAGATTCAAAACAAAAATGGGTTAAGCTTCCTTTTCTAAGAAGCATCTCGTACAAACTTTCTAATCTCCTTCCGGAGAATCTGAGAGCAGCCTTCTACACACAGTAGAATCTGCAGAGGGCATTATCCCACGCTAAAGACAAGAGGGATCCTTCTTCGCTATCGGGGGTCTACCAGGTATAGTGCGATGATTGCCTGGTTACCTACGTCGGGAGAACAGGCCGTAATTTGTAGACGAGGGCGGCAGAACACCTGCGAAGCTACTGAACAATGCAACCTCGGCTTTTGCGGTGCATATCCAGGAAAACGACCACCACAGCTCCTTCTCCCCAAAGCTTCTTCGCTGGGAATAAGAATGATGCTTGGGAGGCTATTGAAATAATGGGTTCCAAAAATCTAACTAATGAAATAACCGATACAGAGTTAGGGATAACCTTGCGGTAATTTTTAATATTAAACAAATTAAAACGCTTCATTAGAGTGAACATTTTACTATACCACACAAAAACAACCTACACACGACCATGGTTTTGTAGCATGGCTACATCATCAGGTGACAAAAAGGAAACATGGCACTGAATATATAAAAAGCGAAATGTAGAATCAGCCAATGAGAGGAGGGGAAGGGTAAGGAGAGGAACAGAGGGTGGGGTAGGGGGAGGAATCATGGGGTGTGGGTTAAGGGTAACAAAGGTAAAAGAGATAAGGAGTAACCACAATGTCTGAGAAAACTCAAGAATACAAAGTCAAAGGCGGCAGGTTATACACAGGATGCACATTCTTAAAATTCATTATATGTCAAGTTATCCAAAGAAGAGGATGGTTGGCTGAAATGTAACAAAGTACAAGTTTCCGAGAAAATAAACCAACTTTTTCACTTCTAATCGTAGCCCGTGTTGTTATCAAAACCAAATAGAAAACAAAATTATCCAAAGTAGTTACAAAGTAGAAAAATTTAATTGCAAGGGCAAATGGAAGGTATTGAAACTATTCTATGGGAATGAAAAAGGTAAAACATTGAGTTTAGCGACTATATATAAACAAAATTATCGAGAACGGATTCATGACAGAACTTTTACTAAACCACACAATAAATACACAGCACGACCCAGGTTTCGTAGCCACGCTTTAAATTAGCCACACTATTGGGTCGTGCTGTGTATTTATTTGTGGTTTAGTAAAAGTTCTGTCATGAAGCCGTTTAGTGTGAATGAATCTCACGAAGTGAATCGTTTAAAGTTATCGAGAGTTAGATTTTTAATAACTACGGGTTCGGGCACATGCCCGAAATTGAAATTGAAGGAAATTCTAGTTTCGTGATTTAGGAAAGATTTTTAGGATATCCTCTTTTGTTAAGTCTAATTGAATATGTGTAATAAAATCTAATGCTAATGATAAAATATCGACAAATGTTAAAAAACAGTAGCGTGAGTTTAATTAATGATGAAGTTGAAGAGTAAGATAGGCGAAAAAAACATATCAATATCGTTGAACCTTCATTAAAATTTTGCCACTTTTTATTGTAATCATATATCCAGGAAGTCAAACATTCTGGTTCAGATCACGAGTCTGCAGCAGAATTAGGGAGAGAATATGCTTAAGATGTATCATCCGGCGCTCACTAAAGATATCTCTAACCGAAATCCATTAAAATCCGTAAATCCACTACCATCAGATATTCTTGGAAGGTCTTTATAATCTTTTATTCCTCTTTTGCCTTAGCGAGGGCTGATTAAATACTAACGTCCTTGCGTCAGTCAAGGAAGTCATCTAGCCATATTTATTAATTGAGGAATATATAATATGCAGTATAAGAAGGTACGATATAGAATATACTCGCACGAATATCAATCAAAATGCTTCGTAAGTATCTAAAGAATTTTGCAGTGTTTATCTTTATCCTGCTAAAAGTTTCAGATAATATATTCAAAATACAAACAGATCCATCCATTCATCCTTGAGAAGACAATCACCGGAGGTTCATTCTTGCTCGGGCAATTCGGTCACTCGCGAAAATTTCAATAACCAGGAGAACTGGTCATGAATAAAGTAACACGGTGAATTGAAAATTATGTAGAGTTTTTGAGCGGAAGGGAACCCTGTTACTGGTGATGCGGGCTGACCAGAAGAGAAAAAGAGTAGGAGACAGAATGTAGAGAGATAGTGATTGATTGATTCTTTATCGACGATTCCTATCGATTCTTCTACCACCTAATTTCCTAAAATAATTAAATTTACACAACAATTAAAATGACTAGCTTATATGAAGAAAATCTGAATAGAGAATGCTCGGTAAAGATAAACGGAAATGGAAAATTGCAAGTGGGAAAAGGGATAAAATCGATATAACGTAACCAACCGAGAAAATGATTGAGGATCCATCGATGTTGATGGTACTAAGATAGAAGTGTCGAATGTAATTATTCAGCTAAACATGAAGAAATTCCATTGGATTATAAACACTTTCGTCGACTGTTTTTCTGAAAAATATTTATATCTTTATTTAGTTCGTATAATCATCTTGCAAGTGCGATGCCTTGATTGTTCTAATTACGAGCTCCCTTCATGTAGCTCTGAAAAAAAATTGCATTATTCTAAGAACGAAGGTTGATAATTTTCATTGATCAATGTTATGGTCAAAATTTCACGAAGTAGCTTCAGAGACTTCTCTTCATAACCAGTTATGCTATTACTAATATCTACTAATACAAAGTATCAGATGAACATGTTTAGTGAGAAAAATATGACATAAATTGCAACACGAACAAATATAATAGTACGAATAATATTATTTTAAAATTGCATATTTAACTAAGAGATATACTAAACGCAAGAATTAAATATTGTAAGGCCTGGTATTATAATGTAATTAATTCATGCTCCACTTAGGGTATTATAATGTTTTGTTAGAATTAAAGTGAAGATTACTGTTAATCTCCTATATTTATGATGCACTAGCTTGAAGATTAACAAGATATCCTATATTTATGAGGAATCAGCATGGATAATAACTATAATCCTCACTTTATCACTAATAAAACTTAATAATGGGCCCTAAAGTGAACATTTGTCAAGTCCATTTTAAGTAAACGTTATAAAACTGGGCCTAAATATATCATGAATATGTACTGCAATATTTGTGGGGATACTTATAAACCACATGTTCCAATATTATAGACACCCTTCCTTTATCCTCAAATTGACTGATGGAAAAAATATATCCTCAGGGAAACAGAAAGAATGCAATGGTGAGGTAGCACAGGAAACGGATTGAGAGAGAAAATTGAAAAAGAGGAATAATGGCCCAGAAAGCGCAAGTGTACCTTAAGAGGGTGAAAGGGGGATTCATTAGCCAGCAACAATTCCACAGAACTCAAAAACTGGAGGGTAGCGCGAGCTAACAGATGAGAGATTCGTGTTGGTTGGAGAGCAAATGCCGCTGTGGGCATCGGTGCGCATTTTCGTTCTTAATTTTTTCGAGGAGAAACGAGGGAGAGGAGAAATATGGAAAATTCGAATAACCGTGCCTGATGTGGAGGAATTCAGGACGTAGTAGAGAGACAGGCTTGAAAGGGAGGGAAGGGGTGGAGAATTTGACGCTGTTATATTAGGAACAAGTCTCATGTTTATTTCACGGGGACGCAAAAGCTTCGGTTGCGGAAAGAAGAGAATCTCGCAAACGTTAAAAAATTCATACGCCCCATATTTCCGGTGTGATTGCCGCCACACGTAGTATCCGATGGAATTCCGGTGGGACATTTACGTCGCTAGACATTTGTTTTTTGCTGACGAAAAAAAAACATTTTTGCCGACGACAGGAATTACGCATTTGGGCGTTTGCTGCATTCCCTGCGCAAAGAGACATTTCGCATTGCAGATTTGTGCTGTGGAGTGTCGAAAGGGTTATTTTTAATGATACTGAAAGCAATTGAATGATGAATTGCGACGGAATTATGTCTTCTGTTTGTTTGACGACGCGATGCAATGGTGTCGGATGGCACCTTTATTTACGAAGTCGCGTTGCATTGATTTCGTAGTAACGGAAGTTCTTCCCATCGCTGCCGCTGAATGAACATGCGAAGGCGAGCAATATAAAATTCAAATGCAGATCGCCGCAACACTTCCATGAACGTCCATGGCGGTCTCGCTTAACAGTCATTAGTCGATTACAAATGAAATGCTGACCGCATCAATGATGAATTACAAAAGAGAAGTTTTGGAAAATGTATAAAATCAGCTCATTTGTAATGAAAGTACAACCACTTTATTTACATGTATAGCATAATCTTTTCGATTAACATTTTGCAATTCATTTAACGGTGACAGTTTTACACAAATCTTTTCAAAATTCAAGCACACTATCGACTAAACTACTCAATATAATTGGGAGAATCAAGCTTAGAGCTTAGTAACTTTTCTGGTAGTGTCTGCCATATTCGTAATAACTTATACATTTTAGCATTTCATACAAAGTTATTATATTTTTATAAAGTTATCGATTGTAATGCGAACACCATTCGGGACATTAACTTCCACAAACGTGGTAATGACACTAAGGTTATTATTTTTTTCTGGATTTATCTTCCTATTTTAATTAGATATTTTTCTGCAGTTTATCCGCAAAAAATATTCTTCATACAAGAAGAAAGATGGTTTTACTGATACAGAAAAAGGAATTTCTACATTAATTCGTGTTGATGATCACAGGTTTCCTCGAGGAAGAACTTATGTCGCTTAGATAGATCATAATTGATCATAGTTGATTTTCTAAAATCGCTGATTCTTCAGTTAATCTCAAAACAGATTTTACGAATATTTTATAAATTGCAGGTATGCTGTAAAGGAAGTATATTAGAACCTCTGTTCATGAATTTATCTCGCTACTCAATGCCGTTTGCCATCCGAAATGTTTTTAAACCCACTGTTTTCGCCACAGAAATCGATTTAAAACAAATTGATCCGTTCATGAACCCAAAATAACTGTTTATTTAAAATTTTATAGCCCTACTATTCGCACATATTTCATTCCAAATAACACCATATTCATGTCCTTCCTTCTAGCCAATATCACAATACCCCGCTTCCGTTTTTCACTACTCAAGACTGCGCGTCGACACATAGCTACATATTATGTAATACATCTCTATGAATATTTACAAAGTATTTTTAATAAAAGTCTCTCTATCATAGCGTATCAATTCCTTCAAGAGCTAGCAAGTTATAAAAAACTAGTACTTGAACCTTAACGGTATGAAATGATGGAATTTTAGCCGGCAATACGCTTCAATCGCCCATTATCATCCAGAATTTTACTACCGGTTTCACTTTCACAGGCTAAGTCGACTTGTGGCGTCGCCAAAAATTCCGGAAAGTAAATTTCCGTTGCTGGGGATTAAACCACAAACTTCTGCTTGGAAAACGATCGCCTTAACCACTACGCCACCGCGGTCAATCAGAATATTTTTATTTCAACGTATTAGGTTAGCAATTGGCGCTCTACCTCTTTAATCTTGCCAACAACCTATGTTGAGGATTATCATGGTCGTTACTGGATAGACCGTTCGTCATTCGAGACTACTTTCGTTAGCAAAATTTGATCGTGGACGATATATTCGTGATTGTAGGCGTTCGTCTTCCGAGGTTCATTGAATTATGATGCAATTTGTATCAATAGAAGGTAAAAACGCCTAATTGCGTGATTATAAATCATCTATCATCAGACCAGCATGAGAAGGGGTTGGAGATGTTAATACCGACTGTCATTCGAGGTGCGGAATTAGAAGCATCGTTAAGAGCTGCCTCTCAAATGCGAATTCTTCAAAGCGTTGGATCAGCAGCCTCATAAAAAGCACCTCCTTTTCGTTTCGATGAGTTAATTCCATGGAGCAGTGTGCGGAAGGGTTCGGTTAGATGGGGTTAATTGCCCATAAAGCGATCGCCGTGTTTTTCGTCGTCGCAGGAAGGAGATGAGGTGTTTCTCGTCGGTGGGCCAATTAGCTCGGGCAATCCTATAAGGACTCCTTCCTTCCCGTATCCCCTCGCTTATAAGGTAGCGACGGATTTCCCATCGCAATCAGAGTCTATGGTTGCCGATATTGACGTTAAATTCCGGATCAATGAAACGTTTTTAACGAGGTATTCGAATGAAAGTGAGCGTATCGGAACATTAGACGCGCGCTAGGTTGCCTTTGAGTGGCTCTCCAAAACTTTTTACCTAATGAACCAATTTTATCCCGATTTGGTCGACTTGATGAGTACCATCGCAGAAACTTTAGGGTATCGTTTACATTTCCCTTAATCTCCGTTTAAGTCAAGTGTGTAATATGAGGTCTCGACCGCAATGCTGTTCAGCCAACCATATGAAATCTGGAGTTGGTCCCATTTTCGGAAATCGTAAATAACAAGGCTGTTATGCATTTATATAGAGGGGCAGTCGAATGGTACGGTAAGTGAATAGGTTTTGAGAGGTTTAGAGCAGAATTGGAAAATTTTCCATATGTGACCAGTACTCAGCATATTGGAAGATTAATAATTGAAATATTTTACAAAAATTCATTTACATTTTCCTAAATCTCGACATATACTTCTAAATAATATTGAAATCCATTGCAAAACGTTCAAATACTTGCAAATGGGACTGCTACACTGTGGTCTTTGAGGTATATGAAATTATTTACATCGACAGAAAGAAAAAAGATTAAAGCCATTGTTTTGCAAATAAACGTAAGAAATATAATAATAACTGCAAACTATGCCAAAAATGTTATTTTTTTGGGCTTATTTCCTGGTATAAAATATTTCAATCGCATTGAACTAATCTTTCTGATCATACTTCAAGCATTAAAGATGTAGATTATCATAAATCTTAATTAAATTAGAGTGAATGAAGTTTAAATAACATTAGTTATACCATTTTTCTTCCGTGATTTAGTATTTCACTTTTTAGGGATGTGAAAGCAAAAGAAATCCCCACAATATAAAAGTTATGAATGTACATCGGTATTAACGATTAAAGCTAGGGAAAGCTCACATTTAGGAGATCATTAAGGTAATATCGGATGGAGATTGTTAATCAAAAGCTCTATAATTGAAATTAAATTAAATATATCAGAGAGAAGCCCCCAGTGATTTAAATTAATCAAATTATATTTATAGTAGTGGAAGAGGTCCAGGATTCGATTACCAGTGGAAGCCAAAATGTGAGAAATTACCTTAAATATCACACCACTTTAAAAAATACTACAATCTGTAAAGGCTAATTTCTCCTCAGGAAAAAGAAAGAATGATTTAATTGAAGTAGAGGAGGGATTGTTAAATGTTTTAATCAAAACTTTGGCATTAGCTATTCTCAAAATTCATATATCAACATTTTCTGTTATATACGTATAAAAGTTGTTGATAAAATCTAAATAAAGAATAAAATGTGTGATTTACACATTCCAATAATTCATTTTCAAAGGAATCCTATTAATGAGGTTACGAAACATTAAAATCTCCTTCTCGGATTCGTAAAATCTTCTTTATGATATTCGTTGTAGTTGCATTATAGGACATAGTTTATGTCCAACCACTTGGATGCTCTTGCTGATGATCCATATCAATTAATTTGAATAGTAATTAAAGAATACGCCATGAACATCTTTCCGCGTGGGAAATTTAACAGAAACACATTGGTGGAAATAAAAATGGATGTATCCCTTTCTACAGCAATGCAATACCTAGCAAACAAAAAAGGGAGTTAAAATTCTTATGGTGGCTTTATTAGTACGTACGCTTGACAATTTATCAATACGCGAAGGTTATAAACGAGACACATGGTACACAGTGGTGATTGTTTATTTAAAAGCTTTATGTGAGTTGAATTTATTCTTTTACAGCGGTAAGACAATTCATGAAATAAATCCGTTATTGGACCGAAACGAATTTATCCTCTGAATCACACGGATCCAGTGATCCCTCAATTAATGTATGGAACGCTGATCTGCGTATTCAGGTTCCATTTTCAAAGGTATCTTTTAATGATAAAACGACAAATATTTATATTGCCTCTGCCAATGAGTTTACAGGAGATTTTATATTCTGTTTTCACCTAACGAAGTATACATTTTTTTCGTTAAATTTAAAAAACGCTAGCAAGGGTAGGTGTTCTAAAATCGAGGCTAAATTACAAAAATATGCGCATATAATAATTTTTCATCGGGTGCCTTTGCACAGTTTCAATGAAAATTTCCATATCGTATCCATAAGAATATCTAATATTTTGCGATATTCTATGCATCACGAAGTCGATAGTGGCATGCGTTACTTGGTTGAAAATCGTCATCAGAGAAAGAGAGTGAAATTTCGTATTTTCTTCCAAGATATTTAATGTACGACTGTCATTAATTGTCGTAGATTAGATATTTTCCATCGTAGGTAATCCTGTGGTAAATCCTGTGGAAAAATAGCTTCTCTTTCTTTGATTTCATTTATCAGTTTTACACTGTTACAATGAAGAGAATTCTCCTAGATAGATCTGCTTTATAACTGACTCACTGTAGATAGATTGCCGCTTTGAAATGAACTTGACCATTCTCTTAACTACGATGGAATTTAGTAGAGAAAATATAGAATGAAAAATGTGGGCTAATGGGTGGAATGGTCGTCATTGCGTCTTCTGTGTGGTTGTTACCTCTTGCTTGCTCACTAAGTGGGTGGAATAGGTAGAATTCGTGGCTATGGTCTGCTGTCCCAATAACGTAATTTAAAATTATTGATTTTTGGCCCGAGAGTTCAAAGAATACATGAAGTTCTTCGGAATTGTAAACGTTTATGTGCAAACTAAGAATCTCAAGGACCTAACATGGATATAAGGAAATTAATAACATTCAATAATGAAGACACAAACTCGATCAACAGTATCTCACTTATTCTTACTCCACAAGACAAATATAAGGGCAGATCGGAAAGTAACGCACAATAATTTTTTTCTCCCCTGGTATTGCAGCTGAAATGTTGAAATTTAACGACGATATAGTTCGAAGTTTCCGCTATGGAGGGTATTTTGTTTTCATGTGCAGCTCTAGCGAGAGAAGCCTGAACTATGAAGCAAACATGGCGCGCATGTTACTGTCGTCCACGTGTGAGGAGCAGCGAAGTGTACGAGGGTAGATCGGAAAGTAACGCACAATATTTTTTTTCCCAAAAAGTTTAATATGTACCAAAACCAAAAAAAATCACAAATTAACTTACATCTTTGACCTACTTTTCTACATAGTCACCAATTTTCTCAACACATTAAACTTTTTGGGAAAAAAAATATTGTGCGTTACTTTCCGATCTACCCTCGTACACTTCGCTGCTCCTCACACGTGGACGACAGTAACATGCGCGCCATGTTTGCTTCATAGTTCAGGCTTCTCTCGCTAGAGCTGCACATGAAAACAAAATACCCTCCATAGCGGAAACTTCAAACTATATCGTCGTTAAATTTCAACATTCCAGCTGCAATACCAGGCGAGAAAAAAATTATTGTGCGTTACGTTCCGATCTGCCCTCGTATATAAATCACGTTCCCTAATATTACGTACAGATTTGGAAAATAATAATAGAACAATCTTTTCTTTTTGTTTTCAATACAACCAATAACTAATACACCATTTAACTAATACTATAATATAATACTACCTCTAATGAAAGCATGTTCTTCAAATATATGTGTATAAAATTTGATACACCTTTTCCAATAATACTGTCTTAGCGATTGTTATATTTTTACTACTAAAGAATATCCAATATTTTTTTAAAGATGGGTAACTTTAGAAATACTTTTAATGCATTGTTCAGAAAACCCAAGTAGTAGAAATAAATTTTCTTTCCTAAGAGCGTTGTAAATTAAATATGGCGGCATATACTCGTAATTAGGAGCTGAATTCATCCTATATCGTAGAAAAATTAGTTCGGAGGAACTTTGGTGAGTACTGTATTTACTATTAAACTCCGGTTATTGTGATAAAATATAAATCTAAATTGTGTCATCCAACAAAAGAAAATAATTTACAGACAAGGAAAATTTACAGTTTCATTATCTTTCACATTAAGAAAAAATATGGTAATTAATAGTCATAAGTAAAAAAATTCAAAGGATCCCGAAAGGGCAAATTTAGAAATAATTACAGAGATGCAGAGTGATTAAAGTTACCGATAAAATAATGTTTGGTTTCCATATTAAAGAAGAGAGGGAATCTGAACCTTAATTGGGAAATTTTCATACAAGTTGTTGCCGATAAAAAATGTAGGATAAACGTCGACCTCATTAGGATAGAAGAGATGTTCTCGTTGAGAATTATAAGTGGCGCATAGGCCGTTGACGGGATTAAATCCTAAGTGGAAGGCGCCATAAGTTGTATCAATGCGGCGTGACTAAACCTCGGTTACCCAAAGGGTGAAGGAGAAAGGAAAAAATGCAGGAGATAAATAACGGTAATAAGTTACTTCCTATAAAATAGGCGCGGGATTTTGAGCATGAAAAGGACAGAACACAATAGGTAGTAACTCATAACCCAAGGGTTCTTCCGGTAACACAATAGAACCTGAGTCAATCACTATATAAAGAGGGGATTTCTCCCCTATATGCAGGAGTGATTGTGACCCAAACGTCTAAAATGTAATAAAGCAAACAAAATCCCACAAAAATATAGGCTGTTCTTACAATTTGAATGGAACTCTAAACTTGATTCACTAATACAATTATTCTGCTAGTACGCGTTTGTTTTTGTCACAGTTAACTTTTCAGTAGGTTGAAATTAAAGAACTATAGAAACTATGTGCGTCTATCAAGCATGCATCCAGTATTTCCATAAAGCTATGTACATAATTTTAAAATAAGCGATGTAAATAACAAAAAGAGAAGAAAATTTGATAAAAATTAACATATCTACAGTGGAAAAATTGCTAGCAGCCAGAACATCTCTGATAATGGAAACAAGTTTGTAGCTAGAAATTTTATGATTTTTAATAGCAATCGACATGAAAATCAGTGGTTAAAATGCCTTCCGGAAAGTGAGAGACCTGCGTTAGAGTCCCACTCATGTCAATATTTCTCTTCTTATTTCTCCTAGGGTATTTAATTCACTCAAAGTTTGTATTTCTTCATGTAATTTCTAATAAGGTTTCTTCGCCGTATTAGTAAAGAAACGAACTCATAAAAAACAAAATAGAGAATATTCGATTATGCATACGATCAAATTCAATTATCGGTACCTCAGTAAAAAAGAAAATTCCCATTATATTTAGAGACATATTCGATATTTGAAAAAAAACCTAAAAATACATTATGACATTGTTCATGACTGTGCATCTTTCCTATGAAATATTTTGTGGAAACTATATTTCAGAGCGATTCTATGAAAACCATGAAACCGTAAATAAATAATGCTATGAAACCTTAAGGGGGACTTTTTAAAACTTGGAATGATTTAATACCGTACTATTTCAAACGACGTAAACTCTTATAAATCACCAAGGGTTAAATCAGAGCAAGATATACATTCAATGTTGAAGTATCATAAATTATTTCTGGCACAGCGACGCGAGAAATCACCCTTCGCCGTAAATTTCTTGGTTTCAAAGGGGTTAAAGGGAACACAGAAAAGAAGCACCAAGGAGCGTATTCAACTCACTTTGGAAAAGGATCGGTGTGAGATGCATCAAGAGAGATGAAGCACGGCGAGCGACAAAGGATTACCAGGAACATCAAAAAGGACAGAAAATTGTAGAGTTGGATGAAAGGCTGAGAGCGTCAAAGAAGCTTGAGGCTTAACGTGACAAAAACCAAAGAGATGAAGTGTATCTAAAGAGGGATCGAGATTGGTGGTGTTTACCGTATGTGGATCGCGGGAGGAATTAAATTGAACGGTGCATTCTTTTTACTCTTAGTAGGAGGATATGGGCTGGCACATGGCAGGTTAAGAGAACGGGGTTACAGTTAATAAGGGAAGGTCATGATACCAGTCCATACATCAAGAGATATAAAAGGGGTACATCTAAACTAAGCTTAAAAACATTCCTCGCCGCGGGTAGAGAATTGAAGCCCAGAGACCAAAAGGTAATATGTCCTCAAAGGACGATTCTCCAAAAGATGTTTCAGGTTGACAGTGCTACCGGAGCAACTCTTGGCATTGAAAAGAAAATCAAAAAATATTTCTTTATTAATAGCGCATCTTGTTTGTTCAAACATCAGCTTAAATGTTTTAAATTTGAAATTTTGGGATTCAAACCTTCTAGAATCGGTAAACAATGTACTAGAGCAAAATATACTAATATATTTTTATCGATTACACCATTATTTTAATTTAAAAAGGATTTGAACGGCAGAGAAGACATCAATTTATTTTTCGTTTGATATAAAATGCAACATATTTGAATATACTATGTGCATGAATACATAAAGAATCTTTTAATTAACTTAATAACCTGTTTATGTTCATTAAGCAACGTATTCAAATATGAGTTTTGTATAAAGTATTATTTATATTTTAACGTATAGTACATAACTTTATAAATCAAGTAAAGCATCACTTATGAGTAAATATTTATCTTCCTCAAATGAAAGTAAAACTTATCCAAGGCTAATTAGAAATGAAGACTACGTATGATAACAAATTGAATATGACGGTGTAAAGCAACAAAAGAAAGAGTTACTAAAAGTTAATGATAAGATTGTTAATGAAGAATTGAAAGGTTACAGATAATAAGGGATAGGGGATAGCAAGAACCGAAAAGAGCATCCTAATACAGTTAATTACGGGATTATCAGGGAGAAAATGATCAAGCAAAGAAGAGCTTTGTGAGATTTCTTCGCGCTTTTAAATATAAATTTGTAAATAATAAATAAATAGGTTGTAGTTACAGTTAAGTCTCTCTTGTTCAGATTCATGTCAAGAGCATTTCAACGAGAGTTCGCATTTATATGTCTATCCATTCTTGAGAAAAAAAGTTTATCACATAATCGCAACATAATTTTAATAACGTTGCTTAAACCAAAAATTCATATTTTATATAACAATAATAAAATGTCTAATTGATTAATTGGAAACTTAGGGAGGCATAAAATTGTAAAGTGAGCAAGCACTCTGTAAAACAGGGCGAAAAAACGGGCACCGTTTTCGGTCTACCTGAGATGAAATACCAAACAGATAAAAATAACATTTTTTACATTATATGGTTAAATGCAGCATAAAACATGCTAAAATTTGGTGAAAACTGTTTTTTTTATTGCTAGTTTAGTTTCTAATAAACTCCAAATTCGAGTATCCATAATATAAAATCCACCAGTAGGCAGCGTGAATCTTTAAATAACGCCGTAAATGTAGGCTACGTAAGATACAAGTATGAAATGCAAGTTGCATAATCAAACATAATTTAGGCGCAACTGCAGTTTTGTATATATAGAATTGATTACCAACATAATTTAATAACAAAGCATTTAAATTTATCTCAATTATATTAAATAACTCCAGAATAAGAAATTTTGTATGAGC
>KZ308638.1:563319-585562 GCA_000376725.2 Ladona fulva | reverse complement strand
AAAAAAAAATTCTCCTAAGTTAAAAATCATTGATTCAACAATGGATTGGGGAGCTTTATGCATGACTTTTTTCAATTTCGAATAATGATCAATTAAGTAATCAGCAGGAAACTTTCAAGGAAACCTAGGTAATGAAAAAAAAACGGATTCACTATAAGTACCATCATATCGCTCTATTTCAGTTACAAGCACCATAAGGAGATGTTTCGATGCGAAAAACTCGTATCTTCTAAGTCTTAAAGAAATCGTTTAAGTTATTTTTAAATGTACCACCGCTAACTTTATGGGATACAAAATTGTTGCATATTATGCATTGAATAAATAACTGCAGATCCCACTCATTGCTTAAAAGAAATGATGCAAGAGTTAAGGTATATGAAAACTCATAGTACAGTAATAATATTTTGGACGTGAATTCGAGGAAAATGTAGAATAATAAGGATGATCATATATTGTATAATCAATTGAACGTATTTAATCTACGTAACTCATAGGAGATTTCAGAAAAATACACAAGGATATATGAATGAAAGGTAGAGTCACGTGATCGCGAAGTTTCTATAGGGTGGCTTAAGGGTGATAATGGATAAGTTTAAAACGGAGGGAAATTTTTGATTACACTGGAGATGGAATTATGGAACAAAGGATGGTTAGTTTGGAAATGGATTGACAACGAAAGAAAGAGCTCATAGGATTAAGTCACTAAAGTAGGGCAATTTGCTTTATGGAAACTTTGGAAAATAAACAGCGAATGCATAAATTGCCATGGCGCACATACAGTACATTTCTGCTTCAGCTACACTACCGCAAAGCAAATTCAGTTTGTCCAAAACTCTATTCTTTCATCCTTCATAGTTAGGCGTAACGATTGTTATCAGGATTCTTATATTTCTTTAAACCTGAATATACTATTTATGAAATAAATATTGGAGAATAATGTCAATAAGACAAGGAAATTGCTTATTGCTAATATTTTTATTGACAAATTAGCAACTCATGACTTATAACTCATAAATTTTATCCTTGTTATAACATTTTCATTGGAAAATAAGCAACTCATAAGACTTATCACTTGACTATAATTTTTATCACTACTATTATATTATCATTAATTGACAATTTTAAAGCTGAAAGTCTTAAATAAAAAATACTTTTAGAAATTATAAGCTGTTTATTTTGCCACTGTTTACGACCTCTTTCGCTATATAACGACTTGACAAACTGAAATGTTATATTTAATATTTATAGCCAAGTAATTTCAGGATTCTTTTAAGAAAAAGTACAGTGTTATAGTTGATTGCTAAGTAAAATACCGATTGGAGCCAGCCCACTTTTTCTTCTTCGCTAGTTTATCAACAGTCGTGGATATAATGATAAAGTAACATTATAATTCCGATGCATTTCGTGCGAACATTTCAAATAACGTTTGATTAGTAATTGTTAGTAGTACCTAGAAGTTATATTTGGCCCTAATAATTTAGTTCACTATTATCACCAATTAAAGATTCAACAGGACCAGTAAACCAATATTAGAGAAAATAACGTTATGGCAACAACCATAACATTTCAGAGACATCAAATATCAATCCGTTGCCAATGCTAAACTCGTTCTTTCAAGATGAAAAAATCTCTAAATATAGAACCCTAACCGGAAAATCTGTTTTATTGCGGAGAAAAATTTTTCGAAATGTCCTGTTTTGTAAGCTAAAGCTACATATTTCTCCACACTCGACCAGTAATACGTCCGCTCGTCCTCTCTTTCCTCTCCTCCAGGTGCTGCGAGGTGACGAATGTCCTGGCGTTTGTTCAAGGGATAAGGGAATGATTTATTCCGAGTCGGGGGAAAGTTCACGCCATGTGACTCGGTCACCTCGCACACTGTCCGCATGGTCCCCCTCTTCCTTTCCGTTTCTCCCCACAGTTCACCCTTTCCAATGCTAAACTTGGTAAAACCACGCAGACCCCGCTTATGAAGTCCCTTTTGCGAAAAGTTTTAGAAGGATGACTTCTTCTAGTCAACACTGAAAATTAATGAAAAATGCAAATTCATAAAATAAGAACCCAGAATCTTGAAAATTGAATGAAAGAAGGGGATCGGAGAAGGGTCTGTGCGAAGACGGAGAAGAATTCTTAACACTTCTATCTCTTTCTTGTATGTCCAAGAAGTGGATCTTTAAATGCATCTTTAATCAAAGGAGCAAATAATCGCAATAAATTTCGGAATAAACAAAAGATCTTTCAATGAAATATAATTAGTTCCATGTCATAATCATTTCATTCGATATGAAATTAATTCAAAATTATAAATAGTATTCCTAGAATAAGGACACTTTTGGTTTAAACGTATTCTGGTAATTATTGCATATGAGCTAATGAATCGGCCATGATTATTGTTAAGTGAACAATGAAGCTTGATACGTAATTAGTTAGTGGTAATATGGTTTTTAAAAAATTGTAAAAGTTTCCATATATTCAAATATTGGGGGATAAATATTTTTGCTTCTTTGCCTAATTCGTAGTTCCAACTGAGAAAGAGCATTATCTACCTTAATCAAACTTTAGAGAATCTAGCATTTAAATTTGAGTAGAGTGAGATTCGATATCACATATATATGTATTATTTCAATTTTAATAGATGTTTTCCCAATATTATCTTTGGTAAGACTTGTACGACACGCCTTCAGTTTTCTAAAAATTCAAATTTCTCTAGATTTCACTCCATAGTCCAAAGAGTTGGTGCATCCAACTTCATTACTTTTGCAACTTTTTTCTCTCCTTCCATTTATTTTATATAATGGCAAACTTCTATTTATCGGCATACCACATATCACCGTGTTTTTGTACTATAATCCCCCTTTTCTTTAAATGAACTCGAATTTTAAATCAGCAAAATGAGAACAGCGTTTAAAACTCCCATTAGTTTCATTAATTCTCAATTCTTCTCTTATAAAACTGTTAGACGCACAGGAATTTACTCCTAAGACTAAAACCATGTGTACACATTTTCAATTTTGTCATTAATAACTCTTACTTAGATCACAAAATTAAAAATAATTATGAGAAATTTCAGTTTTACCACTATAAGCATTCCCAGTGAAAGTATCCGTTTCCTTCATCATCAATAATCGGAGTATTTGAAAGTTAAGTCTATCTTTTTTAAGATAAAGTAATATGACATTGTCTCCGAAAGTTATTATAATTTAATTTTTAATTTGTTGAGATAAAATTAAGGTAAATGCAAAGAAAAAAAATATATATATATATTCTTTGGAATTCCTATGAGTCCCTCTTCCTCCTTTTCCTTTCACGAAAAGTACAACTTTCGGAAACTCTGTAGGGAAGGTACCTCGCTATCTTTCTACCTTCCTATCTTTCTTAATTCCCTACATATATAACAAGGTATATTCCAAGGAGAATTACAAAGTTTGCTGTGGTAGGTTAAATAATAACTTTTCAGACGTCAGAATTTTTCGATATAGATCGCCAAGTACATTTGTCATTTATATTCATGAAAATTCAGCGATGTTTACGGTGGCATATTCTCGAGAGAGTCTTAAGTAAACTTTCGTTTTGAGTGGTACGAAACTCACTCCTCATTAAGCTTCTTCCTAAAATTCTCTATTTAACTCCTTAAGTGAGCATTACTTGTACTTGACTAACCTAGAGTTAAAAATTACGATCAGAAGTCACATAAATAAATAAAGTAAGGAAGATTTGCTCATACCTAGAGTACACGATGTACTCATCACATCATAAGTACACCTATCCAAACAAGAAAACAGACAATATAAATGGTTTACATTACTAAGGATTATTTAGTAAACTGAACAAATAAGAGCCCTTTTAACTGTTCGTATAAAATGAATAACGGGGAAAATTCCTACTCTAAATCAAACTTCCGACGAAAATCACCATGTTACTGCTGAAAAAGGCCACATTTCAAATTAGAGAACTCGTCCTTATAGCGAGCTGATAGGAAGATAATAAAACTTAGATATGAAAACCGCATAGCATGTGAGAAGAGGTTTACTTAAATCGCCGATATGGAATTGACCTCAAAAGCTCAGCTTTTTGGAATATCAGAGCAAAATTTGAATTGTATACCAACACGTAGGAATTCCTTTAGAGAATATAGATTGTCTAGGTAATACTGTGCTCCTACTAAAAAACTCCTCTTTATTAACCCAATCACCTAAAATTCTGTAGAGTCATAATTTAAAAGGAACAGCAATTTATTCCTACATTGAGAACATTTACAGAATGCTTCTGTTCTTATACAACGACTAGAGATAAAATATATCCGCCTCCGCTATTCACCGATATAAAAACTATTCATGCTACGAGTGATACTCATTTACTTGTCGGTCTACGACGAAAATAGCCTCCTACCGCCTCTAGAAAAAGGTCCAATTATGACGCATATTTTCTCTAAAAGGCGTGGGAAAAGATAATTTTTGCCTTTGCATTGCCAGGACTAGAGACATTTTCCATATCTTCCCCATGCAAAACCTACTTCCCCAAGTGAGCTTGAGAAATTCAAGTATAACGCTCAGTTTTCTGCTCAACTTCACAGGTAACCCTTCCATAAAATAGAAATGTCTATGTCTATGTCTATTTGTATACCCTGCTAGCCACCTTTCGGCGTGTGGCAGGGGGTGCATGCACCAAGACTCTATTTACCTAGTCGATTACTTTCGCGTATCGTTCGCGGAAAAAACGAATTCTTGAATCGGTTCGTTTTCGCATCTATTTCTCTTATTTTCCTCGCTGTATCGGAGCGGCCTATATAGCAGGGAGGGTGCATTATGTCCGCGACGTCTTCCGAGAACGTGGTTTCTCTGAACTTATTTAATAAATTTATCCTTAGTGTTAATCTTCTTTTTTCTAATGATTCCCATCCCGCGTTCTTGAGCATCTCAGTAACGCTTACTGATTTATCATGAAATGTTCATATTAATATATTAATATATTTCTTTGTAGCTTTTCATAAGTAATAACTAACTTCTAGTTTTGCATGATGAAACTGTTAACAGAGTATTGAAATGAGGCTAACACTTAACGATAAGGCTAAACGAGCAATCCCAGTTACAGAATTTCTCTTACTAACACAGTCACAAAGCCAATGTGCTTTGTTGAATGGTATCGCAAGGAGGTTATCGCAAGGCAAAATGGTATACGTTCCTTTACAAAGGGACTTCCCTTTCTTTTATCTCCAGCAATTATGCGCAGGGAGAGGTACATGTGTAACAATTCTGAATGATTATATTAACAAAAATAAGAGGTAGATAGTTTGTGTGATATATGCATATTACGTTTAACATATCACTCTGAATGTGATCTTACATCACACATAGTAAAGGTGCCAATAAACTCATTGGCAATTATCTTAGACTTAAACTTAGTCTAGTCGTAAATTGGCATGAAAATGTTCATATTAATATATTTCTTTGTAGCTTTTCATAAGTAATAACTAACTTCTAGTTTTGCATGATGAAACTGTTAACAGAGTATTGAAAAAATTCACACTATTCTATTAAAATGATGAAAGACTAAAAGTTACTATATCACTATTGTATGTAGGTGAATTAAATAAATGTATCCCGGTAGAATAAATTTATCCCCGGTAAATTTATGCCGGTATGTTAAGTTAAATAACGTTCTCCATCTATATTAGTTTCTTCTTCATAGAATTGATGAGACTTTCAATGAAGTAAAGGGATACAAAGTAAAATAAAGAAAGAATCGATGAATTATTTATTAGAAAAAGGGCATCCTAATTTTAATTAAAATGGAATGAATATTGACAACCAATTAACTATCACAGTGATAGAAGATTTGTGGAGAAATTCACACCCTATTCGTCCTCAAATATTTTATAACAATCAAGCAGCTCTCATGTATCTTCAATAAGGATCCCATTTACTTTGAGTAATGAGTGAGAAATAAAATTCGGGGTTCAAAATGTTCCTCATAAGGGACTTACCGCTCACCGTGAATAATAATCACTCAAAGAAAATCAAATCCCTTGATAAGGAAATCGAAGTACTCACCTGCAAAGAAAGAAGAAAAAATATTAGCACAAGGAGGTATAAAATTTTGCAAGCGAAGAAATCTCTTTCAAATTGAGCTCGCAAGAGAATTAACAGCAACTATTAGTTAATCATCCAAATACATAGCGAATTACGTGGCGACGAAATAATGAAAGCAATTTATGAGCAAAGTATCAACTAAAAAGCGAACTCAGTTAATTGTAGGTAAAATAATTACGTAAACAATTTGAAAGTCGAAGGTTTCTTAATTAACTATAAGTTATTGATACATCGTCTTCAGTTCTCAAATTTTCTAGAGTTGATCGAGACGAAGAATATGAAAACTCAATTGATAATTCATAACTACGAGCCCTACTTCTACTTCTCCGAGGAGTTTTTTCCCCATATTATTCGATCGATGGAAAAATAACGAGAAACTGCCCATGGGTATTAGTTTAAATCTTCATCTATAGAGGTAAAAGAGAAAGAAAGGTTGTGAAAGGTTTAAACAAAGAAAAGGCGGCCTTTGAGACGCAAAAGGCGTGGCAAAATGTTAGAGGCGAAAGCTGGAGAGTGGTAAGCACAATGGAAATAACGGAAGGAGGAGGAAGGCGCAGAAGCCAGGGGGGACGGAGGACTGCTGGGATCATCACTTATTAACCTGAACAGAGATGCAAAGAATAAGGAGTTGAGGAAGAGAAACGGAGAGTGGGAGGGGTACGGGAGTTATAGAAGGTTAATTACTGTGAGGAACACAATAGGGAAGTCACAGCTAACGGGAAACGAAGCTGCGCGTAAGATGAAAGAGCGGTATAGTTCCGCGAGAAGAAAGTTGTGGTAGAAAGGCGATGGAAAAATTCGCGGTGGTATTGATGCCTCTTTTACGGGATTAATATTGCACTCGCCCGAGAAGGAGGTTTCTTGAAATACGTCGAAATTATAAGAATCCATAAAAATGAAGGAATAAAAATATGTCACGGAACAATCCGGAGATGATAAAAATAATTTAATTTGGTTATTGAACAGGCTACGGGAAAGGAACTGAATGCATATTTTCTTCTCACAGAAATTACGAGGTTTCATAGATCCTAATAGCTCATGGCAACATTTTGCGGGTAGTGTATTCCTTTTAACATTCGCCTAAGCTTGAACTTAGGTTGACTTCTGTTTCATTTCTATTAAACTATACAATTTAACCAAACTACAATCAGGATGTCGACTTATGTCTTCTGGTAATAATAATAGCAGACGAACGCATTAATCGTAATATTATGTTATACGAAATTTATGATCTGAGACTTTTGGGCAATAAAATATACATATTAATTTTGAATTAAACAACCAAAGTGAAGACTGATATACTAATGATGGTTTTTGTAGAGTGCATTTTATTCTTTGATAGTTAGCTATGATAGCTAGCGCTCAAACTTCAAGGTACCTGGCAAGAGTTCTGGCAAATCGGATTTTTCTCGTACAGGGAAAAGTTGAGTGTTTTCGTGTATCATTAATATGTACGTATCTCTAATAACTATCCATAAATGGATTTTTGTGAGGGTACAGGGAAATAAAACTGAGAAATAGTTTCCACATAACACTTCACAGAATATAGAGATAATCTATCTCATTCGGCGTTCACGGGATTGATATTTAATTCGGTGGAAGAAAAATACAATTTGAGCTGAATCATTTAATTAGATAAAAAAGATTACAATTAAAGCTAAACTAGGTATGCCATAAGGAACACCTCAGCCATTATAAACTTTGAGAAATTGCGAAAACGAAGTTACCTTCACAAGAAGTTGGATATTTTCTTACACTACTCCAAGTAATCCACTTTTAACATCGCTTTGTGATATCAAGGAGGAGTATAAATGTGATACCAAGGAGGAGGTGTAATTTGATCTGAAGTGAGCCTGCGGGTTCATGGATCTTAAATCAATAATCAAAGTTGCCTCTCGGGCATAAAAACGGTACTCTATAGCCATTCCTGAGAAAACATGCCACGCACAACTTTCGAAATAAATTACATACGGAGAGAAAAAATAATCAGAGAAAGCGAAGATATTTTGAGGGTAACAAAATGTGGACGACAGTCATCTTGTGAATAATTCTGAGCTTGTCACTCCAAAGTCGAAAAATGTTCGTAGCAATGTCCGTTCAAATATTTTTCTTATGGTGGTTTTACGTAAAGCTAATATATATATATATATGAAAGATCTAGTGCTTTCCTGGCGTATGATGTTTGTGAATATACATATCTGCTCTATATCAGACTATTATTTTTATGCAATGGCATCAGTTTAATAGCAATAAAATATCAAATTAAATAATTTTTTTAAGAGATAGCTCATAAAAATTCGGAAACAAATGTGGAGTAAAATTTATAGATAATACACGATTAAATATTCGATTCTTGGTTTTGTTAAATTTTGACTGTATTCTAAATTAGAGCCTTTACTCATAAAAGTTAATCTTATGACTAAACATCTAGTTTATAGACGAACCGAAATTTAAACCTAAATCTTTACAAAAATTTGATTTGAATGGAGAATAGACGTAACTTAGATCTTAAAATCTTCCTCGATAAAATGTTTTCCGCGTATTATTTTGTTATCATAATTGCATGTGAATTTTAGAGATAATTCACCACCTATTAACGCTTCTTAGCATAGATACATCGACACCACTTAGCGATAGTATGGTAATATGAACTTTATATCACCAACCTACTTTAGACAATTCAATTACGCCATTTTTTGTCACGTCTACCCTTTCCCTTGTCTGCAATCTTTGCTTATTTTCTTTGTTTGCGACAGGGCTATCAAATTGTAACATCAGCTCATCGTCTGTGAGGCACTGGGAGTCGCAAATTAACAACCATCACTTCATTTTATGATATTTGACCGAGAGACGTGATTTATTAACAACATTTTTTCAATAACATCGCAACCACTATCCATATTCCGATGGTATAAAACAGAAAAAAAGAAGAGACAGACGTAATAAAGGACAATACCTGAGGAGAGATTTGATTGAGGATGATGCAGTAAGGTGAGAAACCAAGAAGCGGGGAAGGAGAATCCAGACTTCAGTGATCTCCATACAAGTAAACCGTAATGCCAGAAATTCAATTGTTACTTGCTAATCTCTGCGTCGCTATTGTTACGTTGAAGTTATCTCAACGCGTCTCTCTCCAATTTAGAGGATGAAGCTCTTCTGTCGAAAAGCGGTGAAACACCGACGGGTTGGCATTGTGTGACTCTCCGTCTCAATCAAGACGTCTTCTAATCCTTTTCTAGGTTAACCGTCAGATTGCTGAGTTTCACAACTTTATCCAAACTGATGACGCTCAGAAATGATTTTCCCTTGCTCACCATAAGAAAAATTAGAAATCTAGAAACATACAACCCCAGGTGACCGAAATTAGGCAAAAACTGTTTATTTAAAGGTGGCCTAAATATCTTTGCCAAGATAGACAGTAAAACGGAAAGAATAATACGTTTAATTATTATATACTCCAAAGGTTCATAATTTAGGAAGGTTTAATTCTATATGTAAATCGCTTTATTCATGAAGATTACTGCTTAAATACTAATTTATCTGCCTTACAATTTGAAGAACAGGAACAAAAATTGCGTCAAGAAATAAACTTTGCGTTAACATCTCATGGGACTTCAATACCCAACGTTCAATGTCCTCGTATACTCAGAAGGTCACAGCTCGCTCCTAGTTATAGAACTAAACCATATCACCGAAGTGGTATTAAGATAACTTCAAAGGGACACCGTTAGCGCTTTGACATCAACAGAATTTAGTTTATAATTAATTTAAACAGCACACAGGAAGCTCCAAGCGGCCTAACTCTTAGAAGAAAAGGTCCAAATAAATTTGAATGATACTCATGGTTGGAAAAATTTTATGATGCTTCTTACTCGTCAAGAGGAAAAAAATATGGATAAGTAAACTATGGAAATTTTTACTTTATATTTACCTACAACTACAAAAGAGATCGTAATAATGAAACTGAAAAGTATTCTTCCAGTGATATTTCGTAAATCCGATACTAACAAATTAACAATTTATTTGTAACATTAATCTAAAAGAAGGCAATGAATTATCCGAATGGTATAATGATATAACTTGGCGCTTTCAAAGATGACTATATATATATTTAAGATATCTCGAGAAAAATTTATAGGCATAATTCTCTGCTAAGCTAGGGGCTACAGGGGTTAAAAGAGGATTTGTCATCATAAGTAGATAATTATGCATAGCGCGTACATCTTCCGTAAATTGTGTCTCTTGGGTCAATGATTTATGAATAGACTTCCACGAAAATAACTAGGCACCGCAATCTCACTATTTTGGAAGTGAATTGAATTTCATGCTCAATATACACTATCCATCACCCTTCTCTAAACCATACCATGCACGAAGAGAGAACAAAAAGGTAACAGCCAATTGGAGAAACATCTCCTTTCAGAAATAGGACCCAATCTCCAAGAGAGCGCAACGCAGAATAAAAAGGCAGTAATCTCCAGATTGCACACAAGCAGATTTTCTAGCTATTCGCTTTGGGGATAAAAGGAGAGAAGGAAACCACGCAATTTTCGGACGCCACGCGCAAGGAGTGGTAGTAATAGTGTAGGAAATACGGGAGAAAGACGGAGAAAGGTGGAGATAAAAATGGACTAGATGGCCGGGAAAGGAGAGCTTTTTATTTCCCTCTTCCAAACTCCCTTCTCCACCACGGTGGTACAAAGGATGGCAAATGCTCCTGGGAAAGGAGTGAGGCCCTCCTAAACCGCATTTCCTCCTCTCTTATTCTGCTTTTGGAAGGAGAGTGCCCAAAAACCCTTTCCCAGCAGCTACCCAGTCCCAACCATATAATCGTCTGCCCCCTCAGGTACACACAAGCTGCGCATGGGAGAGTTTGTCGCACGCCGAATAGGATAGTGGATTGGACGTGGATCCTCAACCCAAGCTGCGTCCCTCAGACGCTCCCTCGGGACGACAGATATGTACAGCCACACGCACACACTTTTGCCACTATGGCCATTCTGATTTTATTTGTCCTTTCGCCCAGACCTCTTCTTCAATCTCATGCCTCTCAGGACTTGTTGAGAGCCTCCCTATTCTTCTCCCTTCGCCGCGCAAGGTTTATAAACATCGAGAGTGGGAAAGAATGGGATGAATCCATATCTCGAGATCTTGCATTATTAGTTGTTGGGTTTATGACTTCAACCATTCAAATTTCGACATTTTACCATGTCCTATCTTTCCTTGTAGTATTCACAGACGACGTACAATGAAACACAGGAGTTACAGGACAGATGGGATCAACAAAAAATCGCATACGTCGAACTCGCGTAAGTAGGGGTACAACTCTGCCTATAAATATATTAAACTTTGTTTAAATTGAACCAGGAACTAAAAAAAGCACAAGAAAAAATATATTCAATGAAAATTGTAGTTTTAATAACATCAATCTGGAATATTTAAAAAATTAATGATTCACATAAATCGAAGTCACCTTGATGACTATTTCGAATATAATCTCCTCCTTCGACAGAACGACTTAATATTTACATCCAGAACTTCATCATAGTAGGATAATAATTTTATTTTTCCTTGCAATGTTATAACGCCGTCTTCGTTGAAGAATATATCTCCCATTATTTGTCTTTTTCAATTTCCGACAGCTTCTTTCAAGCTTTCAGTTGCTATGTATGAGGGATGAAATGAGAGAGAAACATTAAGAATCTCGCTAGTCGGGGTATTAATGCATTTAAATCGAACATAGCAAATTACTGAGCCTTTTGCTGTTAACTAAGAGAACCATGTAAGGAAAATGATGCATCTAATTCACATGCCATGCACATGTGACATGCTTACTCTCTTAATTCATCCTCAAATAGTCTATCCCTATCACATAAGTGGCATGAATGAAGTGATCTAAGCGGTAAATCGATCGTCCTGATGGATCAAAAAAAATAATAAAATAAGAAATCCATCATCATGAAAACAATCCTCAATGACATCAGTTTTTTCCATTCAAAATGTAATATTTTTAATTTATGCACCTTTCCACGAAGTTACGGCCAAATTTTGGTGATCCTCTTGAACGACTTAGATCTCTGTTTAAGGAGTGATTTCTTCTCGATAAAAACGATAAGTTAAGTATCACTAAGATAAGGTATGACTTGTTTCATCCGTTTGTCACAGTCTACAGAAAACAGTTCATGCAAACACCTCATCGTAATGCTGTAAAGTTGAAAATGATATTTTGGGCAATCCACAAAATATGACGCTGTAAAACATGTTTAATAATGGTAAATGTAAAAACAAAACAGTGTTTTCGGAATTATATATTATTTATAATTATGTAAAAATATAATAAGGTATTAAAGCAATTCTTGAGAATATGAGCAAGACTCCGTGGGAGTAGGCCTCTGCTGTCGAAGTCTTTTTAAAAATACTACTACTATTAAAATCAGCATTTATTCGTTAAATATCGATAAATTTACGACGTAAAATATCGTTTCATCGATTTCTGTTCTTCCCATTTTCTATTTAGAAGCTATTTCTCAATTGTCCTTCATGTTATACATATTTTTACATCCATTTCTACCCTCTTTCACTTTTAGTGAAAAACCTGAGTAACGACTTTTTTCTCTAATTTAATTCTGATTTCTTATTTTCTCCTCTGTAATGTTTCTTTAATTTAACTTTCTTTTTATATCTGATTTTCGCGTAATTTCAGTTACAGATTACTCAAAGAAATTAAAGATACATTAAGCGTCTCTCTAAATCAAATCTCTCCCGGATTTGAGAGAAGGGGTTTTTACTCCATAGTGTCTGCTTTTTCATCTGTATCATTCCTATTTTCATGGACTGTGAAATAATGTGATTATATGTGGCTTTAGAGATTTATTCGCCAAATATGAAAAAAAAATCTCCAAACTGAGCTTAAGACCTCGGCTAATTTTCCGATTTTATATCTTTCATGCGATCACGAAGTCGTCATTCGCAGACCACATTTATTATCATTACCGTCCGGAGATTTGCTTCGTCAACTGTCAAATTCCTATTCCCATTCTGCGACGAGAGAAAGGCCGTAAATCTCATTAATGGAGATGTTTACTTTGCGGCCTCATTTTTGGGCGGTTGAAAATCATGTCAATTAATCATTTACCTTCTCATCAAGAGGGGCATGAATTTCCGAACAAACGTCCTGCTCAATCGATAATCATTCGTTTTCGAGTAAGCGCTGCTTCCCGCTATTTATAATTAAATATCCATCCCTAAATTCTTCCCGAGCCCATTTGAAATAATGACATGGTCAGTTAGTTTATTGGGGACCGAAATCGAAATTGTGTTATTATTTGACATTTATATATCATATCAGGCTCTGGGGCCAGAGATTCGATATAACGGCCAAATCAAACGAATGGAGAGGCATCCATTCCAGATATCGTATTTACCTCAAAGGACAATTATCTATCTCTGAAATTCCCCGCTGGTGCTGATGTATACAACACACGTGACCCCTTGAAATATCAACGTACCTCTCATCGGGTAAACAAATTTTTATATATTTTTTTGAAAGAGCAGTAACGGTGGAGAAGACAAATAAATCGTTGATATATGCTCATAATATTGCAACTTCTACAAACTGGGCAACATCAATAATGCATCAATATGCATAGGAATCAAACTTTCACGTTAATCAGTAGAAAAATAGTTATATACGTGGCTGTCTTACGAGAAAAATTTCACTCAGATTTGTTATAAACATTTACTTGCTAAAACCAACACAAAAAATAGACCAAGAATATAAACGAAGAAAAAACTTCAGTGTCTTAACCCGTAAATGGTCGCGGTCGGTGGGTCTACTTAACACAAGCGGCATTTTAAAAGGTTTAATAAAATCGTCTGTTTTTGCATCATCCATAAATTACTTAAATTTGATAAAATGCTGAAATGGGATTTCTTATGATAACCATGGCTAAGTTACGTTTTTATGAACGGGTACTTATTTCCAGATGCAATAAATTAAGGAATCTCAACTCACGCGGTTACTAAGGGATAAGATAACTGAATTTTCAATTGCCTTCCAAAGCTCATACTGCTAAATTCCTATACTTTTACTTGATTACTCCTGAGACGATGGTGTCAGAGATGCAATATCTGTTCTTCTTCCTAATTTCACTTCAAAAATTATTTGATGAATGTATCGGACTAAAATATAATTTGGTAATACACCTTAAATAAGAACAATTCGTAGTTTCCCCGAGAGATATCTTTGGAAACTACCAAAGTTTTTCTTTGGAATGTGTGCCATATTCCACATAGCTGCACTTGAATATATCATTCATATAACTTGATTAACTTGTAAGTGTATAAAACATAGAACTACGACGAACAACACCGAATCAGCGACCCTTCGTCAACAGCGACATATTTGACCGTGAATTCCAATCTTCGTTAAAACCCTCATGTCACTCGTCCCACACGTGTTAGATATGTCATCTTCGCCGCAAGATTCGGTCAAATTGGAACCAGCCACACGGCTCACTGATTAATAATTTTGATCTAATTCGTCACGTACCCAACCCGAGATACTCCTGATACAAGGTACACCATTTGATAACGAATCCCTTCTGTCCTTCAACTCAAATATGATTTGCCGTTCTTCCTCCAAGCATCCCTGTTCCCTCAATCCCAACGCCACGGTCTCCCAAATTGACCTTCCCTGTAGACCATCTTGCGTTTCCCTTCTCAATAGAAAGAACCCATCCCCTGAGGGACTCTCTCCTCGATCCTTGCTACGCAGATGAGCATATATCCTAGTTTCATTACCCTTTTATCACGCAATTTCCAGCCACATGGGCACCGTATTCCATTCGACCCGTGTTATCGCAGCTCCGATACAATAGTCAGTGATTTGCAGCTATTCGTGTTAGATTACATCATCAGGGTATCGGTGAAGGAGAGTGTTACATGAGGAGTGCACCGTTACAGAACATGCTCTGGTGTATCTACTACTCATATATAGAAAACAGGAAAGTTAAAGCAAAAATTACGATACAGATCGGTTTTGAGATTCCTGAGCCCTTAATTCCGTACTAAAAAATGTGTGTGGCCTTGCAGTTGACCTACATTGAAAAACATGAAACATTTCATTAATATGCACTTTGAACTTAAGTATTTCATTAACTTCATGCTGATTAAAATTCGGAATACGTATCGATTTGAAAGGAATAACAAGTGTGAAAAATAGCGACATGACTGGGACTCGAACCCAGGTTTCAACCAACCCACTTTTCGGGCAGGTATTCTAACCCTTAAACTACGAGTACCTAAAGTCAGAGGCTGTTTGGCCTGCTCACAAAGCATTCCCTTAACAGTGTGGAAGAGACGTGGCATGGTAGTTTAGTGGAATATAGTATAGTATAGTATAGTATAGTATAGTAGAATACCTGCCCGGAAGGTGGGAGACTTGGGTTCGAGTCCCAGTCATGTCACTATTTTTCACACTTGTTATTCCTTTGGGATCAGCTAAACGACTTCATCGTGTATAGAAATTCACCTTTCCTTAAATCCTTGTATCGATTTGACCCAAAAAGGGTTCCCAGATAGCCATGTGAGCAACGCGTTCGACTACAGTGGAAGCGGTACCGGACCCGATGACCGGTGTGGTTCTACGTACAACTCAACTGTCGATGTACGAGTACTTTTCAAGTAAAAACAATACATCTCAATAAATAGAAAAACAAAATCATTCAGTACCTGTTCGCATTTAAGTAACTAGGTTTAAGTTTAGGCTTAGTATCCTTTATTAATAAGGCTCCAATATCATTTTCATTTTTTAATACATTCAATATGAGTTGGCCGGATATCATGGAAAGCCATGACAATATTCTCAATAAACACCGGAGTTGGAAGTTACGAAGTACTGGGAGTTTATTGAGATCATTTTCATTTTTTAAGTTAGTATTACTACTGAGAAGAAACTTCTGACTTTAATCACGTACCAGCTTTTCAACTTACTCTTCATCGAAAGCATAAAAATTAATATTTGTCCATATCTTGGACCTGAAAACAATGAAATCTTTCCAAGAAATAAGAAAACATAACAAAATAGATAGCAACGTATGGCCAAAGAATGCAAATATATTCCTAGAATTTAAGGTTAGAAAATTATTTTATCGTAATACAACTTAAAAATGAAAGAGATAAATACAGTTCCTTGAAATATCAAATTCCTTAATGAAAAACAGTTCGCTGCAAAATAACTTGAGATCCATAGACGAAATTTTATCACTGGAGATATGAAGAGACGCATACGAGCATGATGTTTTGGGCTATCATGTGTGTACGATATTGATGCTACTGCGTTTGATGTCAATATTACAAAAGGACCTGTAAGCAATCAAAAACAAGGCTGAGCAATAGCTAGAATCGGAGAAGATCATAAAGCCTTGCTCGAAATAATGCCTAATGGCGGTTCCACGTGGGTTGGCCGAGTTCCAGGCTAACAGGGAGATGCTTTTTAGTGAGTAAGATTCCCACACGCTGTAGATCACGGGCTTCTCAGATGACTTTTGAAGATTTTTCCCTACCTTCAACAAAAAAAGCACTCTAGGTAAAGTTTACAAGTACAATTGTGTACTTAAGACAAACATTAATGGTAGTAACGCCTTGTCTACTGATTAAAAAGGAACTGCCAAGCTCTACTTCACTTCAAATAACGGTACGCTTTGATCTTAATAATTGGATATAAATATGTATTCCTCACGATTATATTTCGAGTAATTTCATCCACTTTCATTCCCTTTGAAGCAAAGACAAATCAATGATCTACTATCTCTCGAGATGACCATAAAAACATCATAGAAATCCGAAATAGGCATTCAGAAATTACCGCGTGGCCGGTCACTATGAGATAACATATCGTAAATCCGAGCCGATTAAGGTAGAAAGGCCAGGAATGAATAAAAGACCTTTAAACCTTAAAAGTTCGGCTCGGATCTCTATTCTCTCAATCCTCCAAAACCTCAGGAAACCCTAACCCTCACAAAGATACACACCCGCTGTGCTAACCGATATAAAACGAACTCTCCAAATCCTTCCTCACCTAATCTTATCTCTTAGGAACGGTGGAGACGCATGACCCATGGAGGAATTTTCCACGTCCAGAAATCCAAGATAGAGGAGAAAAGAGCGGCCGACAGCCTTTAACGTCTCGAAGATCGCATCAAATCCTAGCACACGCAAGCCTTCAAAGCGGAGCCCGCACACAGGAAAATTTCTGTCGTTCCGTTTTATCTTCACTTTCTCCAACTCTCGCGTTTCTGTGATCTGAACCCACGCTCGCCAAGTCCGTTGGAATGAAAATCAGATGGGAAAGGATTAACAGAGAAAAGGGCAGGACTGCCAATTCATCAACTTCGAGCTGTAAGCTACCTGGAGTTATTTTTATTTTGGGGATTCTTTTCACGTTGTACTTTTTTGTACTAGCTGCCGCCTGAACGGCATTGAACGTAACTACAAAATTATAATCTAATAATAGTGAGTAATAATAAAACTTACAATCTTGATTCGTCAACCAGATACTTCATTCGATTCAAAAGGCAATCAAGAATTCCTAAACCCAATTTTTGTCGAGAACCACTAAATGCGTTGAGACTATAGTTGTCGAAGTCTTTCTAGAATAAGAAACATTACTCACAAAGTAAAGATTCATATAACAGATGGCATACTTGAGCGTCTGTATCTTTCTAAAGAATCTAATGAAAATGATGACGATTAGCACGTGCAAATAAATAAAATTCTTAGCGTAGCATACGCGGCTTTTGTATTATTTATCTAAGAGAAAGTTAGAATAAACGGAGCATTCTTCTAAGAAATTTTTCGGATCTTGATGGGGTGAAGGAGGGATGAGGATAGAATCAAAAATGATGCATTGACGATAAAAGGTGTCGGACTGATAGGAAAAAGGTAAGCGAACTGATTAGGGCATCATCTCCAAGGAGATAACTTCGCAAAACATGTGATCGAAAGAAAGTTGAGTGGAGAGGGAGTTATGAGTGAGATAAGATTTCAGATAAAACACGATCTTCAGAAGAATAAAGGAACATATCAGAATGTTAACAGTTTAGTGAAGTATGTAATTATATCCTAATGTATATCTGACTCAATTTACCGATCATCCAAAAGTTCGTGTTCACTGCGGATACCCCCATTTCAAATGCATTTATCAACACAGTGATCCGCAGTGAACGTGACAGCTTGAATAAGTGTAAACGACAGAAAATTCTTTTGTCGTATAAAAACCCTACAAGAAAGAAAATTCTCAGGAAACATATTTCAGTTTTAATGACCGAAAGGAGAAAACTTTGAGATCTAGGGAATGTATTGCGATGCATAATTTTATTTTCTTTTCGTACAAAATTTATACTCAAATATTTACTCGTTCTCTTGTACAATCAATCAAGATAGATAAAAGATATCTCTTATTAACCTTCAGGTTGAAAAATTAACTGAATTGTAAAACTATTGGTGAACTTTTTACTCCAAATTTTACCTTGACTTCTGGGAAAAATTAGGTCACGTAAAATATTTTATCAGCAGAAAATTACAAAACTCGCTTAACAAATCATCAAATACCTAAAACTGCAAATTATTTGGAACACCGTAATCACATTGGAGGATTATTACTTGAACATCCATAATTCAACTTTAAGATTGTAAAGAGCATAAAAGAGCATACAAGAGCATAAGTTGTCTGTATGTATGAAAAGAAACTGAATGTCTTAAGATCTTATCATTATTCAAATAATCTCAAGTGTCCCGGAGAATTTCTTCGATCTTCTACTAATTTTAACCATAATAACACTGCATATATTACACAGCAAAATTTTAAAGTTATGTCACAATCACGCTTTGTGACTTTTTAGGATTTTTATTCCTAAAACGCTGAAAATTATCATGTTATGTTGCGAATCCATAAGTAGACGCCCAACAATATTTTTTATATCGTACTTAATTAATTATCTTTTCCATTCATATGCCACAGATCATTCCCTTAACAAGGAAGCAAATTGAAAATATACCAAAACCGTAGCGAGGTGAATACTTTTCGTCAGAATAGTAAAGTATAACAGAGGGTTATATTAAGAGGTACAAGAAGAGAAAATGTACTGCATAGGTTACTCCACATTTAAACGTATCGACTCGCTACAAAATTTTTCTATTTCTGTTTCAGAATTAGTTTTCGAGGAGATTTTTTTACTGATAAACCAGAGATAATGCAGTAGTGGCGAATCTGAAGACTGACAGGCGCTCTCTTGCCTCAGACACAGATAAGGGAAGCAAAACCACGCACGTCTCTCAACTGACTATTCCGCACTTGCTCCTGAAATAACTGCGGAAAGGGATTTCAAAAGCGATACCCCAGCCCATCCTTATTTCTCTTAGGAGTTCAAGAGCTTATTCGATGATCCTGGAGACTTTCGCTGGATTATGAACCGGTATGGGAACGTTTAATGAAATTTTCATGAAATCAAGTTAAGAGCCTTGGTAAATCGATAGGGTGTCTTATGTTCCGTTTTAGGCATGAAGTTTTAATAATCCATAAAGCCTTGTGGAACAAAAACCGGTTTTAGAGTAGTGAAACAAAATTGAGGTACTATAAGGCGTAAAGTAGTCTTCCTATTCTCGTTCACCACATGGTGTACTGTAAGTCTCGTTAAATTTCACTAGATGCTCGACAAAAGATCTCAACTACTACATTCACGGTGTCTTGATACGCTTTATCCATAAACACTTAGATAATATTAAACCTTGGTGCTATAATAACTTGCCATTATAGCTATTAGGGTTAAAATATAAATCTTCTTTCTCATACAGCAGTGTCAAATAATGAATTCGGATTGATGATTGATACATGTAAAATTTTAACTATTTACATAATGTGAACTTTTTCAAAATTATAGACAGTGGCACCTGAACTTGCTCCTACATGCAGTGATAACGTTGTAATAATAACAATAATATAACTGTCTATAGCAAGGCCCCTAACCCTCGGCCCGCGAGCCGCATGCAGCCCTACTATCAATTCTGAGCGGCCCCTACGTTTAGGAAATCAAAATTTTTCTTTTAAACACTTATTTCCATTTCGATTGATGGCTGGAGTGAGAATAAAGTATAGGCTAACGGAAATAAACAAAGTGGAAATCGCTAACACCCAGTAAACATTACTGTGAAATGATCGATTACTCAGCCGCAACACATAAGAGAATTTTTGTATGGAAACTGAAATGATAAGTCTGGGCCACCGAAAAATTATCAAAGAATTAATATGGCCCAGTGGAATCTTAAACTTAGGAGCCTCTGGTCTTGAGCTCATTATTATTATTAGATTTTCATCATTTTCAATTTTACAGAACTGTACATTTTTCTCTAATTATTTTCATTTATGCTTCGAGTTTTCTTCCACATCGCAAGGATATTCGTGCAAGGTCTACATTCTTGTTATGCCCTTCTTAACTAGATTTTGTTGATAAGACTGAAGCAATTATTACCACATATTTCCGAATTTCCTGATAAACTTAGAATTACCGAAATTGCCTTCACAACCGTTTACAAACGATTCTCAAATGTATTGGTAATCTAATGATAATTACCTTTCACAAATTTGGGCTTCTTCGATTGTTAATTCTGGATAACCTTTGATAGCAGTGTAGAGTGAATTTCAGTTATGAATTTTGATCTAGACAGTGAGAATAGATAACGATATTTGCCAGCTGCATGTAAAACGGAAACTTCAATTTTCGGAATTTGAAGTGGATGTATTCTAATTTAAATGACAGCGAAAATTTTTTGAATGATGTGATATTCAGAGGGAAGTCGTATAAAATATAAAATTAAATGATACTGCATAATTCGTGTAGCTTCGGTAGGCCTTAACATACGAGCTGGACTTCTACGAAAGTCCGAACGGTTTCAATACGTTGTTTTCGAGAGAATAGCTAAGAGAACTCAAAAGAACGATAAATTCAAAAGTCTGTTCTAGATATCCATTTCAAATGGAAATAAATCAAGACAACGGAAATTTTTGGTACATTTATCGTCACTTCGTTCATCAACACGCCATGGACGAACCAAAATTGAGAGAAATAGTATTTTTTAGACTCGCGCTTCTTTTCGTTATAACTCAAACGATCGCTTCCGTTATAAAAATGCTTTTCATACAACAAGGAGGAAAAAACCCGGTGGATTTCAACAAATTATTAGAGGCGAGATAAGTCTTCCCAGCGCTAGCACGTGATTCTCTAAAGCGTGGCTACAACACCGACGGAGCGGCAAATTGTTTTTGACTTTGCAACAATAATCTTCCGCAAATAGCATCTCCCAAGTCTTTCTGTCGCATCTCCTTTTCATTCCCTCCCACGTCACTCTTGTATCACTTCTCCACTTCCTTCCATCTTCTTTTCCTCTCACGCAGCCTTCCTGCCGTTCTCCAACGCCTCCATAACCATTTGTCTGATCTCCAACGACCGTATATTTTTTCACAGTTTCTGTATCTGTTCTAAAAATTCTCCACCTCAAATCATCCTAAAATATGTATCACTATATACTATCCTAAATCGCGATTTCTTAAAAACCTGAGGAAACCCGTGATGCTCACTGTATTTTTTTGCGATAAATAGTTTAATAACGAACACATGACGTATACAGAGGGCGACTTTCAATTCTCATAAAGAGTACGCCTTTTAAGTTAATACACTTTTTATTTATTATTCAATAAATAATCCTTATCACTAATTACTCCAGGCTAAATCAATCGCCCAATAATTGAAGAAATCATTATTTTTAATTATGAAAAATACGTAACCCATGAGTTACTCTTTGTATGCGTAAGGAATGCCTTTTTTATTCTACCGCTTAAAAATGGTAAAAAATTGTTAAAAAACTGATTAGAAAAATACGATAAATAATATATTTATTGGCTCGTTATCATTGGATGTAATGTAGGTAATGGATTTTTGAAACAGTTACCAAGGAAATATACTGGACTAACACACTCCTATTACACTCACGTGACTCGTACGATATATTGTAGAATAACTTCAAAATAAAACCTTATAACTCGATATATCATTTCTTTTGATAAAACAAATTGTGAGCACCAACTACATACATGTATT
>KZ308638.1:517167-559587 GCA_000376725.2 Ladona fulva | reverse complement strand
TATATATATAAGTATGTATGTAAAGCGTCTTAACTTTAACTGTTTATTCATGTGCGACGAGGATTTTTCATTATTTCTAGAGTAAAATTTCCGTATGAATAAAACAGATGTTAAACTGCCGTCATTAGGTTCATGGAGCATTTTAAACTCCCCGATTTAGGAACATATATCTCTGGACTTCGTCGGGATAAAGGTTAAGACGCTCGTCTTCCACGACGACGGCCGGAGATCAAACCCCAGCTACGTTTATTTGCATCATTTAGGAATTTGAGCCCACAGATCGGTTTAGTCTGCTAAAAAATTAGTTCCAGTGGTAAAATTCGAGAATATGATAGATGGTAGAAGCGTAGTTCTAGGTAAATTACTGTCACTCCATGCCGTTTGGCTTAGGTAGCAAAAGTTAGACCTACGCAGTCTTAACTTACTGACTCCCAAATGCCGTAATAGAAAGTATTAGGCTCTAAAACGTTCTTTCCGAGGAGAAATGGGGATAAAAAAAGTCTAACAGGACAGAGACTCAAACCTGGGCCTTCCGCTTTCCTTGCGAATGTAGCTATCTTGCCATAACTTACTATCTTAACTGTTAAAGCATTCGCCAGGAAAACGGGAGACCCAGGTTCGAGTCCTGTCAGACATTTTTCATGTCCGTTTATCCACGGAAAATACTTCTAACCTTGTGATTTTTCCTTCAATTCCTTACTTATCCCATCCCTTGGCCTCTAATTTATAATGTATCATATTTCAAGCAAATATATAAATACTTCCACTATTTTTTATTTTAAACTTATAACGAACCAAAATGTGAGCCATTAATACGGTATCGCGAAATCAAGGATAATTTCATGCATGTATGTACCTAATTTATTTCTCAATGCACCTTAAGTACTTACTTTTCTACTCCGAATTGATCAGTCGTAGGGTATATGGAGTCCATCACATAAACAAAATATGATATACATCGTTCGATGATTGCCCCGAGCTTAGCTAAGTAACAGGCGATAAAATATCGGATAGTTATGATGAGAGGAAACATAGAATGAAACCCTTGTAACGCGATACGATTAAGAGCCATAAATCTTAAGGACGGTGAATAGAATAACCGATTAAAAGGGAATAGGAAATAGAAAAGATAATAGAAAACGGAAAGGGAAGCCAAAGGGGGCGACAACGTAATCCACTCCGAGAAACTCAACAGAAAAATCAACTCCTTTTTGGGTAAGAATAAGGAAGGGAGAAAGAATAATGGTGAGTGAGATTACAAAAGAAAGATATAAAAGAATGGAGTGAGGCTGGGGAAAAAGAATACCAAAATATTCAATCGATAAGAGATTCAGCGGAGGAAGTGGTTGAAAGAGGAAATGGAAGAGAAGCCGCATATAAAAATAGATTAGAAGAAACGGAGAAAGGCTAAAAAATAAAGAAGTTAAGGAGAGATACTGACTCAGTTGTGGGGGATAAGGATACGAGTCCATCGAGTCATCTTAAAAAAGAGAAAAATATGGGAATGAAAAAAGAAAGAGGTCTGCGAAGCGGAAATGATAAGGGAAAGGGCGAAGAGGATGGGAGAAGGGTCAGAGGGTATGAAGAGGCAGGTAGACAAGTCCCGAAATATTGGAGCGGCGAGGAGCAGAAATGATAAAAAACACCAACGTTGAATTTTTTGCTATGGGATGTTCTGAAATCCAAATAGTTCGGATAACTCTACAGAAAAAATCTTTCCTTTTCTAGAGGAGAATTTTCTAGAGATAGTCCATAATTCTATAATCATTTGAAGGCACAATTAAGGAAATTTATTAACCCAAAATAATTTCTTTCTTAAGCTGATAGAATGACTCAAGTCACTTAATTGTAAGACCAATGAAATAGGAACATACCACAAGATACATTAATAGCTTATAAATTTCTTTAGCTATCGTACTATAACGTGTATGTATAACTTTCCCTTTTAATCTATCCTCACGTTAAATATTAGAACAGCTATCATAACCTCGGTGCATACCCATCAGGTAAACTTATAAAACGAATGCGCATTAAAGTTCTGTTACGATACCTATTCTGTGCTTCGAGTAAGAAATTGGAAAGACCTGCCCTTCCCGATACAAAAAATATGATTTTCTTCTTTAAAATGAATCGTTTATAATTAAATTTTCAGTAGGACAGCTTACGATCATTCCTCACATAGCATTTAGTTTTCTTCACCAAATTAAACTTCCATACATCTTTCCCTTCTCTTCTTATAAGGTATTTTACATAAGTTTTGCATTTAATTATTTTTTTATTGGCCCGTCTACTTTTTTCTTTCTCTACCTTTACAATTTACATTTTTTAAGGTTAGAAAAGGGACGCATGTTTCAACATCTCTTCATATCGAACGATACAAATGTGTTAATAATTTCTACTGTACATATTTTTGATAATGATTCTCAACTTTCCTTTTATTTTTTAATTCTAATGAGTATTTCTCGACCCTTCTTGTTTGGACGTTTTCCGCAGCGTGACTTTTCCTCAAAAGCCTGCAGATAAGAGTTTTCCCACAATCCCATATCTTATTGTGTTTTTCGTTTATCTGACTTTTGCTACTAAATGTGGCTCACTAGCATTCAATTGGCATATCTCCATAGATCTCTGACCCGTTCCAATGGTTCGCACTCTTACCTAAACAGTTATTTATAGGAAGAAATAGGAATGATTATTTTGAGTAAAACTCATTAAAACATTGTAAATATAATTTAAAACGTAATTGCGACTCCCACAATCTTTCATTAGACACATTTCCTGAATGCTGGAAGGTTACCTGACAATGACGCAAAGCGTCGAAACTATGTTAGGTTAAAAAATGATTTTGTGATACAGTTTAAAACTGTATCTTTTCATTCTTTACCTTACCTGATAACTTAATTTCAGAACTTCTCCTTGTTGCCTTGCATATGGTCTCAAACTCGTCGCGTAGAATTTCATTAAAAGTTTTCAACCGCACTTGAAACAAAACAGCGAGAAAATGGAAATGGTGATCCGGATATTCAATCTATGCGAGTGAGTCCGTTCTCGAGTACTAATTATATCCTTTAGGGCGTGATTCGGTCCGAACACCTACGCCTTTCACCGTACTCAATGCACTCACCCGATTAACTGAGAATGAGAGTTGAAATTTGGCTGAATCTTGGCGAATGACGCATAGAATTCTACAAAGTAACGAAATGTTAAGAGATTGGACCGTTATAAGAGGAAATTGGAACGATCCGAATACCAAAGTTAGCATCCATATATCATTTTGCGAGAATAAACGATACAAATGATTATCATTTACGAACTGACGTTATTAAAAGCTATGACGAAGAAAAGAAAGAATTTTATCAGTTCATCTATCAAAATGTAAATTGAATTGCTGAAATTTCCCCTCCATGGCGCTAAGTAATAAATAAAATAATTCATTATCTATCATTTACGTATACTCTGAAGCATGGAATTATAGCTCTTTTTTTCTTCACCGAACATGAAATGTACTATTTTATTTAATAACGAATTGGTGATTATCTTCTCAAGGTTTATTCACATACTAACTCAGTAAAGACTACAGCTATAGAGTATACAGCCATATCCATTTTTTCAAGTCCATTCTTCCTTGGAATGTATACAGCCATACAATATTGTAAATACTTCGCTTCTTTCCATTCAAAATACAATCAAAAATCAGTAGAAAAACTGACTTTGGATAAAATATAAATAACCATATGTGATATTATGAATAAGGAAGTCGCGTCAAGAGAAATATCATTCAATGAAAAAATAATCAAACTGTCAAAAGCATACAAGAAACTCGATAACGCATACTAAACACAAGATAAAAAGCTGAATTATACAGAAGAGGGAGCACATAAACTTTTGCCATTTGCCAAATTAATATTCTATCCTCAAATATTATTTTTCATCAAAATATCCAGCAATGCTATTTTGACAGAAATATACAATACCTACTCCAGTATTTTCACAAAAAGGAGTACAAATCTTCTGTTAAAAACTTTGTAGAGATTCCATGGGGTTAGATCAAAAGGGAATTCTTCTTTAACAGGAATAGGGCTCACGATTACATACATCTTCACTAAATACAGAAATATGGTATATCCAAAGGAATAAACGCACATGTACCAAAATAATTATGTTGCATCATATTATCTAGTAATTCATAACAAAGATATGCAGTAATTAGTTTAGGGAATAACTATCGATCAAATGACCAGCTGAAACAGATGACAAGGGTTGAGAGTAGAATCAAAATAGAGTATCAAAATTCGGAGCAACAGAAGCTGGATAGGAGGAAAAATTGGACTGCCTTAGCATTTACGTAAAATAACGAAAGAAATACACGTTGCGGAAAATGGAGGAAGATTATGAACGAAAGAAATCAAACAAGAAGATCAGAAAGAGCAGTCATTCTAAGGGAGGTGAACTTAACAACAAAACCGTAATAAGACGGAAAGAAAGAGCTTGAAGAGATGAACAAAGAGAGAGGGATAGAAGATGGAAGGGTGGGATGACAAATGGAAGAGTTCAGACGAAAAAATAGGGGAGGCGAGGAAGAGAAAGCGAAACTGTGGGAAACGGCCGCGATGGAATCCTGTCGTAGCGGAAGGATAAGAGGAATTTGCAGGGGATATTTCTCTTTTATGGGAAAAGGAAGAAGCCACGTTATGGAAGTATGTGATGTCGGAACATGAACGCTTATTACAAAACGGGAAGAAATTATTACACGGAACGTTAACGCTGCTTGCGAGCTGAATGGGTGTAGTTTTATGTAACGATGATTTTACTGCGTGGTTCGAACAACTTTAAACGCTTTAATTCGATTCCTTCGCCAGCATAACCAAGTAGCGGGAATGTTGTGACTCTTTCCGAGAAACGTTTTATCCGAGCTCTAAATGTTAACAGCATTAACTTTTAGGGTTTACTTAAAGTATACGCATTTTCTCTATAACTAATGGTTGCTAATGTGCTACATAGCGAAAACTATCAATCCTAAGTATATTATTAAAGGATATGATGAAGGTATCCTATAAGCAAAGGAGAAAGTTTGTATTTATGCGAGTTTGATCACCTACATCTCGAGAAACAGAAGATGCACAACTTTCAAACTGTAAAGATAGTTAAATATCCTCCCAGTGCAGGTAATAAGCAACATTATTTATCTAAGTCATCGGTTTGATCCCTGAAGCGTTCTGATAAGAATACATGTAAAATTTAATATTATCTTTTGCATGCTCCATTTATTTTGAAGATTAAATAAGAAAGAATGTTTCAATGAAATGGAGACTAACACCAAAAGAAAGCCAATTCAATGGAAATTTATAATTTGATCATGGAATTTCGCTTTTAGTTCGAAATTGCTAGAATTTGATCAAATATATAAAATATTTCTGAAAATTTGAGGATGTAAACAAGAGATTTCTGAAACGACAGAACCAATTGTTGAATCCGAGCACATGCCTTTCCCCATAAGAATGCAGGGAATGTTTAAACCCGTATAAGCGTTATGATGAGATGTAATGACCAACTATATAAATAGGAATCTATACGAAAATTTTGCTTTTACGATGAAGCACTGATTGAAATTTACAATCAATTAGGACTGGAATTAATAAGACTTACTGAGCGCATTACAAGGGATACAGTGAAAACTATTTGTTGCGTTTTCACTATCAAGGAAGCTAATAAACGAGACATTCATCAGTACAAAAAAGGAAAACTTTGGGGGATTATTGGGGATTTTTAGGTGTGCAAAGAAATTTTCGACATGGGTTCAATGCCATTATTACCTTGTGGATTTACATCTGTATAGCGTTGAGGTCATCATCTGGTCGATTTCGACGTATTTATTTACTAAATTAGATCGACATTGACAATTTCGACAGTTGAATTCTTTTGTCGTCCGCGCTTTAAATAAATACGTGTAAGATTTCGATTTTGTTAAGTTTTTCTTTGATGGTTCTGGTGTTTTTTTGTCTGAATGTTTTACTATTGGTTAAAATTCCTCGTTTGCATATTTTACATATGCATTTTAAGTGAACGTTTATCCGTCAACGTGATCTCATAAACGATAGAACGACTAAATGTGTTTTTCATTTACGTTTCATGAACGTTTATCCGTCAACGTGATCNACTGATTAGAAAAATACGATAAATAATATATTTATTGGCTCGTTATCATTGGATGTAATGCAATGGATTTTTGAAACAGTTACCAAGGAAATATACTCGACTAACACACTCCTATTACACTCACGTAACCTGTTTAATTTGACTCGTACGATATATTGTAGAATAACTTCAAAATAAACCCCTATAACTCGATATATCATTTCTTTTGATGAAACATATTGTGAACACCAACTACATACATGTATTGGTCAACGTAATGAATAGATGCGTAATTTATACTTCTTAAAGTATGGTTTTTCGTGATTGTTGCCAATGGATTGAATATAAAATTGATTTAGATTATTTTTACTCATTTTATTTTATACCAATTCATTCTCGCCGTACATGAGTTTTGCCTCTTTCCTCGTTTCCATTCACAAACGATATCTCTTTCCGGGTATCACATCCCCTTTGTTTGTACTGAAGCCCTTAGACAAAACATCTCTTAGTAACTTATTTATCGTGTTTTGGTTGGAATTCGTTTCTCTTTGCATCAGGGACGCGCACCGCATCACAACAAAGGTTTTAATGGAAGACGGGACTTTCAGTCTCAATTTCTTCCGAATAAAGACATCCCATTCCCAAACCGTCTCCCCTACCTCACCCGCGCTTCGTTACCTCCCCTTTCATCGCCCCCATGGCTTTGTTTCGAGTGGCCACGCCCGCCCCACACCCGCGACGCTTAGCCTTGAGGGAAAGCAAGCGAGAGAGAGTGCGGAAGACGGAGATAAGGAAGGATATTGAGGAAAATAGCAATGAAGGAAAGATTCTCATTGACCTGAGGCAGGAGAGAGAGAGGGTCACGGTCGCCATAATAGAGGAGTTCCTCTTAAAGGTGCATGAGTGGTAATCTTGGAGTGGATTGGAGAATAAGGACGCGAGAAGGACTTGACGCTCCTTAATTCTGAAAGGGCCTTTAAAACTAGTGGGGATTACCTAATCTCGTTGCGAGGGTCGAGGGTTCGTTGTGCAGGTCTTTAAATTAGGGAGAATTCTGGGAAAGAAGAATTTCCGACAGTCTTTTGGCTTATCTTTCGTTCATTTCTGAGAACTGTTAACGATTTCTTCCTTTTAGCGTTTCTTNGAAATTTTCGACATGGGTTCAATGCCATTATTACCTTGTGGATTTACATCTGTATAGCGTTGAGGTCATCATCTGGTCGATTTCGACGTATTTATTTACTAAATTAGATCGACATTGACAATTTCGACAGTTGAATTCTTTTGTCGTCCGCGCTTTAAATAAATACGTGTAAGATTTCGATTTTGTTAAGTTTTTCTTTGATGGTTCTGGTGTTTTTTTGTCTGAATGTTTTACTATTGGTTAAAATTCCTCGTTTGCATATTTTACATATGCATTTTAAGTGAACGTTTATCCGTCAACGTGATCTCATAAACGATAGAACGACTAAATGTGTTTTTCATTTACGTTTCATGAACGTTTATCCGTCAACGTGATCTCATAAACGATAAAACGACTAAATGTGTTTTTCATTTACGTTTCATGAACGTTTATCCGTCAACGTGATCTCATAAACGATAAAACGACTAAATGTGTTTTTCATTGAGTGAAGAATTATTCATTCGTGACATCACGTATCAAATATATTCTGGACGATCCAGTTGTAAGTGATATATTATTAATTAAATTTTACTATCCCGTTGAGAATCAAATGAAGGTTCGACTAGTAATTTAAATCAACTAACTGAATTTATTCGGATTCTAACTCATTAGATTAATATGATATGTTGTACCAATTCCTATTGATTAAAAGCAAAAATGGAAAGCTGGACATTGTGTCTTCAAAGAAGATTACTAATCTCCTGCGAATGAGGTTGCCTGAGGCATGTACGGAAACATTCTTTGACGGCTGCAGTGGTATTTTCCTCTTAACTTAATCAACCAGATGAGCTTCTCAGTAATGAGTTTTGGGTTTTCGAGGAAGATGGAGTTTGGACGTGTAATATTGAACGCAGTTCCCTCTATTGAGTGAAGTTACGAGAAATTGACCGACAAACACTTCAGCTTCAGACCATTTATGGATGGCGAGGGGTAACCTTTTATAATTCATTAAGCTTTAATCAAATTATTTTAACGATGAAAAATTAATTTCATCGCAAGCCTTTCGATATAAACCGACTTTTATTATGCATTCAATGAGGTAATTTCCAATGTCAACAAAAGCACTCATTCATTCTTCTGAAAGAAAATGCTCTTTTGTCTTATATAAATAACGCTCAACGTCTGAAAACACTAATCTATAAAAATTATTTTCAGTACGGCCAAACGAGGAAAGGAAAATCAAAATAAAAGCTACAACCAAAGAACCTTTATCCCTTTCAATTTAAGATACAATTATGTTGCCAAGTTGAACTGAGTACTTTCTAATTTGGAGGGAATGACACCCCTGCGCCAAGACTTCACTCTCTTTAGCTTCCTATCTTTGCGCCAGATTAACCCAGCAAAGTGATTAACCTTAGGGTTTATTGGTTTATCTTGGAAGATGAAACTAATTTGGAAGGGTGGCTACAATATGAACAATGAAAATCACGACCATTTGAACTGATGTCAAGTAGATGAGAACAAATCTTATGCCTGGTCTCAAGTAAATTATCCATCTAAATGCATAGCTGCAATTAAGTCTTAATAAAGAATCTATGAGGAATTATTATTATTCAGAGTCAACACAATCTCCAAACTTCTGGTGGTTTTGCGTGTTGGCACACACGAAAACTATTATCGATAGGTGCTAACAGGAGAAAATTGTATACTTTTTAATCAGTTATTTCTCAATTTCAGAGAAATTATATTAATTAATATGTTAATTAGTGAATTTAATTAAGAATAAACAGATTTTATAATGAAGAGACCATTAAAACTAGTTATAAATACGATGCATTCGTTTTACTTGGAACTGCTTCATTTTACCATGAAGGAGGTATTTTCTTTCCGTTACTTCTCCCACGCAAAGCCCTTCTCTAAATATTTTAGAAAACAACCAGCCTTTCTCTGCTGCTGCTTTCTACAAAGAAATTACATTAATTTTGACCGCAAATTTCAAAATTTCGCGTTGCTATCTACTAACGTAGTTATCAATTTTTGGATGTTCTTTCACAATAAAAAAGAATATTGAATAAACATTTCAGTCACGTATTACATTAGATTCAGCTCCTAGCTTGGATTTTGAATTAGAGCCTGATTGGAATAAAAACACCTAATGGTATTTATTTGCCAAAGTAAGGCAAAATCCAAATATGAACCACGCATTCCTCCACCGACGTATCTTTAAGCAGGTAAGGGTATATTCCCCATTTTCAAGTTATACACTTCTGATGAATTAATAGAGAGAAATAAACGGTAATAATTTCTCGAGGGTTAATTTATTCCTGACAAATTACCTTTCATATGGATTAGACTTGGTTAACTTCGAGAAATCTTTCTTTCATTTGAATTAATATACAATATTAAGAATCTTAAGAGAGATTCCGAGATAAGCTATGGTAAAATATATGAATGTACGCGAATACGAAACCGATAAAGCGATTTAAATAAGCCCCTATGTTAATATGAGTTGAATATGTCAGTAAAATCTACAGCTGAATTTCCATTAATAACTATAAACATATAATTTACATAATATTCCGCCACGATTAACAAAGAATATCATATTTTAGAGCATCGATGTTCGATTTTTTACTCGCCGAAAAACTAACAAACTGAAACTGGTATTTCTGGTATGGATAAATATTTAAAATTTTCGTTTTAAATAATGCACTTTCTCTATTTTACATTTGAGGTGAGTTTTGCTGTCATAAATTTCCAAACAGTGATCAAATCAGCGAACTGGTAAATATTTACACCAATTACCACCACTAGCATAGCAACTAAACAAAAGTACTGTAAAAAAGCAAAATTGATTTTTAAATAAATTAAGAAATAACATGAAAACCGTCCTAACTGTATTCGAGGATATCCCTGAATTTTGACGGACAAAATATGTTTGACAAAGCGGGATTTTCAAGAAAGATTACGATAATTAAGGATCATGTTTCTACAAAGCCCAGCATAATGTCTGAGTGACTACATTCATTCAATCTTGCAGTCGCTATTAAATGAATGTCTGCCATACTTTCAATTTTTCAGTGTAACATGACGCAATTTGCTCTTGAAATTCTAATACAAAGGGTCTGACTTTTTTTCCTTCGTAACTCGCACAATACCTTGCAGACCCGCTGATCTACGAGTAAATTTTCACCCTCATTGTCTTTTTCTCATTGGATTCTCTTTCCGCTCAAGGTTGACATATCAGAATTCTTCTCGCCTCGACGACGATGCCTGTTCTTTTAGCTCTGAGACGTGACGCCTTTAAACAACACGGCGCATTATTACTTTTTCATAGACAGTACCGTTTTTGTAGCCCTTAGACCAAAAGTCTTCCCTGAACCTCAGAGCTCGTAAATGCGAATCTTCAACACATAAAAAGAATAGCATACCGTTCCTTGAGCAATTCCGTTCTCTCTCACTCTACTCTTCGAATTCCTACCTTTTTACTACGAACCCCATTTAGGTATTAAACATTCCACAAACGAGGGAATTTTATTATCGTATGAGATATTTTATGTTTTCATTTGTTTTTGATATTTCATCCCTTTATTGATATCGAAGCGACGATGCGCTTGTATCAAAATCCTGTAGGAAAAAGGTTAAATGTGACTTTGCTCTTAAAGGCATCTACCTAGGAAAATTCCAAAGGACAAACGGGCATGAAAAAGGTCTGTCTTTTTTCATGTTTGTTTCATCTTAGTATCAAATTTCTCTATTTTTTCCATCTCATCTTTGTGATACAACAAGGACTGGTTAAAATATAAAAATATATGGTATTAAATTAGGGTAAAATCCGTCAGAGCTGCAAATAAAATAAGAAATCTATTTCAACTGGTCCAACAGAAAGTGGACGAGGTTTTGAAAAAATAGTTCATAAAAAATATACGTCTAAACTAAAATGTATCACCAACGTAGCTTTTACTGCCGCATTCCTTAAATGTTAATTCTCAAAATTAAGAAATTTTAATTCATAATCATATAACACCATCATTGAAGGCCAATTTTATAATGCTATTTGAATTCCTATTTAAATAGCATTATAAAATTGGCCTACAATGATGGTGTTATATGATTATGAATTACAATTTATTTTATTTTATAGTTTTATTGATTCATGCTCCAAATATCTGTGGCTAAGGATAACAACCCATGCGAAGTTCATGAACGGGAAACAATACTATAACAGCTAAAATAATAGTTTATATCCAATCCAAATTACTATATCATTTATCTTTTTATAACTCCACAGAAACGTTACTATTTTTATAACTAAATAAACAATGTATACGAATGAGTATGGAAAGCGCACAATTTTCAATCAGACGCTATCATAATTAAAGGGTATATGTACTTTAATAGTTGTTTACCTATAAAAACGAAATATTACTTTTATATAAAGATGTAGTAAAAGATAAAACATATTTACGTTTGGTCACTACTGGATTAGTAAAAAGTTGATTCCATATTTAGATTAATTTTGAAATAATCAAAAATAACTTTAATATGCACACTCAAATGTTGGAATTCTGAAATAATACTCTTTGTAAATATAGAACGAAGCAGACTTCCGTCTGCGAACATAGAATTTTGGGCGGAATAATTGGGAGCAGAGTTACCAAATAAAACCGTTTCATTCTTTCCAACAAAACATGATTTTATGAACATGTGGCTCTTTAATACATAATTATTTTACGATAGTATAAAATATTGAGAAATTTCTATCGTGTCCTACTTAACTTGGGACTTTTTATCCGCATTTAATGTGAACTTCTCACAGATTCAAAAGTGCAAAATAGCAGTTAGAGGGACCTTATACACGCTGCAAGACCGGATTACTTCATTTAATCAGTTAATTTTGACATATAAGTTATACGGCGTGTGTTATATTTCGATTTCCATTAGAACATATTTGATCTCGCTTTAAATTTTTACCAAAATTTCAGTCTAGAAACTTCAACCTTACTGTAGCCAGTAAGGTAAGTTAGTAAATGGTTTTGAAACACGATACAACTAATTGTTAGCAATGTCATATAAAAAATTACAATGAAAAATGAACATGAAAAAGGCTGGTAAGATCGGGACTCGAACCCATAACTTTCCGCTTTCCGCAGATGCTTTAACCAATTACATTATAAAGTCAGAACATTCTAAGAGGGCGTTTTGGCGAACTTAATGGATAAGGGCAAGGGAAGAGTGGGCTCGAGCTGCGGTCCTGGCAGACTTTTTTCTGATCAGTTTCTCCTTGGGGTTTTTCCTAGGTTCAAAGTCACCTTCCCTTCCTCTTGTGTTATCCTTAAGGATGGCTCTCATTTCCACCACTTTGTACAGCCGGTTCCTCAAGATGGACGTTGGCTGTGGACGTTGTCGCATAGCTTGGCCCAACCTCTTCGTATATGCCTACTAAGTATCCCAAACGGAACATCAGAGCTTACTGGATCAATAGCTTAAATTGTTTTTTGTATCCATCCATACATCCATATGTTGAAGTATTCATCAGGAAAGCGGATGATTTCAGGTTCGTATCCCAAAATTTCATGTCCATTTACCTAAAGGATTTTTTTTTCTAAATGTCTTTACAGGCAAATTCAGCTTTGCCCTTTTCCTTTTTCATAAAATGTTTCTAAATTGCCTTATATTTCGACTCACTTAGTCATCACTACTGTTAGGGAGTCCCCTCGTCATAATTAATAACTCTAAAACTGCTTATTGAGACTTTTAACCTTCTCCGTTCATAATTTGTACAAAATAGTACCTTCAGCTACTGATAAACTACGATTCTGGTTTCACATAAGTGATGAACTTACAAAGAAATCAAGCTTAACATTTGGACTTGATCTTGCGTTTAAACTCAGATAAAATTGCAGAATTTTCTCAACATCTGCCCTTTAAATCGAGAAAAAGACCGGGGGAAATCGTTTTGAGAAAGAAGTACGCTAACGTCTTTCGCCGCAGGAAATTTATATAAACCGTGATGCGCGAGGGTATCCTTTCTCGTAGATCCGAGCGAGCCTTGAGGGCCACTCAAAGTACACGGAGAAGATGACAGATTTCTGAAAAGAAATGGGAAGAAAGGAGGGTAGGAGAGCATAAGGCGGAGACAAAGTTGAGAGAGCCCTTCAAATCGAGTTAGCGCCACTGCTTTGGTGCTCTTGAAGATCCTCCTCTTGGTCACCCCCATCGGCATCCACCATAATCGTCCATCATTTTGCTTCCATTCTGTGACCCTTATGTCTCTCCTGTCCTTCTTAGGTATCCATCTTAAAACCCCAGAATGTTATCTATTTCGCTCATTTTCTTCTTTTCTTTCCTTTCTGACTTTCTATAAATACCAGCTATTTATTATGCATCCAAATTCAACAGAGTCCTGCCGTAATATGAATTGAACCGAAAGCGGACATTAACGGAGTTTCTACATCCAGCATTTGCTCGATATTGCAGATTATACAAATGACTCCTATCTCAATAATGTTAATAAGATTTAATAGGAAAGGTAGGAGATAGGCAGACAGATTATATTCATTAAATATATCCTCATGAAAGGCAATCCTTTACGTTTATTATAACAAAATAAATGGGCTTCCCTTAACTTTAGTCCTAATAGATCCATCCTAGAGTTTGTCACTTGCCACACATTAGTTTGCTAGTTTCTAGTTTCCAAACGTAGCAGAGTGCACATTCATATGCATGAACTCCAAAACAGTATTCTAGGTCACGTCTAAAGAGTGAAATATTTACGTGGATTTCAACACAATGGAAACTTTTTCGTTCTAAATCGAGGAAGAAAGGTATCAAAATGAATTTTATATGATTTATTTACATTTCCACAAAACATTTATGTATATTTATGGCTTCTGATGTAACCGCGGTCAGACTACTGAGCACTGGAGAGACCATATTGAAAACCCCTGCAAAATTAAACCAATCTATCCAAAAGAGAAAAAAAAATTAGTTTCCAGAATATTCGTACGCTTTTTCATTCATATGAATGTTGATTATCATGTCTTTGTAATAGCTTCAGTTCGGAGCAATTTCGTAATCTTGTTGCATGTGAACAATGATTGATGAGTATTCCGTTTCCAAGAGAAGATAAACTCTTTTGCAGTAGAAACTCATACTCCTTGATGATCCATGATTACAGCACTGATTAATTTCAATTTTACATCCTCATTTCTAACTCCAAAATGGAAACTTATTCCATAAGAAATTTATAGCGGGAAGTATATTTAATGGCTCCATGGGTAGCGACAAAGCTTGGTCCTTTGAGAAACAACATACGTTCTGTATAATTTTAGTTTCAATATTACTCTACTCAGCGCCGACGGGAGCGGGAGTTCGCGTCACACACAACGGCTTTCACCTAAGGTTGGCACAAAGGAGTTTTTATGGACGACCTTTTACCTGTTTAATATGCGTAATTGGGAGCTTTGGTCCCAAATTAGATCGAGATTCCATTGAGCTGTACGCGGAATGCGAAACATCTCCGGAAAGAGGGAAAATCTAAATTACGGCAAACATGCTCCGCCCTCATCCTCGGGATCGCCCCCTCGATGGCTCGGCTTCGCTTTCGGAAACGTACTCAAAACGACGCATTTCCACCCCAAACTCCACGACAAGGCCGACAATCTTGGAGATCTTTCTCTTTTTATCCTTCCAGCAGACACCATTGCATTACTCTCTTCTCGAAGATGGTGGTGGTGGCGGTGATCTCCAAGGGATGTTTGGCCTCTCCAACAGAAGAGATTTCTCCGCTTTCAAAGGAGGGAAAGAGGGAATGAGAGAATACGAGAGCGTGGTGTTGTGGAAAGAGGAGATATCGCCCCGAAGCCATTCGTTTCCTAGCTAGATTCTGCGGGAGGGAGAAGAAAAGGATGGGAGGGAAATATCCTTTTGGTGGGAGATAGCGGGGTTCAGCCCGGAGCATCTCCCACCACGCAAACCCAATCTCCGTAGAGAACGCACCGAGAATGGATTGGGATGCAGAGGAAGGGCTGATCAGTCGGGGTCCCATGTCGTTGCTACTATTCTTAGCCTTTCATCCTCTATTTGATTTCCTTTCACCAATAGCACCTTAATATCCTTCCTTTCGATACGTATTATTATATCAAGTGAGGTACTCCTTCGTCACAATACGCTCCTATTGTTTACTAATATTCAGGGAGTTATTTCTCATTCAAATTTACCTGAAAGATGGCCCAATTACAAACGAACGGGGACAATAGCAGATCCTGAACCATAAAACTCCATGAAATGAATACGTTTCATAAAATCCTATTCCTGTATAATATGAATGTGCATCGGAAGTAAAATTCGCTGAAGAAGCCGTTACGATGTGGGTGATCATAACAAAAAATTGCAGCCGAACGTACGTAGCAAAGTCGATCTGTACAGTGTATACATAATGTATTTATTTGATAAGAGAAAAAAAGCCGGAATTGACCCATTACGGTGAATCGTGTTCAAAATAAGGCAACGAAGAGAAAAATCAAAACGGCTAAATACAGCCTGCAAGCAAAATGAATGTTAAAAATATACATGTTCAAAAAGTTAATAGCACAAAGAAACGGAAAATTAAGTGACAAAAGAAATCACTGAGTACGTCCGAAAAGTTGTGGTGGTGGTAAAAATGGTAACTATATCTTAATGTAAGTAAATGCTCTATAGTTAATTTCTTGTATAATTGCTGTCTACTCAGTTGAATATCTCGGAATCAGTCTTACAATTAATTGAAACTGGAACAAAAATATCCGAAAACTGCAGTAAAGCAATTTAAAAGCTCGGTTTTATGCAGCGTATTGTAGGTACATGCGATGAAATGGTTAGAGAGCGGTGTTATTTCGGAAGACGTAATCGGCATTATGTGCCCCCTGCTATTTCGGCCGATCCGATAATGAGCGTAAAATAAGATAAATAGATGCGAGAACGAGTTGTTTTAGGGAATCAGTCTTTCCGCAAACGATACGCGACAACAATAAGCATAAGAGGTAACTCGAACGCTTGGAGTTTACACTCCCTGCCACTCGTCGAGAGACGGCTTGCAGGGTGTCTATGTAGATGTAGAAGGAGAAGAGGGAAGGTAGAGAATTGAAGGTTGAAATCAGTATGCGGTAGAACAAGAAACTTTGGGACACTAGCACAGATAACAACCCAGGAAAAAACCATTTTTCATGAGCGACTAAGGTAGAAGAGAATACACTTTTTGAAGTAAGAAATCGATTCTATTTAATTATTGTAGTTGATTCCTCACAGTGAATTTGAAAAGGAATACAAATTATGATTTTTGTAACCTGTGTACGTAACACGTATCTATCAAAATCATACATGCCATGTTTCAAAAACTTAAAAGAATGATTTACCAATAACAAGGGTTTTACCAATATCGATTGATGATTCGACAAATCCTATAACTGTATTCATCACGAGCCTTACGATTTATTTATTTAAGAGTGTTTGAGTAAAGTTATTCTTAAATAAATTATACAAGCGGAGCGAGAACCGTATCGGAGAAAGTTTTGGAGTCTCGAGAATGTTCAGGGTAAGGTGAAGGGAAAAGTTATAGATTTGCTATCATAGAAGAATTGCGTTAGGATCCGGGACGAAAGGAAATCAAGTCATTGAATATTCTATTCCCAAAAATTCGATTTGGAATATCGAAGAAGCCAAACAAATATCAGTAAAACATACTTTGAGATTTCAGCTTTATCCCTGTAAGGAATTAACGCAAAAAAAATTCTGTAGCTATTTCTATAGAACTTTGGTACTCGCTACCACAGCTACTAAATTTTAGGTCATCTATCTATTATGTATTACTTATCAAAGCCACTCAACTAATTGCTACCAATAAACAAATGTTACATCGCTTCAATATATTGTAGTTTAAATGATAGAAAGTTTTAAAAACTGACAATTGAGCCTTGGAAAATGAAAATTAATTATAATATTCAGAATTACTGCATAAACTACTTACTAAACTACTAAAAGCCGCTTCGTCAGTGGTTGGTGCCTACCTGCTGAGATCAAGTTTGGAAGCAAGGGAAAAGGAAACGGATTCGCCGGCCTTCTAAGAATCACCTATTACGCATCTCAATAGCCATGCTATCACCTTCGGAGGCAGAAGAAGACTAAAACTAAAATGCCTTTAACACGATTCCTTTCCCTTATTTCCAGACTTGAATTCCGTGAGTGGACACAAACCACTGGCAAAATGGAGCGTTGGAGCGTCGTAAACCTATAACTCATTAGTGTTTGTGCTCCAAATTCTTTGCTCACATAAATTGTGACGTAAGAAACGAATAACTCTGGCTCTCTACTTTGGCTAATATACCGATATCCAGTATAGTACTGATTTGAAATGATCAACCTTCAAACGAATGGGAAGTCAAGAATACGGTTCTCAAAGAGAATTTACCGGAGATCAAAAAACTTTTCCTGGAAGAAACTGCGCCTAAATTATTCAGAAGCTGACCCACATCATACAGTTCGAAAGAAAACCAAGACGTTCTAAATTTAAGGCGAAAGGATAGACTTATAAATTATTCATTAAACTAACACATTCGTTCACCTACGTAGGCAGTCTCCAAGGATAGCTTTAAATTGGCCTTATGGGTATACTAATGGAATCTAAATTTATGCCAATTACTTCACATATTCTATTATTAAAACCCGCGTCTGCCCTCGTCGGCAACCGCCTTAAAGTAATGCAGGAAAGAGGCCGCTTCGTTTTAATTGAATAGACGATAAGTTTCTCAAGCGTATAATAGAATAGTGAATAGTTAGTGAATAGTTAACAGAAAGTGGATAGTCTTATTAAAAAGTTTTCCCATTCATATGTACCCGAGTTATTAAAATTATCCAGAATTGATAACGAAGAAAAGTTAAAATAATAGAATGAAGCCATCGAGAGGAGAATATGCAGTTGGAAAAGGAGATCATATTTGAGCCACATAGATATGGCAATTAAGTTCGAAGAATTTTCTTTCTCTATTAGCTTTTTAGCATTTGGAATTGAAAGTAAAGAAAAAGAAGAGAAGTTTAAAAGGTGGATGTTTTAAAATATGAGCAGTTTTATAAAAGTGCTACTAATGCAAGATTTTCATCATTAAACACTTCAATTCGATATTAATGAAAAGTATCAAGTGAGTGAAAAATTTTCAAAATCAGGAACAAAAACAGTTTTTGTTGACATAATACGCAAATGAGTATTTTTGATATGATTGATGAGTCAATAAATATTAACCTAGAAATCCTGCATAAACAGACTTCGAATTACTTTATCTTTGGTTACGTGTTATCGACATCTCATGCCAAACTCTCGGAAACTAGCATGTAACCCTGTACTCAGGAAAAACTAACTATCGTATTTCCCAATACATGAGACCGGCTTGGTTTCGAAAAATTTGGGGTCTAAAACAGCGTGAGTTGTATGCGACGGCTGTAAAAATTTTCAAACAACTACTACGCGTGCTTGTACTACGCATCACGCTACGGAGATCATTGCTAATAATTTTTTGCGTTAGCTATTTTTGCACCTGTTACATTAGGTTTACGTAGATATTTATGCCCAATTTTCAGACCCGAAATAAAGGTCCATCATATGCATGGAAGTATCTTATACATAGGAAAATACGGTTCATGAGCTCAATAAAGATTTTCACTTCCACAAAAAATATTGATATAATTTCAAATAGTGAGATATAATTTAATATATAAATTACTATTTTTCCAATTACGAAATGTTCTTTCTTTTAAGATGTGTGAGGAGTTCCACGAATTCACGCTTGAACGTATTAATTTTGGTTGATATTTTGTGAACATATAGCAATCTCTTGGCTTGTTTACAAAAAGAGATCAGAATAAACAACTCATCACCAACCATATGTATTTTAGAATTAAAGCTTTCATCAGCAAACATTCTTCGTTTCATCGCGAAATCATTCGTAGAAAGAACTTAATTCCAAAATTTGTACTGCTGATTATGGTTGTTCGGGAAATTGCTTCTACGTCTATATTTTTAAAAGGTAATGGTTTTCAGAATTAACGAGGTTCAAACGGGCCAAGTTTCCTCAATATTAGTCCACCGAAAAGCTTCCAACAGCTGTTGAAAATACATAACATCTTAATGAGCTGGAAAGCTTTCCCTGGGTCGTCGAGCCAAAGTTTGTTATTAGCTAACCAAACGTAGTTAATATGGTTCTGATCATCTACCTATGTTTGCAAGACGTAGGGCAACAATGAAGGAATCCCTGTTGGGTCGCAGATAGCTGACTTTGCCATCTCCTGTAAGGGTTGAAAATGGATGTGTGTTCCCATTATGATCGGCCACACAAGCGGAAAGACTTTTCAACAGGGCGTTTGCGTTCTCACGAGCGATCCAGGAGCAAGTTGCAACGCCGTTTAGTCTTAATGATTCCATAACGTTTAGAGTCGCTGATCGTTTCATAAATAAGGCGTAGCCGTATTGGAAAATTTTCCCTTATCTTTCAGGAATTTTAAAGGGGACGAGCCTGAAGGGAAGCTATTTAAACCTTTCTAAGTACCGTGTAAACTCTCGTTTATATCCAAAATCCTCCTCTTCCTTCAAAAGTAAGACCGCCATATCAATGATTGGTTTTCTGAAGTTGAGGATTTTTAAATATTTGAATCTTAACACGAAGGTCGCATTAATAATGAGATACGAAAACATTTGAATATTAATAATCGCTTACGTACGTTTATTTATAACATGTAAATAATTATTTAATATTAGAACTTGATCAAAACGTTGATTAATCAATATTAAAAGGGTTTTATCATAACCATGCAAACATAATAGGATATCCAATCCTTATTATTTCAACTACCCCTTTTCCGCACATAAAACTATGATTTACTTGCTTTTAAGTTCATGAAAATAATTGTTGCAGCTAGGAGATTCCTGTATTGTAATGGTCAAAAACGTCTTATCATTGTAATCATTACGGTGTAACATTGCATAGTTTCATTCTATCCTGTAGCAATGTATTATTGTAATATAGTATAGTAATCAATAACATTGTCCCCGGAAAATTAGTCCAGCTGCGACAGATTAATTAACTAATGATGGCAAATAACAGATAGTAGCAAATTATCATCATTTTTATAAATAAAAATATGAAGGATGCAATACTTGCTTTAGCTTCTCTCTATCCAGAATAATTACGTATTCCATAAGTAAAGGAGATGGATTAGTCTATGGTGATAGCAATAAAGAAATTTTAAAAATAAATTTAGTTATATGATACCTACCGTAGACGCCAACATAATTCATCTTTCATTTCTTTCATACGTGAAAACAGGGAGAATAGTGAAATGTAGATGGTGAGAAAGGCACTTTCACTCTCTATTTCTCCCGTGCTACTGTTCTGCGTATATTACAAAAGCATCCCCTCCAACATTCTGCACAGTCAGTAATCAAATTTCTAATAACAGCTTATTATCTAACCCCTAGAGCAGTGAGAATTTCTTGGTCACGGGTTAGCGCATCTCAAACATATCAACAAATATCTCCGACTTGGCTCAATTCCATCGCTTCCTCAATCTTACACGGAAGCTCTTCCAAGAGATGTATTCCTGGAAACGTTCCCTCCTTCATCTACTATTCTCGTGTTACCTCTTCCAAATATATGGGAATTGTGATCATGACCTTTTATAACTCCCTACAAGGATAAGGTGAAGAATATTAACTACTTCCATGAAACAAAGAATTTATCCACTCCGAAATATCGATGGAAATTAATCGTTTTAAAGCAGAAAGTTGATCTTTTAGAAGTTTTAAGAATTATGACAGCGATTTTCAATTAAAAAATCAAATTTATTTCTAAATTGTCAGTAAAACTGGTTAATTAAAGAAGGTAACTTTATAATTGTCTAAGATTCTTAAATAATTTACGAATATTTTTAACAATTTTTCAATATCTGTATCCATTATATATTGAAAATCGTGTGTCGTAAAGTTTGCTGAAGTTACATTACTATGAACTACTACTATAATGAATTACTAAAACTAATTTTCTTATGTTACATTGCTTTGAAATTCATTTCTGTGTTACTTTTAACACTTTCAGAAAATTAAAGCCGAAATTAGATTTACTTGCATCAAAGATCAAAATATTAGTTCAAAATCTTATATATGTATCGTAAAAATCAAGAATTGCTCCTTAAAGTATTATTCTGATATTAATTAACGGAATCTAATAGATATTTAGCTCAAACAACTTCTGTTACGGATTATTCTTTTATTAAAAAATTGCCTATCATAGATCGAAATATATGCCATATCTTGTGTAATTTGTTTTTCCTAATCTTTAAAGGCAATTTGGACACTCCTAACTTTTTTCGCTAAGTTCCTACAAGTATTTTTCTTATTTTTCATCATTCATCATTTCATATCAGAGTATTTCGCTAAGTTCCTACAAGCTCTTAAATAGAAATACGGTAAAAAGATTTTAACTTCAAGTAGTTTCCACGATATTCGTTCAGAACAGCAAACAAAATTTTTGAGAATCTTTTAACTCCTAGAACTACTTTATAACAAAATATACATTTCCAACGCAATTTTCGTACCATCTGTTTCAGTGAATCAATCCAAGTAGGCAAAAATTTTCCCGAAGAAATTCAACGTAACCATTACCTATTATGGAATTATTTATTCCGATCTTCGATGCGATACAAATCATTTGAGAGAAGAACGTGATGGCAATGTAACATGAGTATTCAATTCAGATAGAGAGGGGAGGAGACATCATTGGTGAAATAAATAATGAAGTATTTTGATTGGGGCACCGCGAGAGATTATGAAGTGGCGTTGACGTCATGGAAGTACGCAGAAAAGCACCACATAGCCTTGAGCTCGACCTAACTGCAGCCTAGTTTATACTGCCACCGTCACTGATGAAAGCTCGCGGGGAAAGGGTGTGTTGTCGGTAATTGCCTCGGCGGATTTTGCCAATGGCAGCTTTATCCACTCGCTAAGTGAAAATCACGATTACACCGCCGCTGATTACGGAGTAGCAAATTAGGATTTTATTTCAATTTGAAGAATGAAAGAGAAATAAATTAGGTTTCTCGCAAAGTTTACTCTTAAATTAAATTTTGTTGATTTCTTCGTCACCATCGTCACTATGGATGCGTCTGCTGCATGAGCCTATTTAAAGTCCCTCGCGAGATTGCCCAAAACAAACAGATGTGTACACAATCTATCTGCGAAGAAAATTACCTTTCGAGTTAGGTCACTTTGGAAAACACACCAACAGCATCTAGTCTAGATTTCAAACACCCAAAGAAACATCGCACAGTGGGCTAGAATCGAAAAAAGCTGGCCAAAAATACGAAAACGCTTCTTTTGAGTACGGACTATGAAACTTCGCACGACCAATCTTGAATAAATTCTACATACGACTATGGAGGTCATTTACGTTGGATTCTACGCATTAAAATTATACAGGGGGTCAAACTTGACCAAAATTTGCGAAAAATTCCGGACTTCGATTTTTCGCGAAAATCTTCAACTTCAAACCGCTGGTGAACCCAAACGAAGATAATCATCGGATAAAAATAATTCTATGTTATAAACATGTTTTTTCTCCTTCATAAGACGTAGCATTTATGATCATGCTTGAATATTTACATACTTTACGTAACAAAATGGCGGACCATTATTTTAGAGCAAATTTTTACATAAAGCGAGGAAAATAGTAGAAAGTGACACCGAGTGTCACGGGATAACTTCTACCACGATGTTCTTTGAAGCTTCCTGAAGAGGAATCTGAAATAAAACCTTGCGCATATTTGCGCCATCGATAAATAAACCAACTTTTCGAAAACGCTGCAAGGGCTTAATCCGCGCGGCGGAGCACCGTCCTCCGTGAGGTTCACTTGCTTTAAGATGAACTACGGACCAAAACAATTTTAAATAGTACATTTTGGGGTTTACACCCTAGGATGAACTTATCTTCTGCCTTTTGAGAAAGAATTATTAGGTAAGTAAAAATACGTTCACCTTCTTCTCAAAGCAAGACTAATTTTATTTCGCAAATTTTGGTCAAGTTTGACCCCCTGTATAATTTTAATGCGTAGAATCCAACGTAAATGACCTCCATAGTCGTATGTAGAATTTAGTCAAGATTGGTCATGCGAAGTTTCATAGTCCGTACTCAAAAAAAGCGTTTTCGTATTTTTGGCCAGCTTTTTTCGATTCTAGCCCACTGTGCATCGGTGCAAATTTTGAGGATAATTACTCAAGCTTTAAATGGTATCTCCACAAGCAAAGAGACTAATTTTGTAGATACAAGAAATATATTCTATCCTCGTAATAATGGCAAGCAATAAGAATTAATAGGTAACTTTTACGAGTGTATATTAGAATAATACAACTCTAACTATGCATTTCATGAGAAAAAAAATTATTCTTTCGGAAATAATTCATAAGGAGCGTTGTTACTCATGAATTTCTGCCTTAATGGTACATCAATCCCAAATGTATTCATTTTTAACACACACATGGCAACTATTTTTAGAAAAAAAGGTGTTACGCCACTGTGCACTTATTTAAAAAAAAAAGTGTTACGCCACTGTGCACCGGCTGTTGCGGGAAATAGGGTCACATGCCAAAGAGTTGACACAAGGGAGCGTTTTCCGCGAAACGTGGGGTTGTGATGCTTATTTTCGGCAACATTTGAGTCGTACAGATCAATTCACAAATCTCACTGACACGCGATCCATTCATTTCCTATACAGCAGCATCGCTGATTTGAAAGTAAGCATGTATGAAGCAGGCAAGTTAGAGAAGGAATTGTCGATTTTGATAACAACTTGACTTGAATAGAAAAACGCAAAACAACGAACAGAGATATTTTTCTGTTTAATTAACAATAGGTACTCGCAGGGGCGTAGTCAGGATTTATTTACGGAGTGATACAATAAACACTGGGTTGCCTAAAATACAGGAGCAGGAGACTTCGACTTCCTCCCAAACTCTAATAAAAATATAAACAATATTTAAACTATAACTGAAATACATAAACTATATTCGTTAATAATCATATTTCTTGTCGAAAATCGACCTAAAACCTTAAATATTTATTACTGACTTAATTTACGGAATATTAAGGATTAAGGAGACGTGAATAACTTAGCACGGAAGTGCCATGCGGATATATCCCAAGGAATAATAATGTGAAAAATAGCGATATGATTGGGACTCGAACCCGGGTCTCCACTCTCCCAAGCATTCCTAAGCACAGTGGAAGAGACGTGGCAGATAATTCAGAATGCCTACCAGAATGAAAGAGTGAGACCTGTGTTCGAGTCCCAGTCATGTCACTATTTTTCAAATTTGTTATTCCTTTCAGAATATTATTTTGGAAATGTAGATATATTTATAGCCTTTGATATTTGGAAGAATCAATCCTTCTATGTATACTTAATTCCTGTAACCTTAACATGCCATTCCTTTGATAAATGTATGTAATGCATCGTAATTATACTAGTGGAAACGGCTGTACTTTGAAGTTTGTTAAGATGAAAGGAAAGCATTATATTTATATGTATTTATTAGAAATGGAAATTGGTTACATAGCGTCAAACTGATGGTGTTGATATTTCCATGAGTCAAAACTTAAAATGAATGTTTAAATACATGCCAGAAGCCAAAAAGAGAGATGTCGAGATTCAACTTTCAGTCATCGAAATGTTTTCACAAACTTCCGGGTTTTCCGAAACTTTCGAAAAGCGACAAATATCAGAGAGCAGAGACAAGACCGAGCAGAGTGAAATTTGGGAGAACTCAACATATTCGATCACATCCATAAAATATAGAGGATACAACTAGAAAAAACCACTTTCGATGGTTTTCAGAGAATTTTAACAAAGTTGTCTGAAAACAATTACAGAAGAGCGAGCGAATAAAAACCAAGACATTGTCTAAGTAACAACCGAAACTTTTTACGAAAGACATAATTTCTCATCTGCAATTAACGTCATAATATTTTAGTAAGTAGTAGTGACAATTTTAAAAGTGCTTCGAGAGCTAAAGTCACTTAACATGTGAGTACCCACCGGAAATCGAACCCAAAATCGCTTTCACCAGAAGCCAAAATGCGTACATGGCTATCCGGAGTTCTGGGAATAGAAATATTGGATATCGAAGTACACGAGATCGTAAAGAAATTCTTTCGAATTATGGAAATTACTACCTCTTAGAAACCAATTACGAAAGAGAGGGGGGGGGGGTTTCGAAAGCTCATTTTTTGTCTATAGTGAAAACATACTCCTATATCAAAGAGAGTTATCGGTTTCAAATAGGATCTTAAGTAACGAAAAATAGTTATAAAACATCACTTTTAGTGTAAAAATATAATCACATGGTCTTTCTAGCTACATGGGCCACATTTTTTAATCTAGCCAAGCCATGATAGAATTAAAAACATTGGTATAGCTTAGGACCAAAAGTGCTTCATTTCAGAAACTCTATTGATGTAGAATATCTTTAGATCGATTTATAACGTGCAATATCCACGACAAAGGCTGCACCGTTTGATAAGCTCTTGATCAAAATAGCTCGTTCCAAAAATAATATTGGAGCAAACAGATATTTGACCAGCTAGATAAAAATTCATGCATAATTTTCCAAGCTTTGTGTTTGCTATCAGATAGGTATCTAGCTAAAGAAAACAGAAATGTTTTAATATGTCCAAACTACGATGCAAAACCGATCGCTTGTTATCTGAAAATTCCGCAAAGTATCTTTTTAGTACCAGTCAATTTTTTCGCACAGCTTATTCTTTTCGATGTCCATCGCCTACTATTTGCAATTTTTTCCTTTCTCTTTACGTCATTCGGGCGAAGTAAATTAAGATATTTATCGTTTCTCCAAAATTCTTCTGACCCTTAGCTGAGAAACGGTTGAGGTTCCTTGAACGCCGTGGTCCACTGTAGTTAGGTCGTAAAATCGATGTACAGGAGAAAAGCACTTTCATATAATCAGATCACCTTATTAAATGTTTAAGTTTTAGAAAATAAATATGACGATGAAATAAAACTGGGTTGGAGCAGTTCAAATTCGCTGATCGCTAATCCAAAGGCCTCTGAAATGTTCTTTGTTGCTTTATAGCAGAATGGTGTTGAGAACAAAAGAAATGTAGGATATTCACAGCTCTCAGAAATTTGAATCCGAAAATAATTTAAGATTTGATGTATTCGTAACTTGTTCCTCATTCAGAATAATTAGATTAAGAGCATTTGGATACAACCTTATAAATTGAAATTTCAAAGTATCATTGTAATTTGTATTGTATTCACATTGTGAATTGTAATTTATCACGTATGTATGGGATATAAGCGGAGAAATATTAAAAGATAAACGGTATACAGCAAAAATCACATAATTCTGGAGAATTCTTCATCAGTGAACCTTATAAGATGAAAGATAGAAGATAAAAGTAATTAAAATTAGGTAAAGTTCAAACTTATCAAGTTTATCTTCCCAGAAGATTATCTTCACAGATTCTTACAAGAAGAAACATTCTATTCTTCTAAAACATGAATTGGAATGTTTTTCCGCGTGTCCTGCAGTTGTGAAAAAAATTGGTGTGGGAAGCTAAACATAAAGTATCACATCTCAAAAAAGAAAGCGTTGACTTTCGATAGAATTACTACATTCTCTTTTTCTCTTTAGTTTCTTTTTTTCTGCGCCCTGTTTGCTTTTAGATAATCCAAAATTGGCGTGTCGTAAATATTTGTAGAAATAATGTTACCGTAATATTTTAGCATTCATCGCATTTACTATTTACATCGAGTAAAACTAATACTTATTAAATATCATTAAATAAGTAATCATGAAACATTCAATTAATTTAAGTTATCTAGGGAGGTATAAAATTCTCAAGATAAGCAACTAAAATGTTTTTCTTCCACCAAGCTTGTATCTGGAATATAGGAAAGTCCACAAGGTAAAATACAAAAATAAGAAGAAATACATCAATATATATATGGTAAATTAAACAGAATGCGTTGTCAATTACAGCTTCATTTTCGTTGAGTTATTCAAAGGACGAGTTTACAGGGTCTGCGTTTGCTTGTTGTGCCTAATTTTCCGGAATAATGAATTTCAGTTTTTCAATTTTCATGGAGAAATTAAATCTGAAAGGTCTCTGTTTGCTTGAAAAGACTACTGCCAGCAATCAATACTTCAGTGACCTTCGGTTTGTGATGGCATCGTGATCAAAATTGTAAATCGATAAATTAATATTGAAACTTAATTAAACTCAAAATGATCAATTACCAATAAATATTATGTTATAATACACACCGGAGAGTTTCAATGTTGGGGGTCAACAAAATGTGCGTTATCAACAATGGCTGTTGCGGAAAAATTGCTTTCAAAACATTTTTCCAATTCAAATTGATTATTAAAATTATTAGGATGAAAGACAATAGGGTTGCCGCAGTTCAATAGGCTTGATAATATCCAGCACAAATTACTGTATATAGTTTTCAAATTATCATATTCTGTGTCAACAACAGTAATGTACCTAAATTATTCTAATTACTATCTGCCATTATATAATACTTTAATTATTTGTTCCTACCTGATTTCTATGAAGAACTGACCCGATAATCGATCATCTGATGAACTTTTCACCATTCTCTACCTCAAAGAGTTTAAAGGAATATAAAAAAATGTAAAACTTCCTCATGTTATCAAAAAAATATAATCACGCTGATAGACCTTCCGCAAATATAAATTTATGAAGTTATAAGCTGATAGTAGCCCATTTAATTAAAAGTAGATTGGCGATATAATTGTAAACCGGATACTTTTATAATAGTACTAAGAATCTAAGCTCGATATCATCAAACGTAAAAAAATCGAGAATAGGCCATACAATCTAATGCTTTACATTTATTTTTGAAGAATGAGTTTACTTTTGATGCATCGATATCAATCTTAAAGGAAATTTTTGTTTCATAAAATATTTCTATTGTAAATTTTTCATTTCAGAAGTAGTTAATAAACTATGACCAAATATTCGGTGGTATGCTCTCTTTATTAATTTAGATACAGATGTTAGCATCACAAATCACATAAAATTGCAATCGAATGATGTCATCATTTTATCTTTATTCGTGAAGTTCATAACAACTAAATTTTAATCACAATGTTACGCGCGCACTCACTATGTCTTTAAAAAATACATTACAGTGTGAAATGATATATATGAAGATTTGAAGATAAATTAATTTAAGCGACATCTGGTTATTTATATTCCAGTAATTTTAGAATAATAACAATACGTTAAGAATGCGAAAAAGTATCATGAAAACAAACTTGAACGATGAGGAGATAACATTCACGCATTCAGAAGTCATATTCAGCTGCACAAATAATGCAACAGAAATTATGTAACTTATCTAAAAAAGGGTTTGTGATGAGCAACGAGCGCATGCAAAGAAATCGCTCAACCGAGAAACTTTCAAATTATTTTTGGGTAAAAATTTCTATGAGATATTATCTCTTTTTTCATATATTCCATTCGAATTGCAAATAAATTGTGAATAAATGCTTTGAAAATGAATTATCACAGGTAAAAAGCTGACTTCGAGGACGAATAATATAATTAAAATTAAAATATCCAAGAATCTTCTTCTTTCTTCATCCAAGATGATGGAGCCGGTATAACTAAATTGTAGTCGTCCTATCTTCCAGAAAAATAGTGTTTTTGGTAGTTTTGGTAAATAGTGATTGTGGCTACGTTTACACAGAGTTACAATAAACAAATTTACCGAATAAATCGCGGGACCCGGGATGGATTCTAGAGTGTTGAATAGACTGGCAGAAAGTGTCGCCCCATATCTAAAAATTATATTTATTAAACCTACGAACTAAGGTAACGTCCTAATGTATTGGAAGTTAGCAATTATATACTTAATTTACACCTAACTATACAAGCAGGAAATTATACACCTATCTCATTACTTCTGCAGTCCGGCTAAGTAATACAGCACGTTATTGATTGCTCACTCATGAAGTACTTAGCAATCGTTTCCTCAGTAGGAACCAACACGGCTTTCGAAAGGTGAAGCCCAACTAGTCTTATTCGTTTACGATATCTTAAAGTCCGCTGAAAGTCTAAATCAAGTGGATGCTATTTTTCTTGATTTAAAGAAAGCTTTCGACAGTCTATCTCAATAAAAATACATTTACAAATAAAAACTAGCAGGTATTAATAGGGAAGTAAATGATTGGATTTACTCTACGAAAGAGAACAGCAAGTGGTAATTGACGGCGTTAGTTCGGATAAAGTCAGAGTCGCTTCAGGCGTACCTCAAGGCAGCGTAATCGGACCTCCACTCTTCCTGATTTATATTAATGACCTGAGCGACGAGAAATAGCAGAGTAAGGGTATTTGCGCATAACTCGGTAATATATAGAGAATATCAAGCCACGAGTATAGTATTTTACCATCAAACCATTTAGTTCTTATTCAAAGGTGGTGCGAAAAATTGGAACTAGATCTTAATTTAAATAAATGATCAGATATGTTTTCTTATGGCTAGGAAAGACAATTCAAGGAATCCAAGAAGCAAAATAGCTCCCGAGCCACTTTTCCATAGCATCAGTAAAAGAATCTCATTATTTATATTTATGCGGAAAAGGACCTCCACTCAATTTCCCGGAATACAAATATTTGAGATGCATTGCTCAGAAGCTTGGGGGATATTGGGAGATTCTCCAGAAAGAAAGAACAGAGTTGGATGGAGAAGAGAGGGAAGAATATGAAAGAAAATATGCGATAGTAATGAAAAGAGAGGAAAATATAAATACCTTGGATCTAGCATCTCTGAATGCGAAGAATTTCATACTCGATTATTTCTCCCTTTACAAACCCTCACAAAACTAGGAAGAACGCCACAAAATATGAATCCCTTCTTTAGAGTAAAGGTTGTCATTTTTCGCAATCTTTTTATTATTCCCCTACGCATTATTTCAACGCAATGTTCGTGTAGGCGTTTAAGAGCTTAGGCAAAAATCTGAATCCGGTACAAGTTACATACTTTTAATTAGCATGCAATACACAATATGCAATATATGTAAACTACGAACGAGGTAACGTATAATTTGATGAAATAAATGTAACTGTAAGTAAATCTTACGAAAGAAAGGAGATAAGAAGATAGGCTGCGATTGCTTGATACATTTAGAGAAAGTATATTTGTAAAGAACGTAATCGACATTATGCAATCCCCTTGTTCGGCCGATCCGACAACAAGAGTAATATGGTATAAATAGATGTGAGGACAGTTCGTTGTAGGAACTCATACTTTGCGCGAACGATATGCGACAGCAATAAACTAAAGAGGTAACTCGAATGCTCATCGTTTACATCCCCTGCCACACGCCGAAAGGAGGGTTGTAGGCTATTAATGTAAATGTAGATGTATGTGACCATATTTTAAATTTCTATTTATCCACAAGAAAATATTTTACGGAGCAATCTATTCTTATGTTAGAATTAAGGATTGCAGTTCTAACTGATTCTCTGCGGTACATGTGTGTATTTCTTTCCCAGTATCGCCTGCGACGAGTAGGATAGAACATACCATATATTTGTCGGGTGATTTATTTCAGGGTAATCGATACAAACATTTATTAATTTATTCTGATAGATATCTGTAAATTGATTTTATTTTTATAAAATCCGTATATAAATATTTCTGGTTGTTTCTGCTCAATTGTCATCTTTTTCTCACATCAGGAAGGAAGTAATACCGCAATATGATTTATATTCCTTGTGACTTTTTAATTAAACCATACCAGCATAATTTGCGGGAAAAATTACGCTGCGCTTTTTAGACATTATTTCACTTGACTGAAAGTTTATTTATTATTTCAGTGCATTAATCTATAAAATGAGTAAAAATTAAGCTATTTTCGGATAATAAACGAGCGCTGAGTTAATGATCAGATAAATTGTGCCCATAAAATATAACTCACGGTGATGAAGTTTACTGCGCTGGGACTGCATTAATATTCTATCTCGGGAAATACATTTTGGCACCTTATACTCACAGGTATATAAGACATATTTTTTTTAATTTTCCATCTCACTTAATTGAGATTTTAATAAGTTCCCGCGCAAATGGTTCTGTTCTTAAAATCAATTAAGGGCAACATGAGATTGATTCACACGATTAAGAAACTAAGCCTTTATTTCAGCACTAATTTTGATGATAAAATTGAGGACATATTAACTTCCAATAAGGCAGTGAGACTTTCCCTGAGCTACCGCGGAAAATAAATTCATTCGAGATTTTTTTGAACAGCTAACTTAATTAATGCCCAAAAAAGGTGGGGTGTGAATTATTCGCTACGATACGAAAGGACGTCATTACGACAAATTTCGCGACCCTTCTTCCTCTCACTCTGACACGCCATACTTTTTATCAGCTTCCAATGTATTTCTCGTAGCGATTCGGTGACAGAAAGCAACGAGAATGAAATAATCCCATTATCGAAAGCTCACGCTCAGGAGAAAAACATACTGTTGAATACAGTACAGTACCGACCTATTCTTCCAATTTATTTTGATCAATATGACAGAACCAATTATTATTAATTTAAGGTAAATCCCCAAACAAACGATAAGACTAATGATGATCGACTATTTAATTTTGAGCTAACTCCTTCTTCATAAGCGATAAGTACCTTGTTATCATTATTCTCAATGATATTTATCGAATCAAATGATTCAATGCATCAACTGTTGCCTAATAGAATAACTATTTACATCAATTCAAGCAAAATGTTTTTCAATTTCGCCTGAATACATTAAAGATAGTATCGAAACCGAAGTTATGTACAGATTGAATGAACTGCAAGTGTGGAATATTAAACGATTATGGTCACCTGAGCTAGTTAGTGGCTCATCAGGATTAAGTTAACTAGAGTGAACTAGTAACAAAAAAATTCAATCAGTATTTCAGTTTTGTCAAATAAAAATATCTACATACAATATGTAATAGTTGTAATTTTAAAAGTGCTTCGATAGCTAAGGACATTTCGCTCGTGAGTCTTCAACGGGATTCGAACCCGGAACCGCTTTCACTAAAGTCGAACTTAGCTATGCGGGAGCCCCAAATAATTATAATTTGAAATTAGTTCTTTTTGCTTTTAGTGTGAATATGCGTACATATGTACGAATATACGTCCAAAATCATGCATGAATATATAAGCTCACACGAACAGATAAAAACAATTCACCAGATAACATTTTTCACAACAAACACAGGAAGTCACAATAAATCAAAACTTCACCAAGTGTATGTGAAAAAATATACAGTTCTCATAAAAAAAGCGAAGATTATTGATTAAATAACCAGATGTTTAGAGTGGGCTTCAAAATGTCGATACTTTTAATAGGTGGCTGGAAAGAGACAATACGAGAAAATGCGGTATTAATGTTATTATTTTTTAAATTCCATTGTTTCTTAAANTCAAATTATTATTATAAACACATATTATAATCATAAATATTGAAAACAATAAGAAGTTAAAGAACAGATTGCAGGAGCATTAATCCCTCTTAATTTAATCCAGCAACATTTCGAACGGGAGCGAAGGCATTCACAAAGTGAAATACCATTTTAATCTTCATGAAAAATAGCTATTTTGACGTAACAAAGATAAGTGGAATAAAAGCAGGATTTTAACGACTCGTTTCCATATCATCATCGAAAGTAATACCTTTCCGATTACGGGGAAACGAATCGCCGCTAATAATCGAGCCTCCTGCTTACAAATTCGCTTTATCATATTAATTTCTCACATCGGATATCGAAGGGAGGATTTAATTCGAATCTATTATCGACCGTAACGAATAACAACGCTCCAAAATTCGAAAGGATGCAATTCGTCTCTTTTTGATTGTCGCCATTTGTTACGCAACAGACGGGATACTTCCTCTGTTTTTTAAGCACGACATTATAAATCAATACGTTCGCGTGAAAAGAAATGAATTGATGGAATTATAAATTAGCTGATGGATATTGAAGTCAGAGTATGGTACCATTCTTTGTCATTGTGTTATTGCAGCCATAAAATAATATTTTACGTAAGCCACTGCTTGTCAGAAAACCTTTTCCTTCCAATAAATCTCATAAACCCGCAAAATAAGGTATCTCGTGTTCATTATCACATCTTAGCAAGCCGCATAAAGTACACTGTGAGACAAAAGCGAAAAACTTTTAATTAATGTAGTATAAGGCCCTGGGAAGTCTTTCTTCCAGTATTTGATTTTTCATTACTATTATCCCCCATGTTCACTAGCATCTATATTGCCAAAATCATCTACTCAGCTGTAAATATACAGTACAACCGACGGCGCACCCTTGGCATTAAATCGTAAAATCTTCTTAGTTGAATGAATTACTATCGGGCTTAAACATACCCTTCCTGTCGGAAAAAAATCATCACGCGTTTAAATGAAGCTTTACTGAGATATCTCAGTCTGAAGGAAGAGTTCAGACAAAAATTTGTCGCTTAATTTTTTTAATTTAATGAATGGATCATTTCTAAGCTACACTTCATTACATACAACATTGCAGAAATATTTCGTAATATCTTTGGGTACCGAAAGTCTCAACTCATGTACCTATCATCATTTGAGGAAATGCAACTGTTTTTTTAACATACAAATAGATACATGAATCTGCAGAGACAATATCGAAAATAGTTTTAAAATTATTCATATTTTTACTCTTATCAACTAAATTATAATACTTCACATAAATCATTTCAAACAAAACTATTTTCCTTTTTAACTTCGTATAAAATATGGAACCTCTATTCATCCTTTAAGATTATTTATTTGTATCCTCAAATGTGCGCAAATATTTTCTAAGTCTCAGTAAAAATGTATATATGAGGAAAATGGGAGACACTGAATCAATTTTTCACCAAACATCATCTTTATGTTGAGTCTGTTATCATCAAAAGCCACGGTGAAAAAAAAAACAACTATAAAATCATCAGCGTGTTAAGAGTACAAAATCGAGTCAAATTTAAAGTGGCAGGAGCTTGAGTAAGCAGAAATTCCGTTCCATTTCACCAATGCTTTCCATTGTGTTGAAAAGCATGATTTAATGACGAGATAGGGGAATGGGAGAGTACAAAGTATACTTCATCCTATTTATGGAGAGAATGTAAGCCAGTGAGAGAGATAAGCAGACGAAAGAGCGACATTGAAACAATGGAGTTTTGATAACGAGTAAGTTTCCACAATGTAATTCATCTACGACTCCTCTCCTTGGCAAGTAATTTAAGAAAAGGAGGAATATTTTAAGTTTCGAGCTGAGCTGTTTAAAAATGAAGAAAAATTCACGTTTAGCATTGCTTTTAACTTCTTTGGCGTCTTTATAAAAATGTAAAGTATAAAATAGTAGCTTAACTAAAACTTATGGCTAACCTTTATAGCTCGTACTAAAATATATTTTATTGGAAAAAGCATCAATATTGTTTCAAAGGCAAGAAAAAATACAAGGTTCCAACGTGATTAAAACCAGCATGAATTAATTTGTTAAATCAAACAAGTATCTCACATTTCTGCATAAATTAACGAATTATTCTCAACTACGACGAAACAGGGAACACGACTCAAATTTTTTGTAATGTCTTATATAATAACTTTTATTTTTTGTTATATTATTATGCATTTTATCATTAAACAACAGAATTTTTAACTTCTCCTGACACTCTATTAGAATATTTCCATATTCCAGGAGATAGTAATGAGAGAAGATTAATTTTCACTAATTTTTATACCACCTCATTCTCACATTCTGTGATTGAAGTCACTAATAAAATACGTTTTTATCGATTAAGTTTTTATGAGAATCGCTACGTACCATATAGGGGACTTGGAACAAGTTGATAGAAATCCAATATTCACTTGAGAAATTGTGGTTTCAGAAACTTGCTCGGCACATCGGAATATGCAAGAGGGGCGTTGACCTATGCTCCGCATTTCATCCCCTAAAGGGTCAGCCGGAGGAAATTTATTATTGACGTTGGGGAAGGCAATAAAGAGAGTTTAAGAGGTTTTCGGAGATGCCTCCGGATGTTTACATAATTTGGTGGAGGCCAACTTAAAGGTTCGCGTCACCTACAGAGGCTCCTATTAAATTTTGTATTAATGCTTAGGTGAGAAGAGAAGGATCTCACGCAATCGGGACTGGAAATCGCAGAATCATGCTTAAGTGACACTCTTCAACAGTTAGTCGAACTCAAAAGAATGTGTATAAAACGCTAAAGATGGAAGTCTCAAAGCTAAAACTTTCATACATCAATGGGGAGGCCTTCATTAAACGTAAATGTTAACAAGGCATCAAAGCCTTAAAACTAAACATCCGACCAGCAATGATTTCCAGGAATCCAGCTTTAAATAAGTTATTGTCAACTCCCTTCGGGAATTCTTTCCCTCCTAATTTTTGCATTGATTATCGCGACAAATACTTCTACCCATAGTGATGCGTGAAGGTCACAATTGAGCATGAAACCGCGTATCCATTTTCCCCACACAATAAATTCCGCCTGGCCTCGAAAGCCGATAAAATAACCCCCGTGTACCGAAATATCAGCTGAGAAGCTTAAGACTAGTCAGCTTCACCCTCGGCTTTATTTCCAAATTATCTCACGGAGATTACAGCATCAAACACGTCAGCAAGGCTTTGAGAGTCGGAAGTATACGACCGCGGGGGAGAAAATTGGACAGTGGGGGGGAAGTGTGAGGCTTTGAAGCGGAAAGAGAGAGAGAAGAAGAGATAGAGAGAGGGCGTGAGAAAGAGAAACGTTGCGGAAAACGACCTCTCAATCCACGGCTATCGATCGCCTATATCCCGTCAACCTTGGAAGGACAAAGAAGCAACGCCTTGGCCCCACTTATGTAGCTGCTGGAAAATGAGCCCATCGAAAGGAAAGAGGAAATATATACAGTTTTCGGAAGGGAGGATATCATAGAGTGCACAATAGAAGTTTGGCCATTCACCGCGCCTCTCCCAGCACCATCTGTCACTGCGAGGGCCGAGATAAAAAGATTAGCTGCTGAGGCAGAGTTTAAAATGATGCGAGGAAACTTCGGGAGGGAGATTTCGAAGTCGATGTTCTGAGGCAGGGAATAATTTTCAGGGGGATGAATCTGACTTCTCGGAGGGCGCTTTATATTTACTTGGAATGAGAGATTCGGCTCGCAGTTATACCATAAATCATCTTTGTTTACATCTTCTCTTTGCGACGCATTGAATATGTCGAATAATCCACTGTCTTTGGTTTCTCAAACAAAATAGAAGCAACACCATTCGCTAGAAACAGATGCAATTACACTGCTGATTTCTATTACTTTTTTGGCAAAGAAAGCCTCGTTAACTTTTCCGGCAATACGGATATATAATACACCTACTCAATACAAAATTCTATTAATAAACCTAATTTTCATGCATTTAAGGTGAGTCGTCATTCGTACTAATTTATTTTCTTAACTATGACACTGCCGCTAGGTCCTACACCAACTTGCAGTGAGAAATTTTACAATAATAATAATCATAAAGCATTGCATCGGAATAAGATGGAAATTTTAAAGTCTAAATTAAACATATCACATTCATTAATTAAAATGGAAATTAAAGTTTTTCACTGATGATGTAAAAAACAAGCAACTTCTTCCTAAAAATGGAACAACTTTTTAAGACAAACACGAAATGTCTTATCTGTATCTACATAAATGCCCTGCAAGCCTCCTTTCAAACTGTCACTGTCATCAAACTTCAAACGAGGTTACTAGTATGTATTTGATCACAAAACCTTTCTTCGTGGATGAGAAATTAAACATTAGACGCAATGAAGAAGGAAATAAGCTATAGTTTACTCCTCGTAAAAACTAGACATAAGTGGGAATGGTAAAAGCGCAAAATAGCATATTTATGCTCATTTAATACCGGGAAAGGTGAACTCAAAGGTGTTGAATTGAACTAGAACAATGTCTAGATAAAACATTGCAATACTTACTGCTGTAATGAAAATAGCCACTGATTATAGCCAGAATACGACGAATGGTTGTAAAACATAAATGACCTTAAAAATCATACTATATGAAATAATATTTTCCATTAATAGATGTTTGATGGTTTTTGAACATTGTTCTGTTATTGTTTTTTTTTCCCTTTTCTCATGTTAAAGCACATCATTACCGAATGATATAATATTGTGAACCTCAAAAAGTCAAGGATACAAATTCTTAAAGGTTTAAGAAAAATGCTCAATTTCCTATTACATATTAATATACAGCCAATACTCAAAGTCCAACATTCACGTACAAAAAGATAACTAAGGATCTCAGATAAACGATATTACTGTAGGAAGGGCATGGGCAAAGGACATGGAGTCCACAAGCGTGCCCATGACCCAGTTTTTCCAGTCGCATTCTATTTCTTGCACATCGACATTTTTAACACGCAGCTTTTTATCCGCTGGAGCAAAAGAGACATCTTTTTTATCTTTGCTGCTTCCACTTTCAAACATCGCCGCTTGTCATTTAAAAGATACTTCATTACAAGGACACATTCATAATCGATCTTCACCTACTGTAAATGCTTCATATTGAAAAGACCCTATAAATCTTTACGTTTATTTCTATAATTTTAAACCGTATTCTCAGCCATCGAATTAAATTCATTGCTACTTTTTATTGTGAAATAAAATTTACTGTTAATATTTATTTCTGGAGAAATGTATGTATGTCTATTAAAAACAATGTTGAGCAATTCCCATTAAAATTAAAAGTAATAAACTGATATATCATCCAAACAACCTATTACATCCACAGTATTTTCCAGAAGAAAAATTCAATCGGTCAACCTTTCTCTTGTACTTTTCTAAAGCATTGGGCGTGATTGAAAAAGATCTACTCATTCAAGAAATTACTATTGCAAAACGTTGCCTCGTTCTTTCGGTACCTTTTTTCATTTCTCTTCGATATATGTTCAATTTATTGAATTGATGAAGAATATCTGCAGTTGCAATAATGACACATATTTCTCCTAATGCAATGTTAACTTTTAAAGCATTATCGTCAGAATGTAATCAATTGTAAAGAACTACATGTCAAAGCAAATGCAGTAAAAAGTAAAATGTATAGAATTTCATCAATAACCAATGGCTTGACTGAATGGGTTTTCATCGAAAAATAGTGTTTTTGGTAGTTTTGGTAAATAGTGATTGTGGCTACGTTTACACAGAGTTACAATAAACAAATTTACCGAATAAATCGCGGGACCCGGGATGGATTCTAGAGTGTTGAATAGACTGGCAGAAAGTGTCGCCCCATATCTAAAAATTATATTTATTAAACCTACGAACTAAGGTAACGTCCTAATGTATTGGAAGTTAGCAATTATATACTTAATTTACACCTAACTATACAAGCAGGAAATTATACACCTATCTCATTACTTCTGCAGTCCGGCTAAGTAATACAGCACGTTATTGATTGCTCACTCATGAAGTACTTAGCAATCGTTTCCTCAGTAGGAACCAACACGGCTTTCGAAAGGTGAAGCCCAACTAGTCTTATTCGTTTACGATATCTTAAAGTCCGCTGAAAGTCTAAATCAAGTGGATGCTATTTTTCTTGATTTAAAGAAAGCTTTCGACAGTCTATCTCAATAAAAATACATTTACAAATAAAAACTAGCAGGTATTAATAGGGAAGTAAATGATTGGATTTACTCTACGAAAGAGAACAGCAAGTGGTAATTGACGGCGTTAGTTCGGATAAAGTCAGAGTCGCTTCAGGCGTACCTCAAGGCAGCGTAATCGGACCTCCACTCTTCCTGATTTATATTAATGACCTGAGCGACGAGAAATAGCAGAGTAAGGGTATTTGCGCATAACTCGGTAATATATAGAGAATATCAAGCCACGAGTATAGTATTTTACCATCAAACCATTTAGTTCTTATTCAAAGGTGGTGCGAAAAATTGGAACTAGATCTTAATTTAAATAAATGATCAGATATGTTTTCTTATGGCTAGGAAAGACAATTCAAGGAATCCAAGAAGCAAAATAGCTCCCGAGCCACTTTTCCATAGCATCAGTAAAAGAATCTCATTATTTATATTTATGCGGAAAAGGACCTCCACTCAATTTCCCGGAATACAAATATTTGAGATGCATTGCTCAGAAGCTTGGGGGATATTGGGAGATTCTCCAGAAAGAAAGAACAGAGTTGGATGGAGAAGAGAGGGAAGAATATGAAAGAAAATATGCGATAGTAATGAAAAGAGAGGAAAATATAAATACCTTGGATCTAGCATCTCTGAATGCGAAGAATTTCATACTCGATTATTTCTCCCTTTACAAACCCTCACAAAACTAGGAAGAACGCCACAAAATATGAATCCCTTCTTTAGAGTAAAGGTTGTCATTTTTCGCAATCTTTTTATTATTCCCCTACGCATTATTTCAACGCAATGTTCGTGTAGGCGTTTAAGAGCTTAGGCAAAAATCTGAATCCGGTACAAGTTACATACTTTTAATTAGCATGCAATACACAATATGCAATATATGTAAACTACGAACGAGGTAACGTATAATTTGATGAAATAAATGTAACTGTAAGTAAATCTTACGAAAGAAAGGAGATAAGAACATAGGCTGCGATTGCTTGATACATTTAGAGAAAGTATATTTGTAAAGAACGTAATCGACATTATGCAATCCCCTTGTTCGGCCGATCCGACAACAAGAGTAATATGGTATAAATAGATGTGAGGACAGTTCGTTGTAGGAACTCATACTTTGCGCGAACGATATGCGACAGCAATAAACTAAAGAGGTAACTCGAATGCTCATCGTTTACATCCCCTGCCACACGCCGAAAGGAGGGTTGTAGGCTATTAATGTAAATGTAGATGTATGTGACCATATTTTAAATTTCTATTTATCCACAAGAAAATATTTTACGGAGCAATCTATTCTTATGTTAGAATTAAGGATTGCAGTTCTAACTGATTCTCTGCGGTACATGTGTGTATTTCTTTCCCAGTATCGCCTGCGACGAGTAGGATAGAACATACCATATATTTGTCGGGTGATTTATTTCAGGGTAATCGATACAAACATTTATTAATTTATTCTGATAGATATCTGTAAATTGATTTTATTTTTATAAAATCCGTATATAAATATTTCTGGTTGTTTCTGCTCAATTGTCATCTTTTTCTCACATCAGGAAGGAAGTAATACCGCAATATGATTTATATTCCTTGTGACTTTTTAATTAAACCATACCAGCATAATTTGCGGGAAAAATTACGCTGCGCTTTTTAGACATTATTTCACTTGACTGAAAGTTTATTTATTATTTCAGTGCATTAATCTATAAAATGAGTAAAAATTAAGCTATTTTCGGATAATAAACGAGCGCTGAGTTAATGATCAGATAAATTGTGCCCATAAAATATAACTCACGGTGATGAAGTTTACTGCGCTGGGACTGCATTAATATTCTATCTCGGGAAATACATTTTGGCACCTTATACTCACAGGTATATAAGACATATTTTTTTTAATTTTCCATCTCACTTAATTGAGATTTTAATAAGTTCCCGCGCAAATGGTTCTGTTCTTAAAATCAATTAAGGGCAACATGAGATTGATTCACACGATTAAGAAACTAAGCCTTTATTTCAGCACTAATTTTGATGATAAAATTGAGGACATATTAACTTCCAATAAGGCAGTGAGACTTTCCCTGAGCTACCGCGGAAAATAAATTCATTCGAGATTTTTTTGAACAGCTAACTTAATTAATGCCCAAAAAAGGTGGGGTGTGAATTATTCGCTACGATACGAAAGGACGTCATTACGACAAATTTCGCGACCCTTCTTCCTCTCACTCTGACACGCCATACTTTTTATCAGCTTCCAATGTATTTCTCGTAGCGATTCGGTGACAGAAAGCAACGAGAATGAAATAATCCCATTATCGAAAGCTCACGCTCAGGAGAAAAACATACTGTTGAATACAGTACAGTACCGACCTATTCTTCCAATTTATTTTGATCAATATGACAGAACCAATTATTATTAATTTAAGGTAAATCCCCAAACAAACGATAAGACTAATGATGATCGACTATTTAATTTTGAGCTAACTCCTTCTTCATAAGCGATAAGTACCTTGTTATCATTATTCTCAATGATATTTATCGAATCAAATGATTCAATGCATCAACTGTTGCCTAATAGAATAACTATTTACATCAATTCAAGCAAAATGTTTTTCAATTTCGCCTGAATACATTAAAGATAGTATCGAAACCGAAGTTATGTACAGATTGAATGAACTGCAAGTGTGGAATATTAAACGATTATGGTCACCTGAGCTAGTTAGTGGCTCATCAGGATTAAGTTAACTAGAGTGAACTAGTAACAAAAAAATTCAATCAGTATTTCAGTTTTGTCAAATAAAAATATCTACATACAATATGTAATAGTTGTAATTTTAAAAGTGCTTCGATAGCTAAGGACATTTCGCTCGTGAGTCTTCAACGGGATTCGAACCCGGAACCGCTTTCACTAAAGTCGAACTTAGCTATGCGGGAGCCCCAAATAATTATAATTTGAAATTAGTTCTTTTTGCTTTTAGTGTGAATATGCGTACATATGTACGAATATACGTCCAAAATCATGCATGAATATATAAGCTCACACGAACAGATAAAAACAATTCACCAGATAACATTTTTCACAACAAACACAGGAAGTCACAATAAATCAAAACTTCACCAAGTGTATGTGAAAAAATATACAGTTCTCATAAAAAAAGCGAAGATTATTGATTAAATAACCAGATGTTTAGAGTGGGCTTCAAAATGTCGATACTTTTAATAGGTGGCTGGAAAGAGACAATACGAGAAAATGCGGTATTAATGTTATTATTTTTTAAATTCCATTGTTTCTTAAAAATTTTTGCAAGGAGTTTCTCGAAAGCAGAATTTCACCAAGATGTATCTTGAGAATTTTCGCAGACTTGCCTGTTTTTAACATTAATTTTTGT
>KZ308638.1:400057-516924 GCA_000376725.2 Ladona fulva | reverse complement strand
ATATACACATATATATATAGTACATTCTCTTGCCAATTTCTGAACAAGTTAAACATAAAAGATGAATTTTTTCTCAAGTTTTCTTAAAATTATTAACATTGGTTCAATCTGATATTACCCCGAATATATGTTTCCCATACACATACACTATACAGAGGATAAGTAAGTACAATGGAAACCCAAGATTCCTCAAATTAAGTCGTGAAAATTGGGAAAAATGAGAGAAAAAGCATCCAGGAGGGTCATGGACATGAGTGGAAAAATTGAACTTTCGAGTCCTCAGCAAGAAGACTGAATAATGAACAAAGGGGTAAGAATGTACAAAGTGAAGGTAAAGCAGATGGAAAGAAAGCTTATTGGGAAGAGGAAATTAGTTCATCAGGCCTTTGAGACCTCATCGATCATAAAAGGAGCCCCTTCCCTAACTCTTTCTCTTGCCAATTTCTCAAAATTCCTTTGAAAAGGCTATGCCTTCCGAGGAATAAAAAATGGATCGCTTCTTAAAGGAAAACACTCCATCTATCTTATTTCCCACAATCATCCCAGTAAATTATTTTCACACGTATTCTTCTTAATTTCTCGTATATTCTCTAAGGATGATTAAATCACTTCAGTATCTGAATATTTTTGCATGTATGCTCCGTCAGTAGCGTCATAACTGGCACTAATCATGAGGGAATACATAAGTGAAGCGAATCGATACATTAAAAGACAAATTGGATTAATTATACATAATCCGTCAGATCATTCATTCTATGGTGAAACTTTACCGCTCTTTATACCCTTTTCTATGAAAAAGTTAAACAAAAATGTTTAATACATATTAAAGAAGACCACGAATATCGTTTTTATTAAAATTATATGACTCTCATAATGTGTGGTTACTTAGCCAAGAATGATGCACGAATGTGAATAAGACAAGATTTATAAGTTGTAACCTTAACTTTATGTACTTAGATATAACATTAACATACATAGGTTCATGGCTGATCCATACCAATTCCAACTAGAAAAGAACCTTGTCATCTGGCCCTACAGGTCGAGTAGGGACCCGAGGGTCAGGCCCAAGCTCCTGCAGACCACTACATCATCTTTAAATCTTCCGCTGAATATTGACAAAGAAGTCCTCTAACCTAAAACAGGATATTTCCTCATATAACCATTATTTATCAAGATAATCCCGATGGAGGAAATAATAGTCCTTTGTCATTAATTATTTGGCACCTTTAATATCTCACTTGCCGACCTCGGAGGTGCTTAATCTTCTGATCAATTCGGCGAGACACGTTCCTAGAAAATTTGCAGCTTTGTTAAGGAGGTAATTTTCACGGAGAAAACTTTTTATCCGAAGATAATGGTTTCCATCGAAGGATTACATCCTTTCCGCCGATCGATGCTTCATTAACGAGGCCCAGAATCACGCGCGTGCTTCAGCCGCGAGACGTGATTTATCATCGGCGACGAAAGTAGCTGGAAAATGGCGCACAACTCCGAATATCTGGGACGTAGCGGATTAGGCTGTTGTGCTTAAGGACATGAGCGCTTCCCGGGAAGAGCTTTGCGACGCAGCGAAGAAATCTGGAAGGGGAAACTCCAAAAATCGCCCAAGGATTTCCATTCCGCCACTGAGTGTCACCCTCTCCGCTGTAACTCAATCTCCCTTCCGCACGCAAACCTTAATGTTCCGCTTACAGCCCTCTTAACCCATCCTCCGCACCAAAATGTTCCCCTCGCATTTTCTTCCCTCTTTTCTTCTTCCCTTCTTTCTCTCTACCTCTACTCGCCCCTCATCTTTCCATTTCTCTCGGCACTCAATTTTCTCTCCGTGCATCCTGCAATACGTATGTAAAGGTAAACAGCTCCGGAAGATACGGGCCGTTGGGGAAGTGGTGGGTGCGAAAGATAACGGAGTCGATACGGAGAGATCCCCGCAAATATGCAAGGGTTGCGAAACTGAATGAAAGATATTCTGCGGGAGGGAAAAGTGGGGTTTCTCGAGTCTCCAGAGTGTAATGTCATCAGTTATGAAATTAATGTGCCAACAGAAATGATGGAGATAATGTTCGAGAGGAATAAATTCTCGGGAGAATAAACGAGATGTAAATGTTTCGCTGGAGATTAAATTAGTGAAGTGAGAGGTTGTTTAAAGGGAGAGCTAGCGGTCCGTAGCAATTTAATTGAAACTCCCAGAGAAAATAGTACACATACACTCTTTAATTTGACGCAAAAACTTACGCTTTCCTTACTTTCACAAAATGTTATCAGATCTTCCGTTACTCATTATGTAATTGCGGCAAAATATTAAATTCTTAACTACTGTTGACACTACATGTGAATCAGGTGTTACCAGATGTTAAGGGAGAGTTCCTTTATTAATAATTTATTTATTTATTAATACTTATCCGCAGTTAGGCGGGCATCAGATGGCAGCCTCAAACAATGATTATCCATATAAACATACTATACCATCCTTCAAACTTCAAAATTCTTACACGTGTATCTTTTAACATAATATCTCTTTATACTCGTAATAAATAAAATGCATACAACTCAGAGATACAGTACAATATTTTGTTTTAATTATCAAAATGGCCTTTCGATATCTACTCTTTAACATTTACTCTTACAGATATGTCATAGCCTCATTTATTACATAGTTATTAGTTTACGCCATTTATTGCAGGATAACATATCATTTTAACAACTTCTCATAATTATAGTAAGATATTTACAAAATATACTTTACCGCTTTACAATAAATACTAACATCTTCGACTAAAATTAATTTTTTTATCTTTATGTTTTGACTACCTCATCAGTCAACATATTTATTTGCCTTTATATTCAATCATTCATTTCCTCTTTGATAAAAACAAACGTTATGTGAATTAAGAAGGGATATTTAAGTCCCGTAAACAGTGTTCTAAATTATGTTTCTTTCATTGGTATCCTTTCCGTTAGTATTCCAACCCAACTTTATAATTCCGTTATATGATCTATCTCCCGCAACCCTCTATAGGAGACGCAGAGAACTGTTTTGTTGCGTTTTCTCTACTTTTATGGTTAACTTAAATAAATATCTTTGACTACCTAACCTAATTCATACTATACTACTACTATAATGATAGAAGATCACTGTTATGATTTATTAAGTGATATATGACGGTAGATCACATAGTGGCCAATAGATCACATACTGATCGGTCGGTCACATATCGGAAAAGAGAATTTCTCATTGGAAGAAAGAAATACTTCATGGATATTTCGATGGGAATGGCGTTAGTTTTCTTTATCCACCGAAGTGCGCTAAGCATTCTGAGCACTTTCAGATAGATAATTCTCATTTCATTTAAAAATGGCAAATCATTAAGAAATACTTCAATGAATTGAAATAATATCGAAAGAAAATTCACATTATAGCTGAAATCGGTTGTAATTAAATTGAACTCTTGGCAAGTATACAAATATCAATAGCGACAACTCATCGATGACAATAAATTGAAAATCGTAATGTATGGGTAATTATGTAATGGTTTTCATTCTGATAAATTTATGGTTGGTTATTTTTGCAGTCGTGTTCCTATAATAGGTATATAGAGGAGCAAATAGCATATTCAATAATGGCGTGAAGTGAAGGTTACCGCATTTACCACGACTTTGGGGCAAGAGAAGATAAGCAGAGTATGCCATAAAATCTAAATAATCAACGAAAGCTTTGTCTCACCGAAGAATCAATCCTACCATTAGTAAAGCTTGGAATGTCTCCTACAAGACTGTCCTACTTCAGAGGCGGCTATTTTTCTTCCATCGCTCAACACTAATAAGAAAAGTGTCAATAAAGTGGTTTCGTGACAAAACATTTTCACGCGATGTGGAAAAACTTTGATGAAAGACATTAAGAAGTTTTCCCGCGACCTCAAGCACGCTGTTTAACTCCAGGGAAAAAATAGAAACAAGTGAAAGAAAAGAGAATACGGCCATTCCAAACTTCCTCCAACATGTTCAGACTTCCCGCATTTTCACATTCCGAAAGAATCTCAAATGACGCGAAAAGTGTCGGAGGCATGAATAAGATGAAATTTTAACGAGAGATACGGAAGTAACCACGGCGCTTTCCGACGGTTCGCTATGGGTACTTGTTAGAAAGCCATTAGATGGCCGCATCACCAAAAGAAATGACGAAGAGTTATGGCAGTCATCTTTTATTGATGAGAACCTGACTTCTCTTCTTTCGAAGAATTCCTCCAAAATCCAAAAGGAAACTTTGGGCATAAGGTGATGTTAGTAATCACGCAAACCATCAGCCGCATAACACTGTTCTCGCGCACTTTTCGGGCTACTTTTAACATCTGATTTCTATCGATTTCTCTATGGGACTTCTGGTTCACGTAATTGTTGTAGTAAATTGTGATTTGAGACATTTATTCCAGACTTCTTAGCTATCTTTCTTCCTTACAACTACCAAAGAGTTGCCAATAAGACCTTTTAATTGTCGGATGAGTTTAATTGCCCTCATCTTTCTCTGTACAGAGCTAGATAGCGACATATGTAGTTGCAAAGTCGGAACCCCATACACCTTGAGTAAGCTCGCTATTAACTATTTTTAGATGTTAAAGGATAATATTTCTGAATTAAAGGATTACCTTTGGCACATGCCATCTATAATTCTTTCCTGATAGTTTAATACGATCTTTAATCCAAAATCATATTAACTGAAGCAAAACAAGAATATTTGCTAGAATATACACTAGATGTATAAGGAAAGCTCCATAAAAAATTAAAACATTTTTATTAATGAATTTGAGGAGTATGACGAGAATTTTGAAAGTGGAAGAACTTAAGTGAGATTCCAACTCCCACTTAAGCCGGCTTTCCAATTTTCATTAACCTTGAATTATTAACATTTAAAAATAGATTGAAGTACATACACTGCATCCTGTGATTATTAACAAAATCTAATGTGTACCTCTGTAAGTGAAAACCACTGCCTAACTAATTCTCAACTTGGCGGTTTTTGTAGGGCATTTTTATTAAAATATTTTCTCAGACATGTTTTCTCTCGGAGATATAATGAGCATAAATCTGACATAAGAGAAATAACTAAAACATTCCCTTCAAGTTTTGTTCCTATCACGAGACTGCTGCTCTCGGGGGCACCATAGCACTATTTCTCACAGCGATAGCGATATTGATCTAAAGCAGGTTGTAGTTAAATTCATTTAGAATGCCCAATGATTTCACATTTAAAAGGAACAACAAGTGTGAAAAATAGCGACATGACTGGGACTCGAGCCCAGGTCTCCACTTTTCCGGGCAGGTATTCTAACAACTGAACTACCATGCCGCGTCTCTTCCACACTGTTAAGGGAATGCTTTTCGCCTGTTAAGGCGAGCAGCCTCCACTTAGTGGCACGAACTGCCGCCAGAGGTCCTCACTGAGGCAGCCAACTCACAAAGCAGGTATTATTAGGTTTACCCCCAAGGAAATCACAAGTATCAACATAAGTGGAGGTTGTTCGCCTTGCTCCACAAACCATTCCTGAACCGGGACTTTATCCTGCAAAGTATTCAGTAAGGTAAACCTTTCCTTAATCCTTGTGATTTCACATTTAATAAAAAAGTCTATGAAAAATCTCCTAACCATCTTAAAAACCAGAGATGTCCTCAGATTCATCATTATCATTTTGAATCTGGAATTTCCTGCTTTCATCGTCATCTTAGAATCTACTCACAATCATTTAATTCTAGAAATGTATTTGAAACCTCAAACATAGAACTTTCTACTTTTCGGAAGATACAATAGAAATTCTCCTTTAACATATAGTTTCCTTTAAATTCACCTCGACATAGTACCCTTAATTTTTCATCGGCTTTCTCTTCTCTGATAAACTCTCTTCTCCATCCTTCTCTCCTCTATCCTTCATCATCCTTCCATAAGTTGACCTCTTCTTGCAAATTCTCCTCCCTGTTTCTCTTCCTCTCCTTTCTCTCGCCCCCCCAAGGGTATATGACGATCCAAAATAATGGATGGAACTCCCCCTCCCAGTTATGTCACTACGTGATTCCACAACGGAACTGAAATTCTCTTCTTCCAAACCGCTTGAGGGGGGATGCTGGTGAATTCGGCGTTTCAAAAATTCCCATTTTTAATATCCGAGCTATTTTAAATGCTTCCCGTGCATTTTCAAACAGTTTCGAAAAACGGTTTAATTACAGCCAAAAAGCAGATTGGCTGAACCGGGAGGCATTAAAAATGCCAAGCCGCTGTCGCTGCGGAAGATTAACAGACCGAGTAGCCCTGCCTGACGCCCTAAACCGTGCAGATGCTTAATCATTTTCTTAGTTAATCATTTATGATTTTCCGAGATATCCCTCAAGTAGATGAATATTAATGATTTGCTTAAGCTGCTTACGTAGACGCTCCTAAACGCAAATATGGAAATATTGTAATAAATATGTGCATGATAATTCATGGAATAAACAAAAACAGTAATAAATGAAAACACGACTGGATTTTCCGCAATATAGTTAATGAACGATCGAATAATTCTTTGATTTGGACTCAGTTCAGTTTTTTATACAACCAACATTCCCAAATCTAGGTCAAATTGTTTCTTTTGAAATTAATTTAAATGACATATTAGTGTATTTTGCGTTCCAAAAACTTTGGATAAACCATATTGTATATATTTTTCCAATGACAAATTTGCCGTAATTTATTTTCCCTTTCGCTTAAGTACAGAGAAAATTAAAATGAGTGGATCCCTTCTTAAAAATGGCTCTATAGTGTTTGTATCACCTAACGCAAATGCTTTCTGGAACCGGTCGTCCTATGCAAACGCTTTGTGGTTGCGAGAGTACTCGCCGGAATACAGCATTCTTCGTGGAAAAGTCACTATTTTTACGCTCATCTCAACACTACGCCAACTCTCTTTCTGCAAACTATTTAGGGGAGATTATGCGCATAGAAGGAAACATTGAAAGATGTCGAGAGCATTCCTTGATTTTTTTAAGTCTAGGTCCCTTCCATTTCAACTTTAAATGACTCATCTCTTTCCCCTTCCGCTCCCCTCCGACCTTTCTACCTTTACACGTCCGGATCTTTAGCCTCGACCGCTGTCAGCCCCTCATTTCCCTCTTCATTTTCTTCGGTCAACACGGTCAAATTCTAGAAAGCATCTCTTTTGAGAGAAACCAAAGGAAATGTCCACCCCATTAACATCTGAGTTAACCTTAAATATTAGTCGGTTGAGCGTATTTAACATCTCTAACGAACTGAAAATAAATGTCAACGTAGTTTAGGGAGGAGAAAATGTTAATGGAACGAAAGATGATTAAAATTCTGTTAATGCTGCCACTTTCCCCGGGTTTGCATAGTAAGGCGATGTTCCTAAAAAGGGAAAAAATAGGGTTAATATATCTTCAAACTTCTTTAGTTTTAAATTCAACTTCTACGTGATTTAAAGTCTTTGCACTTAGTACATACTTCAAAGCAAACTTTAGTGAATATTTATAAACTGCAAAAAACATTTTAAAATAAATATGAGCAGTACTGTATTTGGCAATTATCTAATGCGTGGAATCTGATCTAATTTTATGAAAATTTCATTTCAATACAGGCCTAGTAACACTTGTTTGGGCACAAGTATTGTTTCGCTGATTTTACTTAGCCTGAGTTTGGTTCTGAGAGCAGCAATCATTACGTATGCATTAGAGTGAAATACAATTACTTACTTTCTAACTACTTTTTAATGCGAGAGCAGAGAAAATCGTACTTTTCAAGTTATATGGATGGCAGATGACAATTCTGTTTTCTCCTGAACAAGTCACTGAATAAAAACCAATCTGGTTGACGCTGTATAATTTCCAATGAATCCACATTTATTCATACAGCATAAAAAGGCACCGTAATATATCATACCGCTTTTATCAAGTATTTTTTTGTATCGGAAGATAAACATCACCCTAAAATCAAATCCTGCAGTATTATAGTCCTAAATAACGAATATCACACATTCAAGCAAACGTATCAGTGATTTTACTCCTTTCTACTTTTCTACTTTTGATTTTTTATATCTATCTTTTTAAGTTACAGATATTGTAAAATCTTTCTCCTGTCTATTAAATACTGTTAAAAAGCAGCAAAGAAGAAGAAATAACAAAAAAAGAGTCAAAACCATCTTATGAGTTGACCATATTCTTTATTTCTCGATGAACTCAATATAAATTCAGACTAAAATAATATATCCTCCATTAAACTTTCTCTCCCTTAACTTTAATCGCTTTTACTCAGTAGTAGCCAAACTAAGCTATGATCAAAGCTTAGCAAAGCCAGGAATATTCCGAACCTCCTAAATATACATTCCAATAAAGCATTGCGCAGATAAAAATGACTGATACGACATAGCACTGCAAAGAACCGTTCTACCTTAGATGGTCTGTGAGAGACCGTCTACCGTTGAAAAATGCCGCTTACCATCATTTAAATAGATAGAAGGCTCGAACAACTTGAATCAAAGAAAGGTCAGAGAAAATGTATTTCATGCAAGTCAAATGCTCGCTGTGGAACATGAATCCGTATTTATTTTCATTTGAAAATCGAAGCTTCAGTAAATTTAAGCCATGGCCGTTATATAAGGAAAAGGAGAAACTTTCATATCACATCATCAATCTGAATATTAAAAACATCCTGAAACACATAAACTTTGCGCGGGGAAAATTAATCATTTTAATAAATGCTCTGAGAAACTGATTAACATTCGCGCAGGAAACATTCGGTCCTTTTGGCAGAGCAAGTGATTACTGCAGGGGAGCGAAATGAAAGTGAATGAGGGATGAAGGGTTTTGCGATGAAGGGAAGGAGGCGGAGGAGGTGTGGACGGCGTGAAACGGAAAATGCCCTTCCCACGTTCAGCGGAAACAGAAAGACGGCATACGGGTGTCGTTAAAACGGAGAGGCTTTCATTAAAACCTTCATGACTACGCATGCATATTCTGGATTTGGGTAGAGCATTCTAAGAACTGCCACCGAACAATGAGGGTCGCGACAGAGAAGTAACATGTCATCAGAGAACAAAGGAGACAGTTAAATGGAGTTGAAGAATTGGTTATGGTGGTAGATGGCCGTGTGGTCAACGAATATGGGGGAAACCGAAATGATTTCTGGAAAAGGAAGCAGGAAACACGGAATCTATTCGTTTTTTAGAGTTTTCTGTTCTTAGTGCTCAAATTGGCAGTATAATATTGATTGCGTAATTGGTATTCAATNTTTAATTTAATACTTAAGAATAATTATTACAGCAGAATATTCTTAAAATTATGTTAAATATTGGAGACTACAAGAAATCCATCTATTTTTCGTTCCAAATAATCCATTTCTGCCTGTATTTTCCCTCACAGTGGGGTTTTTTTCTTATTCCACCTTCAATTGAGAAGATGTTCCTCACAAACGCAATCTCTGTGTGTTTCTCTATTCTTTCTTTGGATACTAAACATTGAATTTAGCGTATGTATTAATAAATAATTTCAATAATCTATAAAGATGATTAGAGAAAAAGAGGGTTGAATAAAGATTAACATTTCTAACTTTAAACGTTAAAGATGTCCTTCAAGCTTAAGAAGTAGGCCACAGTGTTACTACTTTTTATCAATTTATCGATACTGTAAATGCGGGCAAGGCGAATGCGGCCACACAAAAGAGCGGCTAAATATCCATCAATTTATTTGATTTGAATACTAGTCTTGGCATGAACGCCCGTATTATTTTAGGGAAGCAGCGAGGAAAAGCTAGCCAACTTGACCTATATCGCCTTATAATTCTCCAAAAATCGTTATTTTCGATGTTTACAGCGCAGACTACCTCCCAAAGTTGAAATCATTGGCTGAAAGTTCAATTAAATAAGAAAAATCTAAATTTAAAACAAAACCGGCGTCGCTTCCATTGCCAAAATGAGGAGATGGCAAACAAAAATGTCAAAGAATGGAACAGGTTGCTAAATTTCAACATATTTTGAGCTCGTAAATGCTTCAAGCTTTAATTTCCATTAGATTTCCGTGATGTGATAGGTAAATTTACGAAGTGTGTTATTCACAAACCGTCACAACTTTATTTTAAGCGTGCTCTAGAGCATTAAAACTGTTTGCGTAAAAGCCATCGGACCAGACAGTGACAACTCGGAAACTCGATCCCGAATAAGTGCCGCTCCAAATAGCGCAACTCAGAAATGTTATTATTACTTACTCTTTTGGTAATTCACCTTGGAGTTTCTGCTCGCGAGGTTCGATAATATCGCTCTAGATATTACATTACTGACAGTTTTCGAGCATACTCCGAGCCAAGGCGTCTCTCCCTAAGAGACTCATCTGTGGTGGAATCTAATCCAAATTAGACCAACTCCGCGACCGGAAGGCTTTCTCCGAGGAAGTTGGTCACCGACAGCCGTTATATGGCAAATCCTCCAGAGACAGGGTGATGGCTCTTCCTGCACATTAATAAAGGCTTCACGGTTGGCGGAAAGATTTATTAGAACTCAGCTTCGCGGCGCTTGGGCAACAGAAAGAGGAAGCGCTCGAGAGGGAAACATAATCGAGCCTCATGAATTCTCATTTAACGAATACGTCTGAGGTTCATCGATCTACTTAATGAGTAAAAATCTATTTCTTTCAAGCCTAATCGTGAGCTATCTGTCCTTAACGCCTCATTTACAGGGATTTGAGAAAAAAATAATTTTCTCTCTTTCTATGAATGCTGTGCTATCTATTGATAAGACCCCACAAAATAGGGCATCGAGCTATATTTATTTACGCTCAGGATTCTATTAAAAGACGAGAGTTTCCGTTACGTTTCGGGTTTCGCCTCATCAACGCCTGTTGACATGGTTAGACCTAGTATTTTACTTCTAAGAGGATGAAATTTTATCACCTCTCTGTATCTTACTTATTGGAGCACATGAGAATACTTTGAAAGTTTTCGGCAGCGTTCATTTAATTGAATTTCATTGAATTAACTTCTATAAAACATCTCTCTACAAGGAAAAGAAACAAGGCTCTGTTGATAAATTAGAATTTTGAAAACAACTTCTAAAAGGTCGTAGTTGGCAAGCAAACCAACCGTTGGGAAGTTCTAATCGGCGGGGGTTAGGGCTCTCTGAGGCTGCGCTTCGAAAACTTATTATTTTTAATAAGTATTACGGCAACTACATTACCATCATCAGCGGATGAAAATAACTTAGGATTTCGGGAATGGAATGGGGTATATATACCTCACCTTATGTGACAGGATGTCAAGTCCCAAATCATTATTCATCATGTGTTTTTTTGTTTTTTTGAATAAATAGGCTTTCGTATGCGTCAAGTTTTGAGGTCTTCTGAGTTAACTGTTCTTGTTTCCTCTGTTAATTTTGAGCTATTTTTCTTGTATGTGTTGTGCGATGCTTGACTAGTTTATGTTTAAACTGAGCGGCGTATTCTTTGAATCTGATTTCTACTTTGCGGCAGATCCTATTACAGACAGACGAGAACAAAATCTTGACACGGTATTTCGTAGATGCCGGATTTACTAGATGTTGGAATTGGGCATTTAGAGTTTTGAAGAAGATTTGACAGTTTTTTCTATTGCAAAATATAATTTTAAACAAGAAGTTATTGTTAAGAACAATTTCGATCGCATTGAAAAGCTTCCACCAGAAGTCTTTCTATCTTTGTTAACAAAAATAATGTCTACGAACTCAAGGCAAGAGGTCGAATATCTATGGCTTGAGACATTAGAACAAGTTTAAATTGGACGATGTCGTAAAAATGGAACTCGGATCTCACGCTAGTGTTATTTGAAAAGTAATATCCTTTACCTCTTCATATTTTTGTAGGAGACAAAGGAACACGATCTTCATCTCTACGATAAATTTAAGAGGCAGAAAAACAGGGAAATGTATTTCATACCATACTTTTTTCAATCTTAAATATAAAAATACAGACATTATTTCTCTTTATTCTACGAGAATTACTTTACCTTACTTTTAGCTGAATGAGAGAGTAGATTCCTTTTAGGAACCTCTTGCCAAACTTTTGCATTATCGTTACAGTTACTAGCTAAAAGTCGCACTGCAAGGGACAAAAAGCATTTGCAAAAACTGCCCTTTTTAGCGCAAAAAACTGAGATGTATAAAAGTAATTACAACTTAATATATTACATCTACAAGGATTACTTCAGTGATATGTAGTGGAAATTATATTTTAATCGATACATGTGTTAAGGAGATTCTTCCTATTTCCTCAGGTCAGATGAAAGAAGAGACTTTACAATTTCTATATAGCAATAGTAAGTCCTTAATACCAATTAGTGGACGGGGGTTATACAAATTACGAGCAACTGCTGAGAGATAGTTTTCAAAAAGTATTTGTAGAAGTATTACGTTAACTACAGTACTCTTTAAATAAATCAAACACTTAGAGGTATCACAAACAGATCTACTAATAACATTTTACAAAGAGTAATAAGTTATTCCAGTTTTACAACAAATTTACAGGAGCAGGAATGGTAATAGCCAGAAAAAATGCTTATCTATCCAAAGTTTTCATAGGGATATTAAAATAACTTTTGCTTCCTAAAAATCATTTTAAATAATAAACTCCGCAAAACAGAGTGATGGCTTCAGTAACTTATGAACATGTGGTGAGAAAGAAAAGTTAAGTTACTGCTTAAAACATATTGAAAAATCATATATTTATAACATTTCGATAAATTTTGACTAAAACGAAATACTTTAATCCAAAATGCTTTTTACGTCTTTGGAAAAGATTCATTTGTTTATGAAGCGAATCATAGTTTTAAAAATGAATAAATAGGACATTTTATGCTAATTGACCGATAATTGGAATAAAACGCCCGAAAATAATTTTATTCCCTGAAAATTAGGATCCACTCCGTTGCCTTTTCCCCGAAAGACGCAGAAGAACTCCGTAAACACGGAGCAGTTATCAGGATGGAACGAATTGATGAAACGAAAATAAAGATCAATTACGAACAGTCGATGGAGCTTTACTTAAGCCCATTTTTGAGTAGAGCTTTCGAAATTCGCCAATTACTGACAGCGATCCTGGAAGCTTCGATGGAATTTGAATTCATCGCTTTTTAGAGGGGAATGGCAACTGTATTATTTTTCTTCCTAATCTAATTCCGATCAAATATCAAAAATCGTAATCCTATTCACGTGAGGAAATTCAATCGTTGCTGCCTTCAATTCCCACGGGCTGTCTTGTATTCATCCTTTCTTTAAACCGCTCTCAGACGCGTGCTCCCCATTCAAGGAGGAAAAGAGTATGCAAATTATTCACCAAAAGAGAAGCGTCTCCGGCATTACATCTCCTAAATAAATTGGATATCTCGGAAACAGGAAAACTTTTTCGCAAATGCCCTTAAATCCGTTAAATCGTCCGAAACTGCCTGCGCATTCTCTTTCTTGCCCACTCCTTTTCACCGTGATTCCCACGATCTCAAATGCGGTAAAGCTTCGAATGAAATTCCGGCAAACCCTTAGTCTTTCCAGGTGTCGCTTCATTCCGGAAAGGGGAAAAATAGCCACAGCATGACTCTTTTTTCCTTTTCCCCTCGTCCCAGTTTTCCTCTCTTATCGCTTCTTTCATCCTTGAGACGAAGTATCGGAAGCTTAACCCGATTCCATCTTCTCTCTTTCCCCTAAACCCGATCTGGCTTCCGATCTTTCTCCATGCCAATTGCTTGAATCATATAACTTAAACCAGTAATACCCATCAATTGAAGCACGATGGGCCATATCTTTTGGAGTTAAAGTGGATGTTGTAAGCACCATTCCATTAAAGTACAGCGGTACCTCGACTTACGAACCGCTCTACATTCGAACTTTTAAACGTACAAAGTTCTTCCTTAATCCATTTCTATCTCTTGAAACGTACTTAATTTCGAGGAAAAACCAGAAAGATATTATGCAAAACTGGGCTTCAAAATTCAAACTTTTCGTGTTGCGGATTTTGGACTGGAATGTCTTATTATAACTTTATAAATCAAGACACTTGTTTCAGTTTCGATGAAATCGAATAATTATCACAGATATGGCAGTTAAAGCCTTTTAAATGATATTTATTTCTCTATTTACTTAAAAGATAAGTCATAGTTAACAAATAGTAATTTTAATAGCTAGATTCAGTGAATCAAAGTCACTTGTAAACTTGATGTGTTTAAAAGTTATTAAATGAATAATTTAGTAGAAATTTCTTTAGAATGATGATATTGATAGTTGCTTTTCCATACAAATGATATGTGTCTATATAAATAAAATACAATCGAAATTAATACTTAATTTTTTATTAAATGCAATGAGTCATCTTTTTTGATTCCACATTGTCTTCCACTGCTTTCTCTTCCCACCCTGTTTTCTTACGCGTAAAATAAAATGAGCATGCAGTCCTTCGAAGAGGAAATTACCTTTAAAATTCGGCATAGATATTGCTCGTAAAATCATTTCCCAAAACGAAATTAGGATGAAAGGTTGTTTTGTAATTAACAAGAAACAGTGGTTTCTTAATTATAAAATGTTGATTAGCGATAAACCTCCCATGACCATAATTACAGCCAAAGCCACGTTAATTGACTTGTTGTTGAATACCTTTAATTTTTATCTGAAAGTTTTGTCTTGTTAATAAAACAAGGTCTAGCTTTTAAAGCAAAAAACTCAATCATACTTAAATAAAAAATGAAGACTTTTTACTCAATAACTTTTTCATTGATAACGAACAGTCTGTTGATTGTCACACGTCTTACAAATAAATTATTTCAGTCTTAAATACAAAATAATAGATTTTCTCAGTTACGTAAGAAATTGATTGCCTCGCGAGCGAATGTGTACTTTTTGTTGACTCAATGTGTACTTTTTGTTGACTCACCCATAAGTCCCAGCGAATCCAAGGGGTCAGTATTAAACCCGCTTTGAAGCTTTTGGTATTTCTTCATAATACTGAAATAGAATATTAAAGCAGCAAGCTTCATCTTTATTGATTGGCAGACGACGATGGGAAGAGCTTTTCAATGATTCTCTAGCTGTGACGCACGGTTAGTGAATATAGCTGGTCATTGTATTCTCTTAAATTCATGTTTCGTATTGCTTCATGCACATAAATTGTTTTCAGTCAGAAGATTTGGACCAACAGCGGAGCTCCACCGACCTCAACGAACGAGTTTCGCCATTCCGAAGAAAGGCTGATTCAAGTAAATATTTAAATTCGGCAGGGGACCTACTCCCTTCGGTATCTGCGCAGTTGCTTAATTTCCTGCGAAATTTTTTCAAGGAAATAATTGGCATCCGGCGCTCCGATTTTGTATCCGTTCGAGGGATTTTTCTTTCGTGACTTCGATTTTCCCGAAAATGTAGTAAATATGTACCAAGCTGTAAACACGCCGTATTCTGTGGTTTATGTAGTAGAATAGACGGATTAAATTCTTTTTTCGGTTTTGTAGCTGTTATTTTCGATTTTGCACGTATATTTGACGATTATCTAAAATGATTGAACCTAAACTCAACCATTACAAATAGAGGTACCAATTAAAAAAAAAACCTTAATAGCTAAGGTAATTTCGCACGTGAGCTCTCACCGGGAATCAAACTAGGGGCCGCTATTGCAAAAGTTGGATACGTCCTCATCCCCAGGTCCTATAACCCTTACCTTTTATATAATACCAGCATGTAAAACAAACATCGACATTAATTAGATTGCGAGTTCATGAAAGATTTAATTAAAATAATCCTTTCTCTGGCAGTCAATTAAGATATTTTTCAGTTTGAAGGTCCGCTAGAGAGATTTAAAATCACTATTCATTTCGTAAAATAATATTATTGTTGTTTTATAATTATGGAAATATTTTAAACCGAATCTGAAAAATGCGTAGTAGTTATGAGGTAATTGGCTCTTTTGATGTCATTATCGTAATCGCTAGTCATATTCCAAAAGTATATTGTTTTGCAAATGTATTCATCCTTTTTATTTATCCCTAAAAACCAGTTATTTGACGAATTTTGTTAAAATATTGGTTGATAATCCTAAATGCCATCATGTAATAGAGCCTAAAATTTGAAGCTGATTACAATTCGACCACACGTACAGTAAAATCGTATACTCAGGCAAAATGCTTGATAATTTTTTGAATGAAAGAAGGCTCAGGGCCACCATAGTTACCTGCGTTATTGTAAAATTTTGCAAGAATAATAAATTATCAATATGGCAGACAATATTCCTTAAAAAATATATTACTCCCATAAGCGAATTTTAGATTTCAGAAAGCAGTTGTACCAAATTTGCGATCTAAATGTCTTCATATCGACGGATAGTTTTTAAATTTGAGGGTACTTTTCTATTTGTGGACCTGCATTTCTTATATTTAATGAGGAATAAACCATTTTTGAAAATGAAATTAGAAAGACGATTCAAGGAGTATAGCAGATCGGGTGTGCATTTTAACTTCAAAATTGTTATTAAATACAAGATCAAAATATCTAAAGGTATATATTGACTAAAAAATAATGGATCTTAGTAGTAATAGTAAGTGCAGAAATGAGGTCCAAGAAAAACTCTTGAAGAAATTCATTGTAGATTTGATTCTTCAGAGGGTGAAAGAGGACCAAATGTTTCCAAATCCCATCTACCACATACTCCCTGCAGAGAGGGGTGATCATGCGAGGAAAATCATGAACAGCGTGGCCGGATGACGCCTCCCCGTTTCCTTTATTTGGCCGAAGAGATATTAATCGCATAAAAAACAAAAACGTCCTGGATAGCACACTTCTCCCGGCGTTCATATATTTCCTCTTCCGTCCCAAAAAACCACGAGAATTGATTTCCGATCGGCCCTCGCGAGAAGCCAAAAATCAGAGGAGACGGCGGGCGTCATTCGTAAAGGAGAAGCGCTCCGCGTAGGTGTCACTGTACGTATTTCCCTCCCCGTTTTTCATTTTCTCTCCCAAATTCACCCTTTCACTCGGCATTTTAATTTATTTGTCGCGTCACTTCCATCGCAACGCGACGTAGGCATCCTTCCTGCTTCCCCTTCTCTCCACCGACAGAAAATTCCTCTTCCCCACCCTACGCCCTCTATCCCCATCCACCCGCATATCCACTCTAAACAACCAATCGCCAGCCAAACGGAGAATGAAATTTCGGCTGAGCTAGCAAAATGGTGCCTTCTCGTTCCGAAACCGTTTCTCTCTTCAGTCTCGTTCCCTTTTTATTCCTGTTCTCTCGCCCCAACCCCACCTCCGCATCGCATACCTCCCTCTCCGATACAATCCCGCCCCAAAAAGGGCCCTTGTTGTTGTTTCTCCCTTTTCTCCATTCCCATTTTATGTGCGGCAGCAGCGGTTCGGGAGTATAGACTGCGTGCGAGAGAGTCATCTCCCTGAAAACCTCTCCATACTCACTTTTCACCCCCATCCCTCGCCTCCATTTCGCCTCAATTCCGATCATCCTCGACCTCCCTCCGCCTCCAATTATTCTCACCCTCATATCACCGGAATTCCCCTTCCTCGAGCAAAAAAAGGTGTCTGGGAAATTTCCACGCGCTTGCCGGGTACTCCCATCCGTCGCACTTTAAGCGACTCAAAATAGATGGAAAAGGAGTCGAATCATCGTCGGAAAATAATCCCGCATGCCAAAGTCAACAGATGTATCGATAGGCTTTCGCTTCCTTACGCGTATCTTTGGACGTGATTTCAGCCGCAAACTTGACAGTGCCCGTGTCCTGATCTTCCGCATTCAACTGGCAAAATCGTTTTCTGTGATATTTTAGGTGGTTAATACCTATATGTGTTGGACAAAGACGTCAAGGCATGCTCGAGAAGATCCACCTAATTTTTAGAGTAAAAATAAAGAAAATCTATTGATATGGAGGAGAATTAAAGGTTAAAATTATGGGAATTCCTTCTATTGTAAAAGTTTGAGTAGTTAGGTCTATTACAACGGTACGCACCACTGTTACCGCGTCATTAGCTTATAGTGACTCCAAGATAAATATAGTCTCTCCTATTAGGATATCCAATTTAACATTATAAAGAATATATAATAAAAGAAAGAAAATCTTCTTTCAAGATGGTAGTTGAGTTCCACAAAGTCATGCTTGAACATATTAATTAGATATATATCCAGGTTCAAAAGCGATACAAAATAAAAATCGTTGCTCTATATTTCAAATATTTCCTACCCAAATGTTCGTTTTCTTACCGATAAGAAATCCCCATTTCAGGTAACCTTTATAATATATGAACCAGTACGTATCTTCAGCCTGTTTATAATACTACCCTAATTACAGATATGTATCCTAAAGAGTCAACACATCGTGAAACAAAATGGTTAAAGGTTTTGCATATTTTATAACCTTTTAATCATTTTTGAAATGGCAGAATTCACAATAACGGAAACCATTGATCAAATAGCGTGAATCATAACGTACAGGCAAAATCTTCATCAAAGTAGTTTCATTATTAAAGCATAATAACTGAAATTTTCGGACAGCGCGCATACTTTAAACAGTTTCTGCACTAAGCGTATAGTTGTTTTTAAACAGTTTCTACGCTAACCGGTATTTGAATATCATTGAAATGCTCACTGAAATATAAATGATCATTGAAATATAAATGAGCCGATATCAGATAATAAATCGAATAACGTTTGCAAGAACCCTTCGATAGAACTTCCGCGTGAAATTTTTAAGTTATTACTCTTTTTTTGAGCCACTTCTCAACTTGATTGATGTTATTCGTGATTATTCTAATTATCCGAATTCATTCCTCACCATTTCCTGATAACGTATCCAATCACTTCCATATAATTCTCATTTTCCCTTATCTCTATTTCCTTCAATTTCCTTTCAAGTCAGATAGTTTCCTAACAGCTAATCATACCCATTTATCTCGATCTTTTCCACACGGAACGGGTGGTTTCTCCCTATCTTTCTATCGGTTCTTATCACCGGAAATACGGTGTAAAAATTCAGTTTTGTATTTATTAATATTATTATTATATACACATTTTACAATTGGACAACGGTCTGGTGGCAACGATGATACATTCTCATATAGATATATACACATAAATACATCAGTCGCTACAGCCCGTCCAAGCAACAATCACTACATTACAGGCTACATCCAGCAATCCTTACATTTCGTTAATAATAATTATCAGCAATTATCACATTATAAACAGCATCAATACAATCCTTAAATTTCGTCCAAAATAACAACAATTTAAATAAAATCCACCGAACTGCGAGTTACTTTGTGGTAATCCATACCAGGAAGAAAAAACAGGAACAACTTTTCACTAGGAAACTAATTCCGTTTTTAATGACAACTTTAAACATGTCGTGTGTCTATTAGTGTGTGTGTAATATGCAAAGTTGTCATTAAAAACGGAATTAGTTTCTTAGTGAAAAGTTGTTCCTGTTTTTTCTTCCTAACAACAATTTCATTACATTACAAATGACATCGAACAGCCAACAATCATTACATTCTGAATAATATCTAACAATAAATACATTTCATCTATAACATATTATTACTCGTTACCTAACGAAAGATAAACGAAAGAAAAATTATATTAATCGCAGACTTGAACTATTGGCATTAGATCTTTTTCATTTTGATCCGTTTGTTCTGAACAATACAGAAATTTAAATTTTACAGCTACTGAATGGCTTGGCTACATAGCTTGGACTATGGGCAATCTAAATGGACCCTATCCGCGGAAGTGCTGTATCCCTTTTCTAAATTTTTTATGAATACATAAATTCATATAACGTTTTTATGCGTTTAAATATGGCCTATTCACACATACATATGACTTTTAGGGCGAAATGGGGATTAATTAACTTGCATGGCATTACATTTACCGCGTCCCTGTAAACTTAAATTCCTTTTATTTCAAATTAAGAAAGCCATTTTGCCACGTGACCCTCTTCATACTCGGCGTATAAAGCTTTCCCACGGTCACAACTAAAAGAATCCCATCCCAAGTTCATCAGGGTTTTCACCTATTTCGAGTAATTCCTGATAATTCATCGAAAATAAGCCCGCGATCGTAACAGATTCTTCCAACATTCAATAGCTAATTTTAGACCTGCTGAGAATAAGTGGTAGTCATGTTTAAGCAGAGATTACAAGTGAACTTCAAGCGTTTTTTCTTAACCTCCTACTCACTAGCGTTTGACATCGAAATTGGCGAAAAAGAATTCTTTAAGCTCACAAAGAATCCAGGAAAACCTGCAAAACTACTTCCTCTCATCTTCTTTTTTCGATAGCCTCATTATTCCAATTTACCCTCTCATTCTTCTCTGGAAGTCAAATCAGTCTTCATCAACATATTCTCTTGTTTTCTCCTCTAATTCGCAAAGAGAACCTACCTTTAACTTTGGCTGCTAGCTGGATTATAAGGTTGGTTCAAAAATCATAGCATTCTGATTCGTCTTTTTACTTAATGAACTCAAAAGGAATAGGAAATCTCCTCCGACCTAACTATCCCTTTGTAGATTTTTTATGTTTGTTAATTTATATTTTTTGCCCGTACTACAGTACATTTAGGTATTCAGCTCCATTAAAGGATAAAAACCTACACGTTGGGGTTTTCTAATATTTGCAATTGGCGTAAGTAGTCACATGAATTTATATGATCCCTTAAATTTTAAATCTACTTCATTTTTCATCAATGTGCAGTAAAAATAGACTGATTCATGATATACTCAAAATGAATAAACTGAAAATATAAGGGAAAAATAGAACTTGGAATCCTCTGGAAATTGTAATTTAAATTCATAAATGTAACCTTACATTTGTTTTTTTATGACCTGCACTTTTTATGGAGCACTTTATTCTTTGGGTCGTAGTACAAATTTCCCAATGATGTTAGGTTCCACCATTCAGTTGAAAAACTTCATAATGTGGGTTCGTACGAAACTTAACCCTACCGGTTAAACTTCTCATCTTAGCTCGATTAAAATTGCGGGCTAATTCATAGAATACTCTTACAAAGGATACTTGGAAATAATAATAATTTTTTTCGTGGAATCAGAAAGATAATTCCACTTTCATCTATTTTAACAATTTCTACTACTTACAAGCACATCCACCCATTACCTAGCCTGAAAATTCCGATAAGCCGGGACTCGAACCCGGGAACTTGGGTTCATCATCCGAAGAATCAACGAAATACGATATTCAAATAACAGAATAACGCTTCCAAAACTTCGGGGATTTTGTAAATAGTTTTGCGAGAAAACATTACCTACATCACCCCATATTTCGACCTTCTAAGGAAATATGAAAATAAATTAAATTGCTCTGGTTTTAATCGCGGAAAATTAAACTTGAATCCATATCGTCACTTTTTAACTTTAAGTTCTCGTTTCGGAAATTTAAAACCTTCCGTTTTGAAATTACCTCTGCCGTTTGACCGACTACCCATATCGTTGCATTTTTTGAATAAACGCAACCGATAATAAGTCCACAGCACGATTTTCATTAACTGGGAATTTTCACGGTTGATAAAATCGAAATTGTAAAGAAGATTTCCGTTTCATTTATCGCGGGTTTAATCCGTTCGTGGTGTGTGCTCCGAAAACGGCAAGCCATACGTTTTATCATTACCATATAATTATGATTCAAAAACCGAAAAAATCGAATGAATGATTAATTCTGCATTAAATCTTCGGTATATATCTCCCGCTTGATTAACAATTCCGCCCTGTACCTAATAATTCAGCCGCGTATGATTAAAGCGCGCTGTTAACACGAAAACCAATTTCGGAGACCGGCGTAAAAAACGCGGGAATTGATTCGGTGTAAATTTATTATGAAGTATTGTCTGAATCCCCGCACACACCTGTCAACACGTCTAACTCCATCAATCTTTCAATCAAAGCCTTCCGCATACACGTCTTCTCTTGTTCCCGCGTAGCTGCTCCGTTGATACGCTTTGCCGGATACCGCTTCCTCTCTCAAGAACCCAGTTTGCACCACGCGCCTCTTTACGGCTCCCTTTTTATCCGATGCTATTAGGAGAATATTTCCCCGCATAAAGGTGCGCAATTTGTCCCCGCCTCCTTCCGAAGGAAAAGTTTTAGCCGGAACAATTTATATCCCTCCCCTATTCAACGGCTCATCCGCCCCTTCTTTGTTCCCTACCCTTGCATTCCTCTCTCACTTTCCGCCTCTACCTCCCAATCAATCTACGGGACTCCCTCAAAAAATCTCTCATCCTCGGTTTTTTTACGTTTCGTTTCTTCCAGCACTCTGCCTCCATCTCGATTTTTCTTCCGACGCTTCCTCTCCGCCTCCTCCTCGGCACTCCGCCGCGCGTTCATGCATAAAAGTGCAGAATCATCTCGAAAGCCCTTTATTAAAGTTAATAAATGCCGGAGGAACTTTGAAATCGTTACGCGCTGCAATATTAGAAAGATTCCGATGGGACTCCTGAGGGTGTGAGGAGGTATCGAACGAATTGCTCGATTTTATATCTTGCGCGAGATGGAATATTTTTCCTCCTGCTCACTTTCTTTGGAAGGTAGTTATTTTCAATCTCAGGTGCAGATTAGGAAGGAATAAACTTAGAGTCTAACTGGGGAAAACCGTAAGAGAAACCGATAGGGATTCAAAATTTGTATCGGTTTGGCGAACTCGGGAAATCGGGGAAAAATCCCACCACACATCATAAGTTGCATCCACGTTCATTTTGTGTGCTTCCAGACAAAGATAAATGAATATTCATACCAAAGGTCGATACGTATTCATATTGTATGCGGTACAGCGCTTGTTGGCGATCTAGAATGATACAGAAATTTTCAATACAATACAATACAAACGTCTTTTATTGGGCGAAATTGGGACTAAAGAGTCCCGTCCCCTTAATCCTTTCACAGAGGAAACAACATTTAAGCCGGCCAAATATTTGATTATACATCAAAACATAAATATACGCTAGAAATAATTAAACCTTTTGCTGTAATAAACTCTCGTTGATAGATGTAATTGTAGATAGATGTAATGATAGATGTAATTGTAGATAGATGTAATTGTAGATAGATGTAATGATATTGATAGATGTAATTATAGATGTAATGATAGATGTAATAATAGATGTAATTGTAGATAGATGTAATAATAGATGTAATGATATTGATAGATGTAATTATAGATGTAATGATAGATGNGTTCAGAGAATAATATTGTATTGCTCAAATCAAGTACTTTTAGGCTGTAAACAATAATAACGTAACAGTTAACCAATTTATGGTAACAGTACCATGTTAATGAAAACGACAGAATGCCTCAAAGAAAAAGGTTTCAAAGTATAGGGCTCTTTTAATCTTACAGTATTTCGATTGTAAACCGAGCAAGATTAGGATTTTCAAAAATAGCAACAGCCTTAATTATAGCCAAACTTCGTTTTAAGAGGTAATCCATGTTCTATAGGGTGATTATTTTTTAAAATTTCAATGTTTGAAGGATAATAGCTTTTGCTTCCTTGAGTTTGAGAAGTAATAACGTTTCTACTAGATTCATGTTATGAAAACATATGCTACACTTCCACTCCCAAACTATACAATGACCGACAAGGATAATTTTCTTTGCACTACCCGTGTACACAATATCAGTAGCAAGACCGGTTGGTAGCCCATAAATACAAAAATAGATTTCATAACCAATAGCAATCATAAATATGAAATTAAAGATATTATATTTAATTGTTTAGTAATTAAAATTTACAGGCCGCGTAGAAAATGAAAAGCCCTAATAGAATAATAAATTTCCAACGTTCCATAGATATTTATATTATCAACCACATCCGGACATTTTAATTCAAATACTGCCTGTAGTAAATATTGTTGCGTTAAAATCAAATAGTATGCAATTGGCATCAACCTCCGCTATTAAAAAATAAGGAGTAAATAAATTTGTAGATAATTTTCATTCTGCTTTTGAGTTTATTTCCGTTTAAGTGATTAAATGAGAATTATTTAAAGGAACCGAAATACCAGTAGTAATGGACAACAACCATAAAAATCTATCTCATCCATATTTTCCTAAATACTATTTAAAGTTCATTGAAAAGCGGATACCGATAGCATTGAGGAAACGTGTACACCCACTAATTTACAAGATCTAACATGCGGTGAAACCAATGAGATATCAAATCACACAGGCGATTTAGTTTTCCAGAGAAATTAAAAGAGTCCCGCGATGATAGACGATAAATGCCTAATATTCAACCCCGTTCAGTTTCTCTGGTAAACATAAGCGGCACGTCAATATTGGGACCCATTCAAATCTGAGCCTTCGCCTCCAAGCGTGAATTTATACTCTTTTCCTTTATACATTTTCCTCTCCGGTTCTTCTTCCTTCTTTGCTTCCCTTTTTCATTATTTTCCTTCCGCTTCTTCTTTCATCATCATTTTCCCTCCATTTTCGTAACCTCATAAATTTTTACTTCATCATCTTCTTTTCTCCGGATTCCGACCCTTTTCACTTCCTCCTTTTTCTACTATTAAGAGCGTTTCTGACTTCTTTATATTCCCTCCCTCCTTCTTTTTCACATCTTTCCTCTTTTTCTTCCTCTTACCTCTTACTCCCTGGCCTTTCTAAGGCCGTAAATATTTCCTTAACAACATCTTTTTCTTTTAATTTTCTATTTTATCTGAGAATCTCCATTCTCATCCCCTGTAGACATTTTTCTCGCCCTCTGCTTTCTCGCAACTTTCATTCTTCTCAGTTCAATCCAATTTCCGTCATTATCTATTCTACTCTCTCATCCATTTTCACTATCCTTTCATTCTTACTTTTTCTCCTCATAAATATTTGTCCTTTCTATTTTCCAAACCTTTTCATTTATATCCATTCCTTCTCATTTAAGTTTCCCACTTAAAGGCTCTTATATGAAGATGCTACGGCAGCTGAGGGTATTCCGAATTCTTTTAAAATGTGGGCCCCTGAAGGGAATTTAGCCCGGGACCACTTTCAGTAAAGGCAAGTGCGTTACCAACTTGCCTATTTCCAGTATTTTCTCCTTAAAATTTCCTACAATTCTTCCCCTTATTTCCCTAGCCTAATCTACTGCTATATTTCTTACTTTAAATTACTCTAGTTCACCTACAATGCTGAAGAATTCTTTTTCTTCCTCTCTCCCCAATCTTTTTTCATAACACTTACATTATGTGGTTTTTCACTCACCTTTTCCGTTTTCTTTTCCACTCTAACAGTTAAATAATAATAATATTGCTACATTTTCCCGTCATGGTATATATCTATGGTTTCTTTCCTTTACTCTGACTCATCCTACCATCACATTTCCTTCACCTAATCTTTCGAATTACGTTACTCCTATAGTCTTTTCTTTCTCCTATTTTGTTTTCCCCCCACTCAGTTTCTATTAACCGTTTCATTATTTCATTTCACTCATTACAAAATTTCTTTATCCCTAACCTTTCCTTTTCCCTTTACTTTCCTTCCCTCCTCCTTTCTTGTGTTTCCATTTCACTTTTTCGTATTTTCTCATTTCCCTTCTCGGTTTTCCTTCTTCCCTTTTTCCTTTATACCATTCTTTTCGTGCCTTCCGCCCTATTATGTCAAATCATCGGCTCAACCTCTCCCCCTCCCGCTTCGAGGTTCATGACACGCAGTGAGTGTCCCCTTATTCGATTCATTCCAATATCAAACGCCCACGACCGAGTGGGGGGAGGCGTGCTTATGTTCCCCCAAAATGCCCCCGACTTTCCTTCCCTCTCCACTCCATTTTCAAAACCTCTCTCGATGTCACCTAGCCATCATTCACCCTCCCGCCTTTTCAATATGGTTTTCCATTGAGTGTGTTCCAAGCCATGACTTCGCGACTCGCGGTGTTCTATATATCCCATGAATACGTGAGCGTAGGTGTGAGTGTTTCCCAGAATATCGCACTCCGACTTCAAAAGTGACACAACTCAAAATATGGCCGTTCCGTAAATTATACACCAAAACGGTCGCCATAACACCATTTGCTGCGGGTTTTACGTAATGCTTGAAAGCTTTACCGAAGCTGTACTTTTGACATTTATGAAGATTAAAATTCACAGCGCGATAAAGAGATGTTTTTAAGTGATGATTTTCTTCAAGCAAACGAAGTAAACCTCCTACTTCCTTTCATATTCCTTTCATATTCCTTTCATGTTCCTTTCATATTCCTTTCATATGTTATAATTATTAGAGATTGTGTAACAAGAGTTAACCAAAATAATAATGCAGTAATTAGGGATGTTTTATAAACCGTCTCATATTTCTATTGTGTTGTATCGACTTTAAGATTTTTTTTCTATTTTGAATGAAAATTCAATAAATAAAGTTCAGAGAATAATATTGTATTGCTCAAATCAAGTACTTTTAGGCTGTAAACAATAATAACGTAACAGTTAACCAATTTATGGTAACAGTACCATGTTAATGAAAACGACAGAATGCCTCAAAGAAAAAGGTTTCAAAGTATAGGGCTCTTTTAATCTTACAGTATTTCGATTGTAAACCGAGCAAGATTAGGATTTTCAAAAATAGCAACAGCCTTAATTATAGCCAAACTTCGTTTTAAGAGGTAATCCATGTTCTATAGGGTGATTATTTTTTAAAATTTCAATGTTTGAAGGATAATAGCTTTTGCTTCCTTGAGTTTGAGAAGTAATAACGTTTCTACTAGATTCATGTTATGAAAACATATGCTACACTTCCACTCCCAAACTATACAATGACCGACAAGGATAATTTTCTTTGCACTACCCGTGTACACAATATCAGTAGCAAGACCGGTTGGTAGCCCATAAATACAAAAATAGATTTCATAACCAATAGCAATCATAAATATGAAATTAAAGATATTATATTAGCATTGAACTTGGAACTCTGACTTAAATTAAATTTAAAGTCTAATTAATTAAATATTACAGGCGCTAAAAGAATGTCGGTACCTCAAAATCCCTTCCACCAGATGGCGACAGACAAAAGGAAAGGGGAATTTCGATTCGTGTACTTAATCTGGCCGCAATTTTAATTCCTCCTCTTCGCTGCTGTAGACGTTTCCATAAGCTTGTTTTTCTCCTTCTTCCGCATTTTAGTTTTCCTCGTCGTTATCCTTTCAAATTGCCTCGTTAGTCCCTTTTCTGAACTCTCCCCGTCTCCATCAAAATGGCCGTCGTACTAACAACGCATTCCGCTTCTCTTTTTATTTCATTTCTCCTCCCATTGCTTCGCCTTAGTATTAACCCGGCTAAAAATGACAAATGAGCCGCGTCCTCCCCGCCCACTGCGATTCAAGAGCGAAATTAAAGTCTAAGACATTTTGTTGTACAATTTTATGTCCTACTCAAGGCCAATCCTTTGGGAAGCTTCCATTCATAGCTTTCCACCTGAATGCCCTTTTTTCTAAACAAAGGTGTCTCCTTGTCTTTTAAGAAGCACTCCATATTTTCTACATAATCAAGGCCTAATCTAAGCATCTTAACTTCAATGCAGATTAGAGAATCTAATGTGTCACAGTTGCAGATCTACACACATTTCTTGAGGCTCCAAGTGATTTCTGAAAATAATATTACTTATTTACTAATAAAATTAATAAATAGAATTTACTTCTGATTAGACAGCAATCATCCATAGGAAATAAGTGCTCAGAAGATGCGTCATCTTTAATATTAAAGAAGTTGGCTAGGAAGCTGAAAGAAAGTGGTTTATGTTCCATTAAAATGTTCTGCATTATGACACGAATTTTCGTACGACTCAGCAAAATATATTCATCGATGATTTTCTGGAAAAATTACTGAAATAATTAATTAATCAATTTCTGACGGTGTTGGCCAACAACATTTTCTCTTGAGCCAAAAAAAAACTTTGCCAATTTTTTCGTGAGTTATCGAAATGTTAACGATACATTTTTAAAACACTTCAAAAGGCCGTTGTTTGCAATCCAATCGTTAGAAAAATTTTTATAGATGATTCAATGATGTGGTAAGCAGTCCTGACATGGTTAAATGAAAGAAACTAATGACAGTGTTTAAGCTCATATAAATATTTCAATAATTTAAACAGGACTGAGAGTAAATTTACCCTGCCTCGGAATAAATTTCCAACGAAGAACGAAACGATCTAAATTAAAAACACACATTTGGACAAAACTCTTACCCTATACATCTTACCCTCGTATATAGATACAGCTCAATTAACGAAAATTTTTCATGAGAGACAATTCTATTTTATCAATCTATCCATGCTCTCATAAAGTGCATGAAGCTACCTCATTATCAGCAAACACGTTCAGGTGAAGTACTTAACGAGACAATCCTTATCCGCGAGATATGGGAACACTTTAGTGAAAATTCCAAGAGAATAATGATATTCTCCATACGTAGTACACGTCTTCGTGTTTGAAAGATGCATCGCACCGTCAACCCATCTTATTTCAAACGCAATAATTTAACAATTCCGTGGTATGAGGAACTTTGAGGGCGCGGAATAAAGATGTTGGCCCGGATAAAGCGGATGGGGAGTGATAAACGGAAGAGGGCTCAATTTTTCCCTGGAAATATGGCTGAGGGATAAAGAGAAAGGGAAGGGACAAAAGAATGATAAAGAGGTGAGGCCGATTTACTGCTTGCCCCCGAAGCATCCTGTCACTCTTCCGTAAGAGAGGAAGAAGCAAAAACCCGAATCGCACGGGGAAAGATCTCGAGCATATCTTAGGGTGCGGCGTTTGAGATGAGTGCGGAGGAAAACTCGGTGCCACGTAAGAGAGACCTTTGAAAGATGCAGTGCGCCTGAGAGCGATCTCTCAGCAGAGCCCTCTTCGAACAACCCTTTCCTTCTCTCTCTCTCTCGAGGCTACTTTCGCCGCACTCTATTTGCTCTCGAGAGATGAAATAAGATGACGAAGGATTTTCAACACGGAGCTTTCCTAGCCCACATTTCTCTTCTCATATGAATTCCAATATATTACAATCAACGGTAGTTGTACTAAAATTAACTACAAAGCATGAGTGCAAAATATCATTAAAGTCAACCTATAAAAACCATTCTACAGATGTTAGGTAAATGTGGCCGCAGATGGCTGCATGATAGTTCAGTCTTGTACCACTTGGAGTTCCTAAGTCTGTCTCAATTGCCTTGACGTATTATGTTAAAACAGAGATTCGTTACCATGGAAACGAACCACTTGCTCTGTGTGTTTGGATTAAATTATCGCTATTAAATTTTAATACTTTCCGAGCCTACATACTCCATCATTTTCAACAGCGTAGCCCTCATGAAATATTTCTTGAAATTCTTTTCGCCCTCTTCCTTAAATCCCCATCAGTAATGCTTTCACACTTTCAAATTTTACGCAATAAATTTTATACTATCTAAAACAATCCAGGTTTGTCTTTGTAAAATAATATTATACATGAATTATAAATAAAGTTCCACTAACTAAAGTCATTGGCCTTTCCTCATTAATAATCGAATAGAATAATTTTCTTTTGATAAATATTTTTGTACGATTCATCTATATTCCCTTCGCAATAAAAATGTATGTTATAAAGCTTTCCATCGCTGTTAATGACATTTAGATTCTAACAAGAGTGGAAAAGCTATTGAAGCATTAATTTATCAGGAAAAGTGCAACGTAGTCAAATATGATGTATATCAATAGGATGTCATGTTTTAAAGCAATTTTGAGCTGGTCACCATATCGCATATAAGAGTTAATCCAGAGAAGGCTCCAGGAGTATAAGTGAATTAGGAATTATATGTTACCCTCCATTTTTTTGTTGCAAAATAGATACATGTCAAATGAGTTTATTTTCTGTAATCTTTCTTTGGATATACAAAACCATGAGTTAATTAACTTAAATGCTTTCAGTAGGACTTAAATATAAATTTCAACAATAGACTCTGTAGAGGCGAATTTGAAGCATTGCGGTAGATCTGTTTCACAAATCCCCGATGCATTGACAAACGATCTCTTTGACCCTGTCTGATGGGACATCGCACGACGAACTTTGCTGCTGATGAGCTATCGATAAGCGAGACGAGCTTGAATGAATTCTGCCCACATTTATCCGTGATGTGGAGTGGCCGTTTGAACCGATGCGCGATTATTTCCCGCTCGTTGATTGGTTGATCTAAAACTACGATCATTGAGTGCCGGAACATCTGAAGCTCTCGTTCTCTTCCCGATTGCCTTAACTGCGTCTCTTGAACTTCTTCTAACCTCTTTCAGGTTTTGGCTTATGGAGAGAAATCATTCGCGTTGTGATTTATCATATAACGTCTTGTGTCTTTAGCCAAAATTCTATTTCAGATGATAATTCAACTCTCATGTAAGGTTTTGCTAAAAATATAGTATTGTCTGAGAAACATTTATGAAAATTCAAAAAGATTAATTTTATTAATTTGAATTAAAAATTAAAAGTTAGGATGTTTAACCGAGAATCCGCTGAGCGATGATGAAATGAAACTATTTTGGTTCCGTGTTTACACTGTTTCTTAAATATAACCTCTTTCTGGGGTATACGCTTAGGTTATAATTCTAATACTTACTAAATGTACTGCTACTAACATACTAGAAGCATGTTAATTTTATCACAGTACTATTACTCACATAATTTTGCGAACAGATAAAAAAAGAACTCACTGAAAAATCCGAAAAAGATTTCATCTTGAATTAAATTCCTGGATATAGATAAACAGGATAATGAATGAGCAAGAACTCGTTTACATTAGAGAAATATGTAGACATTCTTAATAATAATAGCACGCTCTTAAGGCAAAAATCTCAAATCGTTTCAATTTATATTAAAATTTTGGAATTCATTGAACTGATTTTGCGAAAAGCATCGACAAATTACAGAAATAAGCAACATAATATAAATCCGCTATTTTGCTAACTAAAATGTAGTTCAACTTACAATGATTGTATTTGCTTTTCATAGCAAAAGGACATTGATTTGGACGATTCGATGGTATTAAAAACGATTTCAATTGAAACATGGACATTAAGCCATTAAGTGTGAGAGAAGCCAGTCAAGGGCGTACTGAGAGTTCCTTGTGCTCATGAAAGTATTTGAAACACTCGGCTTTTGTATTTATAGTTGACAAAGAATATTATAACCCCTAGGGGATGCTCTTATTGATGAATAGGCAAGTTTTCCGCTATAAAATATGGCTCTGCAGTGAAGTAGCTTTGAGAATGCAAAAGAGAGCTAGAAAGAGAATGGAAATGTGCATCGAATCGGAAGTATAAGGAGCTTGGGGCTTGAGAGGGAAGACGGAGAACTTTTAAACCGTAGATTTTCATTGCCAGATAGGAATTTAGAAGCGCTTCTTTCACAAGTTCATTCTTATGCTTCGGAAAAATAAACAAACAGCTGTTTTTCAACTTATCGATTTACGCTATCAACACATCTTAAACTTAAGAAGGGAGATCTATTAAGTCACATTATTCAATGTTGTGAAGGGCAGCATTACAGTTGCCAATAGACAACATTAGATTGAGAAAGCTTAAGGCCAAAATAAGAAAGTGGGAAAAATTATTACATTTAAAATGCAATTGTGAGAAAAATAAACAGCAATCACTGGCGATAACTATATGGAACAATTTTCTCACTTTAAAAGCTTCTCACGATCATACTGAATCTTCGGCAAAACTTACAACTATCCCACTCTAGATTCCAAAGGATATATTAAAATAAGACCTTAATTGAAAATTTAAAAGGTAAAATTTTATCACTATTTTCGATTCCATAATTTAAGTAACAGCTTTATGATATGCTAACGCGGACAACATAAAGAAAGTTTTGTAAATCTTTTCGTAAAATCCCGATAGTATCCCATATGATACAGTATGATGCTTCCATATTACCTTAACGTTCAAGAAAGTGTTAACATTAAGCCTTAGTATGAGTTAAAGGAGCAAAGCTATCTTGGGAGATAGAAATCTTCTTCTCAAACCAGCTTCAAGGAGGCCACAGGTGCCCCAAAGAGCAGTTCCTTGGAAATAGGCCAAGAGAAAACCTCGAGCGGAGGTGATACAAACTCCCTCTAACATTCAATATCCCTAGGAAGCGTATAAATATGATGTAAGTAGGAAAGAATACATAGAAAAATATTTTAAGTCGAACACGGATTCCACTCCCGCAAATCCTTCGTACGTCATGTGTTTACGTGGAGTGTAAAAGTCACCAGAAGGATGAAATTTTAATATTTCCTTAACTTTTAGTTTCCAATTACGAGCCATGTCATAAAATTATTTAAAAGAATTCATCGTGAAGATTATTTCACCAATAGTATGCATCTTAATAAATGATACCTACTAACACCAGTAAAGTTGATTAATTCGGTGTGCTAATTCCCGAAAGTGTAAACAAATTATTTGAAATTAGAAGAAACAGACATGAAAATAATTTGACGGGAACGGGTCCCTATCCGGTCAAATTCTTTTCATGCCCTTTCCAGTTTTTAGGTGCACGCCTTATCGTCCACCTAAACGTACCTAAGTCCTTTTCCTTGCAGTTCTATTTAGAAAAGAAAATGTATCCACATCTTTTTTGTAACCTTTTGTTCTAATTTTGAATTCGTATAAATATATATATATATATATAAATTTATTTTAAAGTTAATTATTTTTTTAAATTTCACCTTGAAGACATATTTTAAAGTAGACACAAAATATTGACATCTCTTAACTATAAATAGGCTACTTGTTTCCTGAATTACATCCCAACATTCGCAACGATCCACTACCAGTCAAGTTTAGCTCCAAATAAAACCCTGCTTTTCATACAACCTAAATTTTCTCGATCTCTAATGTGGTTGTAAAAAACGACAATTTTAATAAATCATTATATTCTTCGGTTTCCTTAAATGATTTTATCCGATCATTCAAGGAAAACCTTTCTCATTTTATCTTCTGTAATCCAATGCGTACATTCTGATGTTTTAACTCAATTCTGCTGGTTGAGTGGATGAAGTGGACGATTTACAATTTATATTAGGCCTCCGTAACTGCTGAACATGCACATTATTCCGGCTGCTGATTCACCGTATGTTTTACCGTCAAATGTAGCAAATGTAAATCAGTTGATATTTCTTCACTCCATCACCAAAATTTATATTTTTCAAACTTCTCTTACGATTAAATTGATTAGTTCTCCTCTATTTCACCAAATCAAATCGGAAACACCGTTCATACTACAGTAATATTCTAAGCAAGTATCTAGCGGTTAAGTAACATGAACAGCAAAAAAGAAGAAGGCTTTTAAATATTCATCGGCCGTTGAAATCGTAGTAGAATCGTAGAAATTTTAGCATAAACTGTAGAGCGATTCCTCCATAAGAATCTTCAGAATTTTCCCGTCTTCGAGATGAAAATGAGATTTTCAGAGAAGTACAATTGGAATGTTGTAAAATAACATGACGGAACCATGGTCGATGTTTTCTGAAGAAGTCGTATATTCAGTGAGAGGAGAAACCTACAAATATGGGAACAAGAGTGAAGGGTTATGAAAATAAGAATGTGGTGGGACATTTTCAAAATGGAGGAATGCGCGGAATTGAGGAAAGCGGCTAAAAAAGGAAGCGCTCAAAAGCAATAAAAGCATTCTGGGAAATGTATTTCATTCACCTCAAATTTGGGTTTTCCAAGAAACATACATATTAATTTAGCCATACAGATAACAGACATACTGCACCAGGAAGTCATTTCACGCCCAGAGTAAATAAATTCAAACTCCTTGTATAAGGAGAAAATTATATTTGCTGTTTTCCCTGCGTTTAAATTTAGTTTAGCACACAGAAGAAAATTCGGTAGGCATTCGATAAGGTTCATCACCATAATTTATTGTGCGAATTAATAGTTGTGGGTATCAATGCAGAAGTAATAAATTGGATAAAGGACTTTCTCTCCGGAAGAGAGCAACGCGTAGTACTGGACGGAATTAGCTCTAACGTGGTTAACGTGACCTCGGGAGTCCCGCAGGACCGCTACAACTGTTAGTATACATCAACTACCTTAGCAATATCATTGATAGTAAAGTTAGGATATTTACGGACGACACGGTAATTTGCAGGGAAACAGAGAGTGTAGAGGATGGATTAACCCTGTCGAATAACTTTGATAAAATTATGAAATGGTACCATGATTGGCAATTAGAGCTAATGTAGACCAATGTTCAATAGTTAACTTCTTCGAAATAAAATCTATTATTAAAGATTATTCGTACAGCCTCCGTGGGATAAATAGTGGAATTGGTGAAATATGTAGGAGTAATTCTCACGAATAACTTAACATGGAGTACCCATATCCATAACATAAGCGGAAAAGCACTTAAAAAACTCGTTTTTGTTTAGAGAATAGTCGGTTGGAGCGACGAAAAAGTTCACGAACGATGTTATTTTGAGTTAGTTAGACCTCATCTAACAGTATCAAGGATAGTGCGCAAGTAACTATTGGGAGGGTCAAACAAAACAAAATTAGGAAACCGTGGGTGACGGTAGAAATGATAAATAAAATGGAGGAAAGAAGGAAATGGAAAAGGGTTAACACAGAACAAGGACGTAGAATGTATAGGGCTCTCAATAACGAACTGAGAAGGGAAACAAATAGGGCGAGGGAACAGTGGTGGAAGGGTCAATGTAACGAAATAGAAAAGCTGGACGAAAGTGGGAGGGTCGATCTAATGTATAGAAAGGTGAAACAGTTAACGGGAAATAAAACACGAAACAGAACAACCACAATAAAAGATAATAATGGTAAAGTTATACGAGATCCAGCCAGCATAAGGGAAAGGTGGAAAGAATATGTCGAGGAACTATATGGGAAGGACATGAAGCCAACAAACATAATGTTAGAAAGTGAACAAGAAGTGGAGGATGATGATGTTGGACCTGGGATATTAGATAGTGAAATTGATAGGGCCTTGCGTGATATGAAAGGAAACAAAGCAACGGGCATTGACGAGATACCAGTTGAGCTACTTAAAAACCTGAGGGGAAAGGGTAAGAGGAAATTCTATAATTTATGTAGAAAAATTTATGATGATGGGGAATGGCCAGAGGATTTTACTAAGACAATCCTGATTCCTTTGCAGAAAAAGAATAATGCTTCTGAGTGTAGGGATTATCGTACAATCAGTTTAATATCTCACGCGGCAAAGGTTATTCTAAGAGTATTGAATAGAAGAATTGAAGGAAAAATTAAGGAACAAATAGGAGAAGACCAGTTCGGATTTCAGAAAGGGAAAGGAACGAGGGATGCAATCGGGGTAATGAGGGTGCTAGTAGAACGAAGCCTGGAATTTAAAAAGGATATATGTGCATGTTTTGTCGATTTTGAAAAGGCTTTCGATAGAGTTCAATGGCCAAAATTAATGGGAATTTTAAAGAAAATTGGGTTGGACTGGAAAGATAGGCGTTTGGTGCAAAATTTGTACTTAAATCAAACAGCGCGAGTTAGAATAACTGAAGGAGAGTCGGAATGGGCAGAGTTAGGGAGAGGGGTAAGACAAGGATGCCCATTATCACCATCGCTTTTTAATATATATGCAGAGGAAATGGTGAATGAAGCTTGGGAAGAAATAAGCAAGGGAGTGATAGTTGGAGGGAAAGTAGTAAAGTCAGTAAGATATGCAGACGATAAAGCTATTGTGTGCGATTCCGAAAGGGGTTTACAAATACTAGTAAATGCACTAAACGATAAGGCAAGGGAATATGGAATGAAAATTAACGTAAGTAAAACTAAGGTAATGAGATTCACTAAGGGAAAGAAGGCTAAATTAACGATCAGGGTCGATGGGGAAAAACTAGAGCAGGTGGACAAATTCTCGTACTTGGGTAGTGTTCTATCTTGGGATGGGAGGTGTGGAGATGAGGTTCGAAAAAGAGTAGCATTGGCCAAGGAAGCTTTTATGAAGCGAAGGGAATTAATGACAAAGGGTCTCGATAAAGGAATCAGGAAAAGATTGGTAAAATCCTTGATATGGAGTGTTTTGCTATATGGGTGTGAAACGTGGACCTTACGAAAAGAGGACATCAAAAGATTGGAGGCATTTGAGATGTGGGTGTGGCGTAGAATGGAGAAGGTGAGCCGGGTGGATAGAAAAACAAACATAGAGGTGCTAGAAATGGTTGGGGAGGAAAGGGTTTTAATTGAAGTAATTAAGTGCCGACAAAAGAAATGGGTGAGGCAGATATTGAGAGGAGAGGGATTGCTGAAGAATGTAATAGAGGGTAGAATTAAAGGGAAAAGACAGAGGGGAAGGCAAAAGCAAAAAATGTTAGATGACATAAAGGGTGGGGTAAGTTACCAGGTAGCGAAGGAAAGGGCTATAAATAGGGAATATTACGACACATGGACCTACCGAAAGGTAGAACACTTATGTATGTAGACCTCATCTTTAGTATGCGTTTAGTGTATGGGACATCGCCGATAAGTGTTGTATTCGAAAAGGTGCAGCAAAAGGTGATATATTTTGTGAAAATTTGTTACGATAAATTAGTGAGCGTCACTAAGATGCTTCAGGACGCAAGATGGAAATCTTTAGAAGTTAGAAAATTTCAAATAAGGATTAATTAACTGGATACATTTAGAGGAAGCACGCTCAGAGATGGTGTAGCCGATATAATGCGTTCGCCATAATACAGAGGCCGTTCCGATACTGCGAGAAAGATCAGAGAAATAGATGCTAGAACGATTCGATTCAAGAATTCATTCCTTCAGCGAACGATACGCGAAAGTAATCGACTAGGAAAGTAAAGTCATTGTGCATGCATTCCCTGCCACACGCCGAAAGGCGGATTTCAGGGTCCTTACATAGACATAAACTCACAACAAAAAGGTCTATGAGGATGCTCAGTCTCCGGTAACACAGCAGACTTACCGTTCTACGGTTACACAATAAAGCAGAGAAAAAGTATGCCGTGAAGTATATCAGAAGAATCTATAGATCTTGAAATATTTTACTAACTAAATGCTTACAATTAGCCTAAGTTTGGGTTGCTTTTTTTATATTTTTGATTTCGAAATAATGAAAACGTATCGGACCACTGAGTACAGCAATCCCTTAAAACTACGAAAATGCTTATATGTAATAATATTAAATGACAAACAATAAATGAAATTGTAACTGAGAAGCAGCAGCAGCAGCAGCAATATTATTTTCTAAATTTAATCAATTTATTGGAGAGTTTTCATTGTTTGTCCAACAGTGACAAACATTGCGATGTATGAGAAAAGGTTTTGAACACCTAAGCCAAGAAGATATATAATGTTACGTTGTATAAAAATAAAAATAAGCACCATGATAGAACTCTTCATTCATATTCAACCCCCGTTCATATTTTACATTCATAACCACGATTTTAGGAGGTATACCCTCATTATCTCCTTTCACGCAACAAGAATGCACGAATTCACGAATAAAAATAAAATTCTGAAAAGGAAGTAGCAAAAGGATTTATAAAGAAAACAAAAAAGAGGTAGAAAATAAGGGGAATTCGACGCAGGCCTATTGATTAAGTTAATAGCGTGATTTAGTCATGATAACGGCTTTCATGAAATCGATAAGATGTATTCAGTAAATGTCATAACTATTGAAGACTTCCAAAAGCAATTACGAGAGAAAATTGCAAAAAAATTGGCTCAGGTCAAAGTTAATGATGCGTAAAAGTGATGGTCCTCTAGTTAGTTCGTATATACATGTTAATATTTCTCGAAGTTGCGCAAAAGCGTGGTGCAAACATCCTAATAAATAACTTCATTAAGAATTAACCTCTATAAAATATCTCTCATTTGTTTTCTTGGAAATATTACCATGTCGATTACCTTTATGCCTGAAGACACATACGCTTTAAAAAGTTATCAAATTGATTCAAGTGAACAGATGGGTGACTAAGCACGTCAAGCCGTGCAACTAAGAAAATTGCTGTGGCTTAACGGACATGAAAAAACTTCGACGAGACCGGGACGAACTCAGGTCTCCCAATTTCCGGTTGGGTTACTCTATTCATTGAACAGAACAGATGGAAACAAATACAAAACACATTTTCACTCAAAGCCAAAAAAAAATATTTTACGATTGAAAAAATTTTGATGAAATTTAAATTGAAATTAAAATGATTTTGTTAGTATTACCAAACGCGTAATATGAAGTAGCGTTCGTTAACTGACCTGACAGACTGTATTTTTGCAAAGTTGAATACATTATGGCAAAATAAAGCTATAGTTACGTGTATTTAAGAGTTTAGAGGATAAAAGGCGGAATAAAAATGGGTCTACCTGAGCTTGGGTAGTGACGAGCAGAAGTGTAGCTGGAGAAACTTTGTAAACGTTTGCGAAAGTGAAGTAAAACACGAGAGAAGGAATTTATGAGTGTCGGTGGAATAGGAGAAAGGTGCGGAATTCACAGATCTTGCTCCACATCGCTCCAGTGAGGCATTCCTATGGCCCAATATTACAAACCGCCTCAGCAATTGGAACAGTATTAAGCATGTTGCGCAGAATTCCCACATGAGAAAGAGCTCATGCGTTTTAGCCATTCCGTTCTCTTTATTCCCTTCTATTAGTTCACACCATTCCACTGCCTTCTTATTTGTCTTTTCCAGAAATGTACGGAGACTTCTCTTACACTAACTCAATAATCCATCCCAAATTCCTTTCTATACAATGCTATGATCGCATCTGAAAGATAGGCAATATTAACAAATAACGAAATTCTAATTCGAGTCATTAAAAGATCTAAGAGAATTATGTCTTTCAATTCAGTTTTTCATTCAAATCCAAGTTCAAGTCTTCGGAGTACAAAGAATTTGCATCGTCGATTAATAATTCATGATTGTACAAATATCAATCAGAATTATCGGAAGGTAAAAGTACTTTTAACGAGCAGAGAAACATCTTGCATACTCAATTTTCAAAATCAATTTTGATATACAAATAAATAAGGCTAACAAATTTTCGAAAGGTTAAGTACATACAATGGGTATTTTTTTGTGTTTTCTACCAATAATTAAAAAGTTAAAGTTAATTAAAAGCTGAATTTGAATTATAATGTGAACTAGACTAGACTAGCCTTGCTAGAGCTCAAAACTGATGTATGCTAATTAATTTAGCTCATCATTTAATGTTGCTAAGCATTACGAAAAGAACTACACATTTTTCATTTACATAACTCGTATAAGAAGCAATACTTTATAACATCAAGGGAGATATCCATTATTACTCCATTATACAATAAAACCTAATTAATATTTCCATTATTTTCCTCATATTAGCGCTGATTAGGTGTATAAAATACCATGCGGTTCATGGCTTACGAAAATGCAAAAATTTCAATATCGTTGCATCTTCTATTCATAAATCCCTTAATTCTTGATATAGCGTTCTTTCCGACATTCTGAGTGCTCAAATAATAGCTTATCCTTAAGAAGTAATTACACTTACATAGGAACACATATACATACAGATATATTTTTCCGATTACCATTCCGCACCTTTCACAACACACCGACGTTTTGTTGGAGGAAACCCAAATGCATGGATGATTGAATTAAAGCTTTTCCGTATTATATTTCAAATCAATATCCACATCAAGGCATACGATATTTAGGGATGAAAATAAAGAGAAAAATAAAGCTATGGAAAGGACTAACCACGGAATATTAATTAGATTTGAATTTAATTCATCGTGATAGAGAGGCGCATTACGTTCCAGAACTAAATATTTTAAAATTAATCCAGATTCCACAAATCCCTGAGTAAATTGCCACATTTCTGTTTACTGCCGTATTAGCTCTCGTTCGTTCATCGCTTCCTGAAACATCAAAGGAAAAACGAAAAAAATGCGGAGGATTCCATCAAATCATTTAGAAAGGATTTCTCTGTTTTTACTCGATTAATATGAACGATTATTTTGAGCGAATTGAATCGGGACTCTCGACAATAAAAGTAAAGGACACCCGCTCTCCTGATTGGCGCTTATCCACGGGCATTTCTAGAGACCAAAAAAGTAATGCTTGAAATTAAAAATTATGCCACCGACTAATTTAACTCAAAGACCTTCTAATTAAAGGTTGAAAATGCCTCCTTTGATACGGGCGAGGGGTAGATATTAACATTACTATATTAACGTTATTAACGAATTTGAAATTCAGAGCCGAACGAGTCCTTGCGTCATATCTTGGCCTTTTTTATTATTTACACTTTCATCCGTTTCCCTAGCCATTACGAATATATTCATTACTATAGAGGGTTTTTCTGAATCATTTGCGTTGATTTCGCTGATAAATACTATCCTAATCAGACAAAACTTACTCCTCATCTGGTAGTAATGTATAAAACAGTTAAATTTATTTCTAAGAAATCATGTTTTTGAAAAGACCGTGGTTGCTAAGGAAATGGTAAAGAATGAAAATGTATCTAAATAACTTAACTCATTAAAACATGGTTATTTTGAGTCACTTTTTATCACTTTTCTATATTAAAATTTGTGGTTAACACGTTCAATATGTAATTTTTCGAAAAAGGGCTACGTTACGTAAATTCGAAAAACATAATTTTGTTAAAAAAATGCGCAATTCATTAATAGCGCGTTAATTCGTTATAAAATTGCAATCATCTTAATTTTTAGAGAATGATTCCTAATGTCGTAAAAATCGCAAATGTTACATCAAACATCTTCGCAAGTTATATCGATCACTGCGTTTCATTATTTTTATCAAAATCTTCAATATTATGCATCAGGAGAGGGACTAATACAGTCTTCCTTCACGATTTACACCTTTTACATTTGAAGGTGTGTCACAATATCTGTGCATTCTCTTGTTGTCCTCTGCGAATCTTTTTCTTCGCCCATAACACATTACTCCAAACTCGTCTTTCCCGAATAAGAAAAATGATTTCCTCGCCCAGCCTCCGAATCATCCAACCCTTCCATCGTGTTTTTCCCTCCAACCTTTCAGAACAGCGCACTCGGCGACTCACTCTACGTCTTTCTTCCGCCATTTCTTTTGCTCCCACAGCGGTAAAACAAACTCGGAGTTTTCCTTCTTCCTTTTTCCTCCAAAAGCTTTCGTATCCGTGAAAATCGTTTCCTCGCTTCCAATCCTTTGTCATCTGGATTCAATACCACATCTCTCCTCCCACTGCCTGCGCATCCACGAAAACAGTTCCTTCTTTCTCCGGACCAGGTAATGTCGAAACGTTTCATCTCCTTCTCTACACTTCTTGCCTCCATTCCTTATCCTTCTCCTAAGTTATTCAGAAAAGGGCCATTCAACGCACAGGCATCTCTATCTGACGCAGCCAGCTTCCTTCCTCGCCTGCCTCAGCTTATTCCGACATTTTCTAAGCCTTCACGTGCCCCAATTCCCTCCGCGTTAATTTGTCGAGATTTCGTCGCCCGAGGAGAATATTCCACGTTTCCCAGCAAACAAACCAATTATGAACGCAAGGGCTGGCGACACGGCTTCTCTGGCCAACTAAGGAATTCCTCGATAGGCGTTTATGCCGCCTCGCGTATGAATTATTGAAGTTTCTTAGAGTCTGTCTAATGCTATTGCGGTGACCCATTTCGGGAATACGGGAAGGTTGTAAAAATGTACCCGGCGGAATCATTGTATTGGTAAATTATTTCCCGCGAGCTGATTCCTCTTAAGGAGCCTCTTGCTAGCCGAATAAGGAATGCTTCTTCTTAAAAACACGGATTTTAGTTTAAATTGAGAGCTATAGAAAATGCTATACTGCCAAGTTGTTTACCAATTTATTTTATAGGAAACGGGTAAGGGCGACCTAGCGCAAGATGGGTCGCACCCAAGAAAAATCCCCCTTACTCAATTTATTTTACTCAATTCACTCAATTACTAACGGGGATACTTCCCTATCATCTCAAATGAGTATAATAAGGGTATGAGTAAAATATTTTACAGCTTGATTAGGCGTGCGCCGGGAATAAATGGAATCCGTGCGAATAAATGGAAGTCAAAATCTAATTAAACCACAAGAAGTTGTCCTCGATAATAATGAGTGGGCACCCGGATAGCGAAGTGGGTAGCGCGTTCACTATTAGTGAAATTGGTTCCGGGTGATATTCCCGACAGGAACCCACATGTACATGTACGTACGAACTGACTTCTGCTGTCATTGGGCTTTTAACAATACTACTAATAAAAATACTATAATTCCAGGTGGGGAAAAGAAGTATTAATTTGCGAATAATCAACATTCTTTGCTTCCGTTTATAACTTGTTCAAAATTATTGATTAATTTTTAACTGTGCTGAATTATGAGAAAAAAATAGTCATGTATTGAGTTGTATTTTTCGGTTCCTAAGCTCTGATTTTTATACATAAATTCTGCATCATCTTTAACCATCTTTAACCACAAATAATATTAAAAGCAATATTGTAAGTGTATTACCTTGGAATAATGTTTTCACGGAAGAAATAGTTACTATCGCTCTACACATATTTTATAAGGAGAAATGGTACTACTTGCTGGAGAATGGATCGGTAAATGCATCGGCTCCATATCAACTGTGAAAATAAAGGTTGATTAACGGAAAAAATTATTCAAATACTTCGATAACTTCTCATCCATACATTGACTACAATAAAGACCGCAAACTAGTTTAATAAAATCCATATCTATTATTCGAGAAAATTTGGTGGCCATTTTCAGGAGAATTTCGAGTGCCATACTCAAATAATGATAGAAATGAAACTAAGTTGCATTAACGTACTCAGACCATAAATATATTTAGTTCTCACTGGCAGATTGATCAGTGAATGAAACTCCCTTTCATCACTTATCTCATTCAACTAAAATTTTTGGCGACAAATATGGCTGTAGTTGGATCATACATAATATAGCCTTATTTTAACTAAAGTGAAATCCTATAAAGAAGAACTCCAGAGGTATTAAGTGTTCAAACTGAAGTACCAAATACGAAATATGACTTATCGTAATACAACAGCTCCTGTACTAGAAATTCCTTCACAGAAAATGGGCAATTACCCTTGTTCAAACCAGATTGAATTCGCAACCAAATTTAAAGCCCTTCTAGCGATTGCGATCATGTCCAAAGGACTTGTTATCATGCTAATAACGTCAACTCTCTCTACGGACGGGAATAAAGCCAAATACAGATTATAGGTCACGTGATTCGTTTGATAATAAGAACTGAAATCACTTGGATGGGATGGTGGTTTTGAGTTGGAGGAAATGGAGGGAGATGTCAGAGAACATGCAGAAATAAACTTGGCCATCGCTACGCTAATGAGAGGGAAATAAATGTAGTGACATTTGTCTCTCTCGCAGAGGGACGCTGCGGTCAACTGAGATGAGACGGAAACGAAGAGGAAATTTGTACAAACATCATGCTTTATAGAAAGGAAAACTAGCAACAGAAATGGTACAGAAAGGCAGAAAATATTAGGGCGATTTTAAACTATCTAATCAACTTATTGACAATGAGAATGTCGTTCTTTCGATCTTCTGTGCATACAAAATACTGTATGTTTCTGTATTCACACATATAACAGTCCAAATTCTGTTAGGTGAATTAAAAACAAAACACTGTAATTAGGGTAATTGGTTTGACAAAGTAGGAGCGAAATAAATGCATATTTGTCATCGGAAGGAAAACAAATGGAGAAAATTCTGGGAACATAACAAATTTAACTTATTGTTCGTAACTTAACGTGCTTGTAACTAGTTTTGGTTCTTCGCGTTATTACTGGGATACATTAACAGACCAAGACTGAGATAGTGCAATTGTTATTGTAATGACAATAAAATTACCTTCTGACATCAATCATTCACTCAATAAAAACAATTCTATGAAAAATGCACAGGATGGTCTGCTTCGTATTAACATTTTATTCGACTAAAGAAATATTGCAAGGTCAACAACGAAAGAAGCATTTAACTCCCACATTTGTAATGCTAGCTGAAATTGTTATCAGTCAGGAAAAATGGAGGATTGGCATAGACCCGACTGCTGGCTGACGTAAGAAGTTCAGTACGAACAAACCAAACATCAACGCAAAAAGTCTGGGCCAATCTGTAAATGGAGGCGATGAAAGTGGAAGAGTTCTGTCAGTTGTTATATAAATCCTAGCAAGAAAAACAACGTGAAAACTTGGGCGTGTTTTAGTATCGTTAAAGGCATTCGTTTTTGCATTCAAACAAATATTTTAACATGACAAAAAACAGATCCGGCTGACGTGGAGCAATCTACCATACACCGTTTTAATTATTAGTACGCAATGGCAATCTTTGCACTTTTTGAACACCTGCTCTGCTGATGCAGAGAAAAAAGTTAATGCTCCGTTTAATTAAATCTGACGCCATTTAATTTTCAAGTGGAGGAATAGCTCTTCGTATTTCCAATCAAGGATGCTAGGTCCGTTAAATATTAAATATACGACGGAAAGAATTTGGGAAATAAAATATCTCTTGCTGCGTGCAAACATTGAGAAAATAAAGTCGTTGAATTATTTATAAAGACTCTTTCTTTATATACCAAATGAACACATTCCATGCGTATAAAATGAGATTTTATAATGAAATAACCTAATTATCATATAGTATTTACACGTGAATTATCATGAATTGCATGCGAATATAATTGAGCTACTCGGTGAATAAGTAACGGAACATACTCCGTAATAAAATAATGAATTATATGATAATTACAGAGAGACATTAACGTAAGAGTATATTTTTAGATTAAAATTTGCAACTGATTTACCGTACGCCAGCTGAAAAAGATTTTGCAACATTTCCTGTAACCAATGTACGTTACGTTATTTTTAAGTTTTCATGGCTCTCTCGATAAAAAAATATGTACTTAACCTGATGTTTTTATTAAACGTTAATAAATATTAAACACGATATTTTTTCTGATAACAAGATTCTAAAATGAAATTTTAGACTTTCGACCCTATCAGTTGCATTCAGCTATGCTAGTACAATCGCAATTATTCTTAATAAAAGTTTTCATACCTTGGCTGGTGTTTCTATTACTAGAATTACTGTTTCCGTTATCACGTCATTTTCATCATTATTTCCTTGAGAGCATCTCTATGACGAGCTATTCTCCAACTGGTCGGTCACTGAAGGAGGAACATCTTTGCATTTATAAGAAATATAACGTCCATTCATATTCAAAATATATATAGATTCAGCGACGGTCAGCCTTTGTGGAAAAATTATTTAATCATAGTTTATGTAAATAATTCTGTATTTTCTATATTGTTCTTCAATTTAGTTGTTTTGATTTGCTATGGTGTATGTTTTCCAGTATATAACTGTAAATTTGTAATACTCTATTGTTTATAATTCGCTCTAAATTGATGCTATCCCTGTATGTGAATCTATTAAATAAATAAATAATGTAATTTTTTAATTTTGAAAGGTTAAATCCTACGCGATATTTCTGATTATGATTGTATATGAAGAACAAAACCACAAATATTATCCTCCGTTCTACTTTTTGAGATTTATCGTAAATATTCCCTCTGACTACGAAACTTCATCATATGGGAAGAGAAAAATGGTATTAGTACAACAGCCGAGTTCGGATTTTATTTGGTTCATTCAAAAGTACTTTTAGTCTATGCTCCAACAAGTTTTAGAGTCGCTGATATAAGTAAAAGCCATCATAGAGTTCGCCATGAACATCAAAAGAGAGGACTGGAGAAATGCAGATACTTGCTGAATTGTTCCGTCATATGTTCTAATGTCACTCTCGGGAATTCTCTTGGATTCAGAAGTTGGGAAAAAGTCAGAGGGTCGCAAAAAACTATTTCCCGCACGGTGAAACTTTAAACGGCTTTCCGTAACCTCCCTTTGCGTCTGTCGAGGGTAACTCGTCTCACAGCCTTGGCCTGTTTTCATCTAAATGTTCGCTCGGATTCTCAGCGACTGCAGAATATCCCTCTGATATCCATGATGTACATTATGAGCGAGCGGCAGAACCATCGCATTTGTGGCAGTGATGCTTCAATCTACCCGAAAGCATGTTTTCTTAAAACGCTCTGATAGAAATGAAACAGAAATATCTGACCGGCTGATACCACTCTCTTGAAATTCAAAGCAAGTCCGAAACTAACATTTGATACAATAAGAACGTGTTTCACAAATAACCTCCAGCGGAATTCTTTGAAGGCATAGTTATTTCGGTAATTTCCTGCCACCATATGATCTTATCAACAATTGTTCGAGGTATAAAATGGACAACGCCAGTCTGGTTGAAACTCCTTTTAGTCATAGTTTTGGATATTGCCGACGTAACAGTATTTTTCCTCTCTCAGCCTAAGTTCGAAGTAACGTTGAGATCAAGAAAATGTATGAGATCGAGATTCCAACGTGTACAAGCTTTGCGATCCCAGAGACCGTACGTATTACCATCTTTCTTCTCCGTTTCTGTACGTACCGTCTTTGGGATTTGCCACCTTTAAAAGACATTATATCACAAATAAATTCTAAAAGCAACAATTTATTTGAGTGAGATTAGGGGTGATTACTTGGAAAGTGAGTTTACTTGAACATTTGGGAGCGTTACTTGAGAGAATTAGATAAACTTTTAAATATTTTACATGAATTTGAAACATTTGGTGGTCATGGCGAGATTTTCTCGTAAAACTATGACATTTGTTTCCTGAGATTGATAAATTTCGATCTTAAGGTTTAAAGAAACAACATCCACAACTATTTTCAGAAGCTTATAAATCTAATGATCCATTCAAAGGAGAACATCGAACTTTTGATAAAGTATTAAGGTAAAGGTGTTAACTTTGCACGATGAATTCGTGCGACTGAATCCCAAGGAATAACAAGTGTGAAAAATAGCAACATGATTGGAACTCAAACCCAGGCCTCCCACTTTTCGGGCAGGTATTCTAACCACTGAACTACCATGCTGCGGCTCATCTACATTGTGCTATTCCCAAGACACTCGCACATAATATTCAGTTTATTCTGCAAAAATTGGATTTAAATAAAAAACGGTTTCGACTAAGTCTCAAATAACATAGAAAAATATTCAATTCCATCCTCGATTACAGAGCTCCCTTGCTATTGAGCATGTTAAAACAATTATAACAATATATATTTAAATACACTAAATCACGAATATTTCCATCTTTGCAGGTTTTTATACTTTCTCTGTAGAGCCGTTCACTTTAAAAAGAGTGAAGTTGCTCTTCATACTTCTTTAGATGATCATCTAGAAATCCCGTCGACTCATGAGCAAAACGAACTAAGCTGTCAACTAGTCTGGTTAAGTAATGCGAAAACATCCGACCTTTTGCGCCGAAGGGTAACTGTTCAGCCGTTTAAAATGTGTAACTGCCGTCAACTTATAATCGTATTCCGTTTGAGCAGAAAGCCAGATAAGAAAGAGGTGGATCACATTCGCGTGACACATGTATATCCAGGAGTCATGAATTTTCATGAGTTGGACGAAAGTTCCTTTCCAAATGACGACTCATTATGTAAATTTTGAAGCGCGCAATCCTCTGAACAAATAAAATCAAAAATAATAATTTCTCATCCTTTTAGACAGCTCGGGAAAGGAGGACAAATTAGGGGACGAGAGTAAAACGGAAAACGAACAAAGAAACGATTAGATGGGAGTATAATGGAGATTAATGTTTCGCCACCGGATAGCTCTGGAGAGATATATTGTTGACCCTGGCAACACTTCTAGCATCATTAAGAAGGCAATAAATGTAAGACATTCTTTCATTCACGTCAGGTATCACGAGCCTTCATGAGATGTTTTAATTTCCCTACATATTTGTACATAATTATATGCTCGAGTAAGTAATCTATTTCAAGTGATGTCTTTATAACGTTATATATTTAATATGATAGCGTATACATTTTTTCCAAAAATCTTTATAACATTAAATCAGGATATAAGTACTTGATACTTCTGTAATATATCAATACAGCTATTTAAGGAGAAAACGATAGAAAAATCTGATGAAATTTTACAGTGAGCTTCGGTATTTAACGTATTTAGTTGATTTTACGCGTAAACGCCGGTAATAATAACAATAATAATTTTGTCTTTAATAAGGGGCATATTTTCGTCAATATTTGTCATTCTTACAAAGAATCCGTAGGAATATTATTACAATAACCAAAGGTACGTCTTTAGCTAAGTGACTTAAATGCAGCGAAAGATAAGAGACTAACGGAGGAATTCTAAGTTACCGATGACGTAAATGAGTAACAATTTCATGAAATGAGTTATAATTTCATGAAATAGTCTTCCAAGTCTCCTAGGAAAGAATGAAGCAAGGAGGAGATTCAGGTAAAGTATTTCATGCTCCATTTTTTTAGCCGTAATCACTGGGTTTCAATAACATCAAAAATCACTAGATTAACAATTCCAAATACTAATATATGATGGGAGTAAATTTTCAATTCGGAGGTGTAACTTGCCAGAATTATTGGCGTCAATAATATATTTTAATCGCCACTAAAGTAAATGCAAAATATGAATCACTTGTGCACTTACATTTTAATTTACTGTCGCCCTCACAATACGGGATGGAGGAGAAAGTCACTTACCTGAAAAAGAGGAAAAACATGTCATTAGAAAAGCTATTCACCGCGTTAACATTCAACTAAGGTGTATTTTTTTATATTTTCAATAATTTAAATGCTGCCACAGTACGATTAATGTCAGGTGACAGCCTTGACCCCTTCCACATAAATTTTTATAACAGTAGAAAATGTTTACATACGCCTTATGCATTAGAAGCAGTAAACAATACAATTAATATGTCCAAGCGTTACAGATACACAATATAGCGTTATAACAATACAATTAATATTTATGTTCGTGGAACTCATCATCATCTAAAAAGAAAGAACGCTTCGTAATTTCACCTCTTCAGGCCCTGAAGATGCCATCTCGTTGACGAAGCTGGTCGTTTGAAATCTACTCTGGAAATTACGTAGTGTTGTTTCTTTAATGGAGCAGAATACATATTTAAAGTATACACAAAATGCAGATTTACAATAGTTATTGCTTATCCCTCTCAAATTTACGAGTAACTATTTACCCGAATACATAACTCTTTACACGTAGTTTCAAAGTCAAAACTTTACGTTACTTTCCAACCACAGTTTTTATGAAAATTTTAAGATATCAAGTAAGTAAAGCGAAATAGATGAAAAACTTATTCCGATCTCTCTAGGTTCAGCTAAATACATCTATCCTTAAATCCAAGAGAGGAAACTAGCTGCAGGCTGTTTATTTTTCTTCTAAGAGGAGCAGAAGCGCCACACAGATAACATCGCTGCTTAACGCGCCCATGAAATTACGTAGATTCCCTCACCATACATAATCTATCTGCCGACGAGCAAATGCCCCCCTCCCCCAATCCCTTCCCCAAAATTCCCAAAATAGCAATTCCAGGAGCCCACTTTTGTCACGTTCCCTTCTTTTGCCACCTTGTTCGAGCAACGGATCTCTTCTCGCGTCACCCGAAAACCTTTCGTCGAGAAAAAATCATGTTTCAAAGTAATTCGCCTACCTCGAAAGAAAAAAAAAACATTTTTGCGTCCTTACACTCCAAGCCCTCCTTCCACACTCGAAAAAAATAAAGCCTTTTAAATTCCAACATTTCGACATCCGAGCGCCAACATTTCCCCCATCTCTCAGCCCTAGGGCCAAAACAGCCTTTCCCGACGAGCATCAGGCACCCAACGGCTCGAAACGATGTGAGCATAAAAAATGCACGGAGGCCTCCTCTAACGCCATTCCGCGCGGTACCGCAGAGCGGCGATGTGAAGGGGAGAAATAAAGGAGTTATGGAAATGAGAGGTGGAGAAAAATTCGAGGAAAGAAATAGTGAGGGAAAAGGGACCGGGAAGATGGCCGTCGGAAGGGAGTGGGGAATATTCCGACTGCAAAGGTTGGTGAAACCGAAGATGCCCCGAGGTAAGATCTCGTGAGGAGATTCGGAATCGGCGGTCCCTGTAAGGATGGGCCGCAGTGGGGGGATGCGGAGGGAATCGAGAGGGAAAGGGACGGCGCCAAGCACGAATTCGACAGATGATTATTTTCGTAGAATTTCCCATCACCTACTTACCGACTTCCTCGGAGAAAGGCATTCATGCGACATTAATTCTGCGGGTGAGAGATTAAGTCTGCATCATGATCTGCGAGTATAGACGGCGTAAGTTGGATTTGGTTTGGTTTGGCTTTTTTGAGTGCGGGATGAATAAAATATGCGGAGAATACGGAGGATTGAAAATCCTGTTCAAGATGCATGGGATGGGAAATAAGAGAAGATATATGGTTGAGAATTTTGCGTAAGACACAAAGTACGTAGAATGGAGAAAGGATTTTAAGTTTCGTACCAGGTATCATGGCGTTTTTATTGCGATTTATTCACGGTAGGAAGAAAATGTTCTAAAAATGGAGCCTCAATCTTTAGAGAGCTTTCAGCAGAATATAATGCGGCAGTTAACATTCGCAAGCCTCAAACCATTACTCCGCATTCTACACGCAGTTGCTACGAGAAAGTTAAATAAGCGATGAGTGGCTTGACACATGCTTGATGCAAGAGAAAAAACCGCTAGAGAAACTTCTGCCGCAGACAAAAACAACGTTACCGATGGCGTTTTAAAATAAAAATTTCTACGCTTATAGCAATCTCAGATGCATTAATTTAAACTTCAGTTTTCACTCAATCGCTCTTTCTTCGTCATAGCTGTCGTGATATCCTTCCAAAATGTTTAATATATTCAGCCCGACGTAGGTCACCGATAGGTCACTACCAGGGCATCGCACGGGAACCGAATCACTTAGCGTAACCGAAAAAAACCTCTTCCAGTCAGAGCGAAAATCAACACCGAGCCGAATAAATTTTGATTCTTGAAGCCGAATTGAAACCGATTACCGTTAGCTATTTAGTTCGGGTTTTCGGTTACCAATAATACGCGATTTCTTCTTTGTAATTAGTGGATTAATAAACAAGTTGCAAGAGGTAGTTACACCTTACTAAAGGTGTAACTACCTCTTGCAACTAACTCTTATTAGCAATACGTATTATTCTAAAATGTAGTTTAATATTTTGGTCATAAAAAGCTAGAAATGATTAAAAAATCCTTTAGAAATAAGATTGAAATAGTCGAAGCAAATATAGAACGGGCAAAAGGAGCGAAACCGGAACTGAACCGAAATTAGCTTTTCTCGTTGAATAGCAGCAAAAACCGGAACGAAAATTATCATGGTTCGATGCCCTGTTCGCAATCAATCTGTATGGTAGGTATTATACGCTGGGTTGAACGTCTTAATACACAGCAACCAATTTCGTTACCAAAAAGGTATTTTATTCAATACGCAGGAATAATTCCTTTCGTCACATACTTGAAAGATTTTTAGGACAAGAACTTACCATTGAAATAATTAAATATATACTAAACAAACTTTTCTAGTTATCTCTAGATTTCTTCACTCGAGGGAGATAACTACTGATTGATAGATAGTGATTCCTAAAAGTAATCTCTAAATTATTCCGAGTAATCAGTATTCTAAAAATATAACAACGATGTAAGTGAAGTGAAGAAGTAAGGAAATTGGGAAGTAAAATATTTATTTACCTCCTTGAACCATTCAGCGACAAATCGAAGCATCTTCAATCTCAGAAAGAACTTTCCTATCGCTCTCTCCATTGTAAACCGCCTCCATTATGCTTGTCCCCGTCTACCTGTCTCTATTCATCTCTTAGGTCTCAAACCATTTTTTTCATCAGTCACTACGCACTTTAACGCCATTATGTCAGATGTGTATTTTTTATATCATTCCCCGATCAATCCGTTATTTCTCGCCCAAAAGCCCATTTCCTTCCGAAACCAGATTTGGCTCCCTTTGCCGCTGCTAACCGTATTCCCGCTTCAAAGGCCTTTCTTTGCCAGGGAGCGCTTTCGTCCCGAATGACTGCCGGAGTTTGAAAATACGGCATTTCATCACGGCGATGGATTTTCGATTGATTGCGTACGGCGGAGATTCTCGGGAAAAGAGATACCTGCTCTTCACGACACGAGATTTTAGCCATTGCGAGTTAATAGAATTTGTTTGAGAATAAGAGTCCCGCTCAAAAAAGGATCTATTAATAAAATGCGCACTCCTCATTCAAAGAGCGATTAGCTCAACTATAGTAATTGTGGAGGAAAAATTTTCGTTAGCTTTCGTACACGTGTTTCATAACCATGGGTTTCACTGGTGAAAGCGAATTTAGAAACAAAATGTACGACTCCGGGAGGGTATCATTGCTGATCTCAGCTCCAATAATGTTTACGTGGTATTTTAATTTTGGAAATTTTGATGCAAGAACTAGAGCTCAAGTCAATCAAAATAGGATATAATCATCCTTTACAGTGTGGGATGCAAGACTTAGCCTTTTCCAAAAATAGTCGAATCACAAATTTCACCAATTCCAGAAATAAATTTGTCGCGCATTAATCTATTCCACGTTTCCAGCACTGTAAATTAGAGTTAGCCTTGATCTCCTTCGATTCCTCTTCTTCAAAATTCGTTCACTGTTAATCTAGGACAAATTCAGCCTGCTTCGATGTATCAACTCGCGAACATAACATAAGCTATGAATTATGCGCTGGCGTACCACTTTTGCCTCTTGAAATACTACCCAGCGCTTCAGGCATGAGTCTGTGGTAGAATATAATTGAGGAAAGAATAGAGCAAGCTTTTACCATATTTATATATTTTTATTCGACTACAATGATTTCATGAAGCGTCGGACCACCCATCGAACAATCATCAAAATACTTTGATTTTTACTAACTTCACGAAATATGCAATTCGATATCCAAAATATTGTGGATCACAGATAGGAAAGCTTTTAATTCATTGCGTTGCATGTAAGTATTCTCATGCTTAACTCTAATTAACTCTTAGAAAAGGGCGGAAGGTGACTTTGCATGTAAAGGCGCATATCCGCGTCTGTGGTTCACCTAGGAAAATACCCATGCCCATTTCTCATGTCCGATTTCCTCTGTAACAAACGGCATGTTTGAATATTCTGGTTTTTTTATTTACTTCTAAAGGAATTATTTTTTGAACAATTAGATGTTTTTATTGTATAATTTTATTTAGTGCCACTCAAACCTAAATCGAGGGTGATAGTTAGAACAAGGATTTATTGCAATTTGCTATTCATCAGTATTTTTTTCTGTAGATATTCGCTTATAGGAAATATATTAAAGTGATAGTGAAATCGATATATTAGTTAATCATTAAATCAAACAAATCTTGATTTTCAGATAGTTTCTTTCTAAATATATCAATAAACTAAGTTATAGGAACACTTGATATACTGCGAGGTTTACGCCAGTCCCACTCTCTTTGTTACTTCTTTAGATGTGATTTGAGTGAAATGCTTCTAAATTAAAGTGAGCTTTTAAACCAATGGCTCTTTCTCTTCATTTCTGAGAGGAAAACGGAAAAGTTTACCAAGAAAAAAAGATGATCAAATATAAATTCAATCATACCCAAAACTTCGCAGGATTCTATAACATCAATATTTGTTCCGTCATTTCTTCTTTGAAAGGACTTGGAGTGTTTGCTTTATTTTCCAAGCTTCTGAATAGATTTTAAATTCATCGTATTTTATAATTTGATAATTTCAATCTCAAAGGAAAATATTTTAAAGGAATATTTTGCAGGGATGGAATACGATAGAGAATTAAGAACGATAGAGGATACATCGATGTATTTTCACTCTGTGAAACAATGGATGAAATACTAGCAAGTGAAATGATTTCTGCATGGAGAAAATCCAGATGATAAAAGTAAGGAACTCATTTTCAAATACTTTGGGAGATAGCCATCAGTATGTGACCTGCATATAATTCAATTTTAATGTAATTGGGTAATTTTAATGTAAAAGCAAAATTACCCAAGATTCCAATAAATTGCATCATTAAAGTTGACATAACTAGAAATGATGAATGATGTTGATGGAAGGAGAACTTAATACAGTCAACACTATAACAAAGACTGAGGTTTTCGCGATAAACTTTCCAAGGATAAAGTTTTAAATATTTCAACAGCAGAACTGCAGCCTAATTACATATACATGCAGGTTTGTCATCAATTGAATTATCAACAAATTGAATCTATTTTTTAAAAGAGGGTCGGATAAATTACTTAAAAAAAGTTTGAATGAAAATTGACTGTAAGTAAGGCCACAGATTGTATTTATGTGTTATATGAATAACGTTTTACATATGAATACGTGATATCGAATATCGGCCTTTACACATTTTCTTTAGTACAACTATTACCGGTTTAAATATGTATAACTATAAATATAATATACTTAACTATATCTTAAGTAAATATAAATTTTTTGAGCTCGAACAATAATGTAACGAAATACACACAGTGTGACACGACTATAATCGAGAGGAATATGAAATAATTTAAATCGATACTCGACTGTGGACTGTGACAATGTCCCATAGCGATTTTCAGCTTTACATAACCCGACATTAACAAATAAATCTTTCATTTATACGCCTAAAGTTTGCTAATGAGCGAAATGAAACTACGAAATAGAACCAGAGTGTGTAAACAGACTTTTTTATTTGTAGAAAATAACATAAATTATTAAACTACTTTTAAAATGCGTTATGCTCAGTCTCCTGTTTGTGAAATTGAGCTATACTTAGAAATAAAATAACTGTAATTCCCTCATGTTATCCTCGTGTAAAGGATAAAGGTGCAATGGCATTTTATTCAGTCGTTTGCAGCTTTCAAAAACCGATTTCAAGTCTCATAGCGCGGACGTTAGGTCTTAATGGAAGGAAAGGTATAAGGGTTAGATGAAAGAATGAACTAGGAAGTCTTGATCTCGCCGTTCTATGAAAGCGTTTTATTATTATTACTATCATAATTATATATCTAATATGTTAAATTTCAATGTATTGGGATATTATTTTGAAAACTGAGATGAGTTGAACTGCTAAAAGCAATTTAAAATTAAAAACGCCTTTAGCTCGCTAATCCACGTAGACACTCGTCTCACTATGACTAGATTCTGTAGGTAGTCAACCATTCGATTCCAGTCTCGTTTAATTAACGTCAATATTAGAGCTAACGATTTTCGATTCAAGAATTCATTTTTCCGCAAACGATACTCGAAAGTAATCGATTAGTACAGTAGAGTCATGGTGCATGTACCCTCTGCCATACGCCGAAAGGCGGCTTGTAGAGTACATAGACATAACAAAGACATATTCCTTCGAGTCAAATGGCAAGTAGAACGATCTCAAACCGCTGAAACTGACGCGGATCAATTCAAATCATCGGTAAAAATGATGCAGCATCGCTCGCGAAAGAACACTGGCCGCAAAAATACAAAGAAATGCCGCGCAGACTTGAGGAGAAAAATGTAAAATACGGAAAATGAGATGAGGGGGAAGAGAGAGCAACGTCGGGAAATGGCATCCGCCGTCCAAAGTGAAGGAAACTTTCTTCTCTCGAGAGCCTCTTCATTCCAGCGAGTACCAAAAACCGCTTCCTTACCTCCCCAAGACCGACACTTTGGACTCCTTTCCTTCCTCCGTTCCCCTCTTCTTCTTTCCAGTCTTTTCCCTTTCCTCGAACAGCTTTCCTTTGCGCACCTTCTTTCGCTCCGTCCAAGACTAATCTAACTCCCTTCCACTAACTACCTTCAACTACTTAAACTTTTCTCCTAAATACTGGATTCAACTCTTATTGATCGACCGCTTCGGAATAACCGCTAAAGTGTTACTCTGAAAGTGAACTATACCAGACAGCAAGCCATTTTCTATACTTATTACGTATGAAAGAGATAGTCTATTTATCCGGCATTAAAAGATGTTAATTATAGATTTTAAGAATAATGTTAAGAAATGCACACCAAATTAAACTTTACACCGGTGACATCTGGAATCTTTAAATTTGAAATTTCTCGTTATGCTTTAATTACTTTTTCCAAAATGTTCACGCAACAAATGTTTATACTATTTGCAATAAAATAACTACACACTGCATATCACTCACATACACATCTGCATATTATCTCATAAAAAATTAGAAAGTTTTCGTATATCTCTGTGTGTGCATGTTCGCCTAATACTCGAAAACCAGGAGTTGCAAAGCTTTTCAACTTAAAATTTTATAAAATATGAACACTTAGGAGTGACCTTTAATCAGCTCAATTTTGCACGTTACAATGCAGACAGTTATTTATTACTTATTTTTGATCGATAAAACATTCATCAATGCAGGGGCAGAAATGGGAAATCTGGGGCCAGGAGAATTTTTAGCATAAACCTTCATTATGTGTTCAACGCTAGGGTTACCCTGAGAATTTAAATCTGCATTCTCTTATCAGGACTTGATTACAAATATATTTCGTCACAAACCACAAATTTAATATAAGCTGCTGCAAGGAGCTACAACGAAAGCTTTTATTTCAAATCATTAGCAATCATATTACTTTCATCCAAAATTTAATTCGTTGGCTATAAAGGAGAATAATTTGATCGAAAGAAGCTCAAGAAGCACAGCACATCTCGAACTGAGAAAGTGAAAATGAAAATAGACATTTACCCGTACCACATAACGTTTTATTTACCACAAAGTCTTGCCAGAATCTATTGATAGCACAGCACATCTATTACTTATTATTGCTGAAATTCGAAAACATATATGCATCGCATCTGATAAAAATGCGTCTTCCCCACGACTTTCCCAGCAGCAAACTTCTTCAAAGTCTTCCAGTTACGGTTATATATAGGCGAATTAGATTCGAAAGAAAATTATACATTTTCTTTCAAACTAGAAACTTTCTGAGAAAGACATGCATAAAATATACTCGCATAAAAACTGTCGCAGGAGAGATTTAGTCAAAGAATTATTATGGAATGTCGAAATAACAGGAAAATCGTTCTCTTTAGAAGCCTAAGGTGTCTTCTGCGCTGTAATATCAGTATTTTATTGTAGTAATATCAGCAATTTCTTGTATCGAAAGTACGCATTTCTTGTTGTTAAACTACACGCCTTGATTCAAACACATCTGCAATGCCGTTACGATTTCGTAGTGATTCAAATCCATTTATTTTCTGCGAATCAAGGGAATAAATTTGCAAGGACATCATAGAGTCGAACAAAGGATTGTATCGAATGATTGAGGGGAGTGGCTGACGATCAGCTCTCGAAAACCAATGAAACAAATGCTTTGAGCTTTGAAACCGGCCGGAGTGGCTAGCATGCAAGCGCTCCATCCCCAAGGTTCCGGGTTCAAGCCCGAAGGGAGAAAATCCGCTTGTCGGATTTTCAGGGCAGGCCATGGTTGTGTGTTTTCTCTAATGTCACTGTACTTCCTGTCCTTGTCCAATAAATCGATACTTGTGAGATACCGAGAAATTAATAAAATAAATAAATATTTGCTGGACAATTGTGAAGGTAAAAGTATATTACTGACTTCATTTCGAAACTTAAAACCGCTATCTAAATATTTCGTAATGAAATGGAGAAATAAATGTATGCCTATTGTATGAAATAAAGAGACGATTAAAATATCGGATGTCATAAGACCGCAATTCTTCAGAACCTTGCACTTCCATTTTCTCTCCCTCTCCTCTCTCTTGGGAATTCCAAATATTCTTTATATTTTCTCTCCCTCTCCTCTCTCTTGGGAACTCCAAATATTCTTTATTCAACCTTCAAAAATACGAGTTTTCTTTTAAATATAAATTGACACTCAAAAACTCTTACGTTGATTTTACCGTACACCATGGCATATATCATGCAATTTATGATGCAATACCTTTGAAAATTAGCTTATTAAACACTATCCTAAAATAATTAACCATATTACCATTAACCTACAACGTGAAAAGGTTTAATTAAACCGCGCCATTTCGCACTGAGGATATTGTTAAAATATCGATTAGTTACAAAGAATAACACTTACAAAATCAAAATCAATACAAAATAGCTGCGTGATTCAATATACCATAAATCTTCTTGAATTCTTTTCCGAGAGGGAATCTTCAAGGCTATTAAATAGGCCGGTGAAATCTTTTCTTTGAATTCAGTTTGGCGATATTTCAAGAAGCCCCTATCAACTGATAACAAGACCTGTATCAGCTCAGCTGTCAGAATAGGTCCCTCGCACGCAGCGATTCATACGAATCGCTGTATTTCCCGGCGCAGAGAGCTGTCTCGTCTTATTAAACGACCCCTTCAACTCGCGCGTTTATTTACCTTTCATTTTTCCCTTCTCTCCCACTTCCTCTCTCGCCATCTGTGTTCCTTTTGAACTTCCACGCCGTCGAATATCAGCTGTCCATTTCCTCTGATAAACGCTCGGAAAGTATAAAACGATCTACTTCGCAGGCCTCGCCCACAAAAACGCTCCCAAAAGCTTTCATTTTCACTTTTTGCTGTGCAGGCGTTTTACTCTTCCTCTCTCCCTTGCCCCTATTCGTACGTTTCTCCATCTTCCTTTCAGGGAGCAACTCTCAAATATAACCTTCTTCCATAAGGCAAAAAATCTTCGCTCACTTTTTCCTCCTCTGTCATTCGCTTTTTGAAAAGTTTCGTTTCGACTGTATGTTTTTCGCGGAAGAACATGCTTCAATATCTCGGGACGTTTTTTGTACAGTGAATGTGTTACAGAAGTCATCCTAAGCTGTCGACAACGAAATTTTGATGAGTGATAAAACGATAGTAAGATGTATGTGCATTTGTCTTAAAAGTGGATTAATCGCCTCATGACTGGACCACATCACCACGATGCTTTATGTTACACTTGGGTTATTCTGCAATATTCAACGTACAGGAGAAATGTTAATGATCATCGTGGTGCTTAGTTTTTCGACAGATTTATTTAAGTCACCGGTAAAACTCTAAATGAAATATTACAGTCGAAAGAGGTTCCACATTTGAGATATTATATCGATACGAAGTGATTTTTTTTCTCTCAAATATTATTACCGAGAGATTCAAATGCCTGTAAAGCTACGTAATTTTTGCCTTCAATTTTTCGGGGCATTTTATTTTTTAAATACCTGTCAATTTAGGCAAATTTAATTTTTTAACCATAGTGTGGCAACAATCGATTGAAAGAAGAGCTAAAATATTCTACTTTAAGTTCGATAATTTAATGAATGCATGAATATATCCAGAAAGACGAAGGGGTTGAAATAAACTTGTCTAAAGCAGGATTTTAGCAATCGATAGCCAGAAAATGTTGTAAGTTTCCTGTATTATATGACATGAATAACCAAATCATTGGTAATTGATCCGTAACCTACAGTTGAGAATCGCAGTGCAAAAATTACAAAAATATCGTTTACTACTCTGATTCTAAAGGATCATTTCGAATTTGTAAACAATGATGCGATAAGATAACCTAATAGTCTACAATGGTGGAAGAATAAACTTCTTGGCGTGAAGCAATTACATTGGTAAATATTGAGTGAATTAAGAAAGTCACGCCCTTTTAGTTTGTGGTAGAGGGTTATGGAGTTAGTAATCACCAATCTAGGAATCCAAAATGAGTTGCACAGGAAGAATGAGAAATGCTACTTTGCGTAGGCTAATCCATGCTCGCAATGCGTATTCAGTATGTAAGACACGTATAATCGGAGATCTTTAGTAAGGAAGGATCTTACACGAAAACTTGCTACGATGAAACAGTGAGCTCGACGTCTATGCACTGTGACTTCCAATTGGAATCCTTAGCTGCAAGGAAGTTAACACGAAGAACATTTGACAAGCTCAAAAGTAATGCGCAGATGAAGACTGCATATTTCCAACGGTCTAAGCATATAAAATCCGAAATAATACAAGTAAAATATCATCAGGAAATACTAAATCTTCGAAAATAAATCTAACTTAAATTTCATGGTGCAGCAAATTTTCCTAAATTAATATTTTTGTAAATCTTACGTAAATTTTCTATCCGTGAATAGTGAATTTGTTATGGTAAAACTTGCTCTGTTTTCCCGATGCTGACGACAACTCAATCTTAAAATGACTTCCCTATTATATCGAGCAAAAATAAATAACTTGTAAATCTATAATATCTAGAGCCATAATTACAAGGAAGAATTTTCAGATGCTCTAGTATGTAGTTTTACGTAGCAAATTATGCTTGGGGGTTCGAGAAAAGTATCAGCAATTAAATATATACATAAATGAGTCATCGTCGTGTGATGTCAAATTTAAATGCACTAGGTAGTACTTTAGTACTAAAATGGCTTTTAGTACTTGTAATATTTAAAGGAAGAGACATTTTGAAGGTGGCAATGACCATCTCCGAGGTGTTAGAGTTGTTCAATATTTTTCGTTTATTAAGTTGGTAAAAATTTAATTATTCATCGTAACAATTGCTACTTTTCTTTTTCAATCTGAAAGAACTCTCTTACACAGCCAGTGTTTGTACATTCCTATTATATTGGTACGTCGCTAGGGAAAATGCGGAATCTAGATGTGAAGATCCCGCCAATGATTATCTGCTCCAATTCTCCTCCCTCATATACGTAAGTAAGAGTTAATGAGAGTGGTCCGGATTTCTCTTAGAATTCCTGACCACCTCTTGAATCAGAAGAGCGAATGGCAATGCGAAATCCCTCTCTTGTTTCATCTAAACTCTCTCAACCCTATGTCCTTCCTTTATTCAATCTTCGGGATGATTTCTCTTACGAGCATCTTCTACCTTTCCAGCGGCTATCGTTAGGCAGTCATAGGAATGAAAGACCTGCCCTTTGGCGAGGTGAATTTAACCCTTGTCTCATGCATGAAGCGAAGGCCAGGATACAATAGCTCTTGTGTGAAATAAGGAAGACATAATGGCAAAAGTCTTGCATGAAACTAAAAGATGTCATGCCGCGCTTCAGCAGTTGGATTATTGGATATCCTACTTACTTTTGAACACTATATATTGCTATAATGTTGGCTACTTCCATTCGACAAAGGTACTTCTCGGCCAGATGAATTTTTGCTTTAATCTCCTAATGCATATTTTGTTTCGTTGCCCTCACAAACATCCCTTATTTGATAATTACAGAGGAAAACGAGGAACACGTTAATGTACAAACACATACACCCATGCCCTAACCAGGAAAAATCCGGCCAGATGGGGCTCAAAGTCGGGACCTTGGCGTTAGTAGCTATTATACTAACTATTCCACCACCGAGGTCGGGGATTTATACTGAATTAGCTACATAAACGCATTAAAAGATACTTCGATTTGATTAACGTTACCTTAAAAAAAATCCGGCATGTATAATTTCTGTTTCATTCATTAGCAAATGGATAAGCAATAATTCTCGGAAAATTTTGAGACCAAGGACATATATTCCTCTTATGGTGACCGAAAATCTAGGAAGTAGAAAGTAGTCTTAAGGAAATAAAAGACGTTTACTATCTATAGTTAAATGCCAGATTTTTACTCATTTATTTTATTTTTGCATGAAATACGGCAGCCTTGGGTCCTTTGTTTTCCAGGCGGACACTCTAACCAATTGAGCTATCTTGAAGATAAAGTTCATTCATTTTTCCTTATCTTGCGTTCGAGAAGGCTGAAATTAATGTCAACTTAATTTACTCACTAAAAATAAAACAAAGTTCGCAATACATTTTCAAGAGGACCGTGTATGATAATCTCAAAATTTGTACTTACTTTAATTAATTTAATCTTCATTTTAATTGATAAGTAATCTTACATATTATTAAAAATCATAGAACTTTGCAATGATAATATTAAATAATAATAATAAATGATTAGACACTGAATTTTGGATAATCGGTAAAGTATGGTCTTACATACTTAATACATACATAAATACATTAATCTACATTAATTACAACAATGGTTATGTATGTGGCTATAAATCCATCAGCCATGTGTTTTTAGGGCATTTCAACCAATTCATTTCCTTCGATACTGGAATTATATGCATAATCAAGTATTAACTAGCTTTAATGAAAGCTCTTCGCTTGGGTACAGTAAAAGAATTATTTAAGTTAGCCTTATACGCTCAATTATTTCTTTTATTAGCATCATGCAGAATAAGCCTTGCCAACAGTTCCGTATTAACATAGCCTTACCACTCACTTACGAACGGCAAGTAATAGAATTAAATCCAATGTTATCTTCTCAAATGTCTTATGTATAGCTAGATGGGACAATTCATGCTGACTTACTCAATTTATACCGATTTGCATACGTACACTTCAATAGAACTGATTCATTCCAAGCAGGTGGTATCTGCAAGGAGATGAACTGTCTGCTAAGATAGTGTTACATCTGAGTTAATTTTATCTTTTGACGTTTTAATATCCCCCTCTGCTTAAAATTTTCCATTTTTGCGTTGCAAGTTTTGATTTTTCGGAGGCCACTTGTTCAAAGTTTTGGTATTTAAACTTGGCTGAGTCGAAATTTCCTCTAAACCACCGAAGTTATGCAGGAGGATTATTTCATCATCATATGTGAAGCTGATATAGGATGCGTAGAGGAGAGGCATCATTCAAAGGAAGGAAGCCATCTTAACAGGATTAAGGTTGCCGCTAACAGCTAACATTAGATTGCCATGGCTTTATTACGAGGATAATGAAAGTAGGGAATCACAGATCGTCTCATCCTTGCTTTAAGATATTCACCACAGCCTCTCATTTCATCCCTTCCCGTAAATTCCAACTGCAAAATTTGTTCCAGTTACGTAAATATGATCAGTCTCATAACTAAAGCCTTCATTCTGAGAAATTATATGGTGAATCTAGTAATTGTCTCAATAACGAAGTATTCGGAATATTTTTTCTTAGGTTTCAATCCGTAGATTGGTTGGAAAAGTGATTGCCATGACACAATTTCTAAAGGATAACCCGAAATTGGAAAAAGTTTAATTGAAGGTAGCTCGTTGTGTATGTTTAGAAAATCAGCTTGTGTTTAAAAAATGTAAAATATCCTATAAGGGAATCATAAGTAACAAAGAGAGAAATAAACAGACTTGATTATTGGTGCCAGATTTCAGGAAGCTGAGATGAATGGGAAGATTTTATAGATTTAACCTACGCGAAAAAATCTTAGGAAGAGGTAGACATAACAGCATCATTAAAATTGGGCCGCAAAAACAAATTTCGCTATATTCTTTTTGTAAATAAAAGCATCGTAGAATGAAATAAATTTTTAAAATATTTATACATATTTTGGAAGTTTATATTTCCGGTGTTGGAATCAATCGCAAACGAGCATTAATGCTTAAATGGGAACATTTTTGCATGCAAAATGACCATGGTCGTGCAACGTAATACTTGAAGGTGTATGAATAATTTTGAAGAATAATTGGAAAGGAAGGGACTAGCAATTAGCCATATTCCAAAGGCCTATGAGAAGTCGCGAATAATAAATGAAAATGCTTGATTTATGCCCTTCCGTTTCGTTTTTGATATCAATATTATAAAAATCAAATTGGAATGATGCTTTCGAGATGGTACGATTTACAGCATTTAATTAAGAGCGTGAAAGAGACATACGGGCAATTTAATCCCCATAATATAGCACAGATTTATCATACGAGACTCAAGAATTTTCATTCGTTCTTACACTAACTTTTTCTGGTTTGAATACACGTAAAATGGAATGAGGAAGGACGACGCAGAACGAATATTTCTAAAACAATATACTCAACTGATATCAAATAGTATCGACTACATGATGAAGCGCAGAGGGATGGGACCCTCCTTCTTTTTTAACCAAAAACATTATAGGTCTCTTCGATTACAGAAAACGGAGGAATGCTTCCTTTTCTTGTTTCCCGGAAATAATTTCATATTCAGCACGATAAAAATATCAGGAAGCGCTCCCGAATATTAAATTTTCCCATCGTCCCTTTGTCGGGCTGCTTATTCCCCTCGCAATCAGCATTCGAAAGATCCGCCCGAATTCCGAATTTGGTATTCATCGAAGTCCCTCCGTCTCGAGTGATATTTCCATCCCTATTTTCTCATCTCGAAGAGTGACTGCAGCCATTCGGACATCTCCGCCTGAGGAAAGGGAAACGTTGTGAAAAGGAAAAAGGAGTCCGCAGATTCAGTTGACCGCTCCTAACCCTTCCCTTGGGAGTAGTGCCTCGATCGTGGCTGGAATAGAAGCCGAAAAACGAAGGCACTATCACGATAGTCTCTAAGATGCACTTAAAGAGTATAAAAGGGAAAACAGAAGTGATTAGAAGAAAGCGAATAGGCAGAAAGTTAAGGGTGTGACTCGATTCCAAAATGAAGGTGAATTGAGTAGAACGTGAGGGAATACATGTGTATTTCTTCGTTGTTGAGGGTAATCGATATACGTCTAAAAAAATGATGTCTTCCTCAGCAAAGACGGATTAGGAGAAAATTTGAAAATGGAAAACCTTTCTCTGAGGGTTCGTCCCAAGGAGAAAAGTATTCCTATCAATGGCAAATGCTCAATAGGTGCTTGGAGTTCGGCGCATATCCATAGGTCAGCCATTAAACCAGTGTCTTCTCACGTACCTAACGTTATGTTTCATGAAGTATATTTGGAAGAAAGTTATGATTTGACGAAATTCTCAATTTAAGGCTGTAAATTTCCGTTGCATTTCTGGTTGTATGAACCTTATTTTCTAAACCGTATGCTCATTCTAAATGATTACCTCCTCAACTCAACGCCACTGATTCCTACGTAGGTTTACATAGAGATTAGTATTCTTAACTGATACATTTCTCGGCGGCTCTAGTATTTAAACAAACCTAAACTTTACTAAGGTCGTTTCTTTTCAAATATGCTGAATCTAAAGAATAAACTTTTTAACCCAATAATTTACATTGAAATTCAAGATATCAAAAACTAAACTGTATGAGGCTTCCCTACGATAAGTTAAAAGACACATTGATTAATCAGTTAAATAGAAAAAATTATGGCACTATCTATGAACTTGTAGTCAAGAAACCTCGTACAATTGAGACCAATGTAACAACCAGACGATTTTGAACCGGCACATCGGCTTTTCCGACCAGCTAATCTTTCAGTTTCTCAGTAATTACATGAGAGAATAATATCTTTTAACGAAAGAGAATCACTTCTTATGAGAGACGGCTGCAGGTTGCAGACCGCCATCTTAATAGAACATTTTTCAAATTTTCATGAGTGAAATATTTTTAATATTATACATTACAGGAGAAATTATCTACATTATGTATTCATCGGTCAAATAATAAAATGTCATCATTGTGATATAAATGTGACTGCTTTCTTTGAATACACCTTTAAAATTTTGGTTTCTTTTATCAGTGATAACGCTATGAACCCAACAAAGAATGAAACATACTGGAGTTAAAAGATAGTTCATAGAGCTGAAATCCGATCATTTACGGCTTGAAAAGCCCTTAACTCCATATGAGATGGGATAAAAACGTATTAAATGAATGAGGAATTTGTCTCTCTTCACTGCCGAAAAATTATTTTCCTCAGGCTTCTCCGCGAAGGTTGATCGCAAATGGCTTGTGCTTACACAGCGACGTTTCCTCTAATCAGTGGTATGGATTCAGCGTCGCTAAGCTGACGATGTTGACGCAGAGCATCGTCTAAACTACTTCCTTGTTGAAAGTGTTCCCGTCCATGTTTGTTTAGATGAAACCATAGAGACGTAGCATATTTGTACAGTATTTTATTGTCATCAGCACCCGTCTAACAGTCAACAATTGTAAGCATCCATATCTAAATAATAATAATATATAGCTTAATAGTGATAGCATTTCCTTTGTGGACACCCTTGAAGATGAAATCTTTGTTTCCGAAATACACATAGGGTGATTCCTAGAAATCGGTAATCCAGAAATCCTGTTTGTTCTCCAAACGCGACTTCACAAACGGCATACTGAGTGTTTTCATACATCTAACAATTATAAGACATTGAATACACTACAGACTACATTTATTTCACAGTGAATGTAACATTTTCAATGAATCTGTTTTTAACCCAATTTTAAAATTAAGGGAAAGTTTTCGGATTCTTATTCTATTTGCCAGCGACGATACACTAAATTAATAAAAATTATACATTATTTGCCATATATCCTATATAAGAATCTTGCGTCCTACATATTCCCTGCGAATTAAGGTTGACCCATCGGTTACCACTTAGACCGCTACGAGAACCCTCGAGCTACAATTCCCGATAGGTTTCATAAAATCGTCAGAACTGGGAGAGCTCTTTGGGCAAAAATATCAGATTGCTCATACGTTACATCTTAAGAATCCAATCGGCTCCTTAACGACATAACAGTAACTCCTTTCCGTGACGTCTATTAAGGGAAAAAACGCAATTCTGTGGACGTATCAAAGAGGGATACCCTTCAAATAACTAAGAAGACAGAAACTTGTAATAACGATTGAGGTTTTCGGTAACGTTAAATCTCCACCGAGTGAATTTGAGCGTAACTTATCGTATCGGAGTGAGGGAAGGATTTGGATGAGTGCCACAGAGACGATGGAAGAAAAGGGGAAGATGAGGCGGTCTTGAAGTGGTCCTCGGAAAGGAATCCGCAGCCGAAGCTAGGTCGAACACGGGCCGGACTCAGAACATTCCATTGCGAGGATGGGAATCCCACGAGTCTTAGAGCTATCCTGTTTGTTGAATTACGGCCTTCATAACATTGGATTCTCCCCCTGCGCTATTCTCCGTTGCTCATTTTCCATTATCCGATCCGTCGCCACTCCCTCCTCTTTCTTCCTTCGCAGCCATTTGAGATCGTCGTCACAAGGCTTTGTGGGGAGGACTGTAACGCACCAAAGTTCAAACGGTGTGGCACTTGCTCAAGAAAGGGGCGGCTGAAACGATGAGAGGAGGGGCGGGGTCAAATGCCTTAGAAATCTTCCACTCGAAATCCTCGAGCTTATCTCCAACTTTTGAAAAGTTAGCTTCCGTTGGAATAGTCTCTTTTGTTCGCGACACGCCACGTTGATCGTTATTGACAGGATATATCGATTTTTATGAATCTTTCGTACCAATTTCTCCTCTGCGATTGACTTCGTGAATAATCAATACACCATTCCATGTGAAGTGCCGAATATCAGAGTTGAGTTTCCGTCATGGATTTATAATGAGTTCACAAAATCCACCGTTTCATTGCCTGTAAAACTTGTATTTATTTCTCTCTCATTTATGAGTATCCCCCTTTCATTAATAACCAACATTCAGCAAGATTTTTTTTTCGAAAAAATAAAGAAAAGTATGATCGGTTTTCCTAGAAAAATATAAAGGCTATCTTTGAGTTATATAGGATCAGGATACCGACTATGCTCTATCACATTTTTGGAAACAGCTGTTCCAAGATAAAAGTCCGTTCTCGCGAAAAACTTAGTATCGTTTTCAAAACGAAGGACGACTACGCAATGTCTCATTTATCATTTATATTAATATCATGAGTTCAGTTTCTTCATTTAAAAACGTAAGACGTTTGCTGACGAAACGTCCCACCTCGATCATTTAATTGGCGAATATGCCTCAAAATCAGGGGCTGCTGAACAGCATTCCGTGGAAGGTATTTTCTACGGCTAGCGAAAAGTTTGGGATTATACATAGGAAACTTATCATCACATATTTAATACTCACGCTTTGTTGCCGTCATGCACATTTCGTGCGTTAGCCTTTTTATACTTTCTTTTTGTGAAACAAATATGTCACTGATTTTTCTTAACGTGATTGATTCAATCACGCATAAAATAATTTAAAGAAGTGTAAATAAACTTCCTTAAAGCTCCCTTAAACGTTTGTATCCACCCTTCAAAAATATTCAGGGCTCCTTCAGTAAACAAAAAGGCGCCAATGAAGATGGTAGGCAAGCTCAGTAGGACAACAATCTGCTTAAAAGAGAAATTAGAACAGTAAAATTCCCCAAATAGGGTTATATCACGGTATGAAATTTTAACTATAAAAATATTGAGTTATTGGTAATTAAATATATACGCCTTCCTTCGTGGAATTTAATTGAATATAAATATTTGACTTGGCATACGGATTCACATATCTATTTAGATATATAATTAGATAATTTAGATATATAATGCCGATATAATGTACATACATGCAGATAGCAAGAGTAAATAACGTAAAACGTGAAGACATCTTTCATACGGTATTAATTAATACCACCAGGGTGAATGAAATTGGAATTATCTGATCGTATCTTTTGTTTGGCCAGTCAGTCGTAACATATTGCTGTAAAACATGGACTCAGAGTAGAATAGCACCCTAGTGCGTGAACAATGAAGAGATAAGCTAGGAGAGATGTACGCACTGTCTTATCCGAAGTCATCTATCCACAGGAGTGAGTTAGAATTCTGGAGTCATGAATATCACAGAAAGAGGTTGGTCACATTACAGGGATAATTAATCAGCGTAGAAGCTCCGTATAGGTGATCCCAAAGGATATCAGGCGGATGAGGAGAAAGTCTCATGTCAAGTGTAATGTATGGTACAAGATCAGAGGCAGCCAAGATAACAAAACCTTGTCCCGCATACGCCTCAAAGCCTACATAAAGATACTTTGTATACATAAATTTTAAAATGTCACAAATTTAGACTGCCCATAAAAAATGAGAAAAAATTAAAGTTAGGAATTATTCACTCAAGGTCCGATTTACAAAGTCTGTGAAATAGTAATCCAGTAATTCAACCTTAACGTGTCGTGGATATCCTCACAAGACATTTTATAATGTCTGTGCACTCAGAAGATGAATGAGAGCAGGGTTTTATAGTTAAAATTATAGGAAGCAGAAAAATGAAGGCGATCCTAGCAATAAGATGAGGTCATTAATTCACACCTTTTCTTCAGCTGAGATAACATTCCTTAAAATTTCACAAGGATAAAAGAAAAATTTCTGATGCAAAAGTGTCAACTGCACCAACAGTCTTTGGAACGTTTATAATGATTTCAATTTACTTCGAATTCATATACTTGAGAGCAAGAACACTCCAGTACGAAACGTAGTTTCAACGCAACTACAAGGTGAATGTGATTAGGAGAATTTCCAGATATTTTTGGATTATTCAAGGATCCATCGATTATTTTTCAACCCCCAGCTTTTGTAATAACCCCCAGAGTAGATTTTTGTGTTTCTATTCTTTCTATTGATTACCTTATTAACAGAATCTGAAATTTTTATAACGCTTATTCTTCAATTTTAGCATTTGAAATAATACTTGAATAAAACGAACATTTCAATTTGACAATGAGATTATGCCTGAGACTTCTTAAATGCCTATGCCAGTAATATATTTGTATCCAGTATCTAATTTGTAGTGATCGTACTTAATAGTTTTGGAAATAAGTTATGCAAGTTTTGCTTAGGAAATATCGATATTTAAAATTCTGTATTTAATTTTCAAAATCAGCTCGCATCATTTTGTTAAATTTGTTACAGAAACTCGAAATACTTTCGGCCTATCTTGCAATGAGAAAATGGTGACAAGAGCATACCTTTGATTAGAAGTGACTTCCAGTTCTCTTCCAATTGGGAAATTGGCTTTTAATTGATAAAGCAACGAAAAATCGGGGATAATTTTTCAATTCCTCCCTTAAATACGACTTTCATTGACTCGGACAGAGAATCTTTTCAAAAACTTTCTGTTTTGGGAAAACACATTTGCCAATTTGGCGATTTCGTCGCTAGATCTAGACATTTTCCTTCTTTTAGGGACCTTTTTCTGTTTTAGCGACATCTCTTGCCTTATGGAACATATATGGAGAATATGGAGCATATTGTTCATATGGAGCATTACGTCGACCTCCTCAACCTGTTCTTAAAATAACATGAATATTTAACATTGAAACAGGATTACATTCAATTGATGGAAGACATAATATTCACATGTTAAATTTTATTTGTGCAATAATTGAGCCGACAATCCATTCATTGAAACGAATTCAAGCATGTTATTTTTTTAATACTCCTTATTTTGGCGACTTTCTAATTACTTTTCAGTGCTCTCGGCGGGAGAAAATTTTACTGCGAAATACTGCAAGTAAAATTAAAGGAAGAGGGCCACATACTCGCGCGTTTGCAAAGCTTCAGTTAGGACACTCTCCCTCCCTTTACCAGCCGAGAATTTTTTAATCTCCTTTTCTTGTCACTACCCGACGGAAAAAGCGGCTGAGTCTCCAACATCAATTCCCGCAACTTTTTCATCTAGCTTCCTCAAACTCGCGCCGCTCTCTAATCTTCGCCTACCTCACTTAATATCTCCTTTTTTTCATTCCTTTTTTCACCACCCGTTTTCCTCTCCTATCTCTTCACCTGACACCTCTCTCGCCGTCACTCCGACTAACTCGCCCTGTCTCTTCGGAGACGCCAAGAGCCTTGAAAAAGCTCTTTTCCCCACCTCATTCGCACCGCCCATTTCACCTTCTTCCATCCTCGTCGTTCCCCTAAACCGCTTCCTCCCTCCCAACACTCCCTCTCGCCTTCCGTCACACTCTTTATTTTCCTTTAAAACTCCCCGTTCCTCCGCCTTTCTCGCTCCTTGTGATAGTGACACCTTTGTCTTTCATTTCGTTTCGAGAGGATGTTTCCTTTCGGAGTGCGACGAAAAAAGTTGTCGAAGATGTCACCTTCTTCGCGTATCGCTTAGGGATATTGCTCGGCGCGACTTCTTACGTCCTCCCACATGGAATTCCTCGTAACTCGGATATGGGCCTGATAAACTCCTTACATATGTACTGATTAAACTTCTACTTTTTATGGGAGTCGAGAGGGAATTCTGAGTCCCGCTGATACTTCACAAGGATTCATAACGGTATGCAAGACTCAAATTCCATATTGAACAGTTTGACTGTCTGTCTGTCTATTGACAGTCTGACTTTGGAGGCTTGCCTGAGTAATTTTCTCAATGGCATTTGTATTTTTAGTCACTACACCGTTCGTGATAGGTGCTGAAATTGAAGATTTTCTTTCGCACCTGAAATTGTAAGATTTTCAAAACTACGATACAATATAGGAAAGCAGATACCTTTCACTAACGTATTAAAAATTGACAGGGTAATCATTTTACCTTCAGAAACGTGGAGTATGTCCGTTGTTAATTCTTCAGCAATTGATGTTTTTACCCAAGACTAAAATAGTTTAATACCCTTATCCAATGAGTATCGTTTTCCAGTTTTACTATTGAAATTAGTGATGTAATTATATGCAAGTATTCTCAAATGTTGATGTAAATGCTATATGTAATAAAAAAACAAGACTTATAAATGCGTACTGCTGACTGATGAATTAGATTAATTAAGAATAGTAAATTTCCTTACGATTTTTACAAATCTAGATATTTAGATTACACACTTATGCTTTATTTAGGCACATCATATAGTGAAATATCTCAGTTACACGATAATTACACCAGCATTTACTTCTAGAGGAGCAAAATCCTAAAAAGCTAACTGTCTTTGCGTTTACTAAGCAATCTCATTGTTTCAACAAATTCATTCCAAGTGTGAAGTAAATCCTTCCTTCAAAGTTCTCAAGCCAATTCTTATTATGATTCTATGTAAAATTTAGCATTGATAAAGTACATTGATTCATCTAAACAGAACAATGGAATCAATAATGGCACATTCATATGAGTGTCAATTAAAATAGTCACTTCAATAGAGATGAAATGATGCAGGAAGCTGTTTCGCTCAGTCCATTTGTACATTTGGTACATCAGCTAAGATCCATTCATTTCCATAATTTGCATCACGTCAAGCAAACATCGTTTGATATAGAAATGGTTTAAGAAACTACCGCGAACTCTACTCACTTTACTGCAACCCTTTAATAATTCAAGCATTAATCCAACGAACATCTTCAAAGGATTTCCGAAGACAAAGAGAATGCCGATGCTTTCGCAGGTTAACTCAGACTCGACCGTACTTCATTCTTGGCGATTAATTAAGCATGGCCAGCTTATCCTTACCCTATTAAAGACTTCGTTCCCTTAGTGGAGGCATTATTCCCTCAGGTAAGCTCTTTCATTCCAAGTGGACTAACTTTTCAAGCCGAAGCCAGAGGCGACTACGCTTGCAGAAAGCAGTCTGGATTAACTTGCGTTTGCACGGACCAAATCATGGAATTGCGCGATTTCTCTTGGAAAAAGGGTCTGTTTTCACCGCTAAATAGCGATCTCGAATCCGAAGAGATGGACTACTTCCATCTTTCCTCCACCATTTCCGTTTTCTTGTTTCTAAACAGAAAATTCCCATTCCAGTGCTCTTTGCGAGTCCATCTACGAATAGTATTTTATTGCGATACATACATCCTCACCAAACTTCATTATAGTCCAGGACTTTTCCTGATTCTTCTCATTTTAATTAAATATCAATACACTATAGCTCAATTTTAGCTAAATAGATGGATATAGCCGCTTTTTTTAGTCGCCGAACGGATGTTCCGTGTAAAGATGAGTCAGTACAAAGATTTATTAAATATTTGCATTGGAAAATTACTATATCCTAGGTTGATAACCAAAAAATCCTCATTTTCAAGGTAAATTTTATAATTGAAAAACTTCAACCAACACTCATCTGATTAACTATGGTTAATGTTAAATAATATTAAAAAGGCTGCAGATTTTCTTAAACATGAATTTAAAATTTCGCAAGATTTTAATGCTTACGTTACTTAGTAATTTTAAATTCTCTTCCTAATACTCGATGAATTTAATAATGAATAGAAAACAGCTTCGTGACAACGGGTGAACATATTGACCCAGATATTAATTTTAGTGTAAATATCCGAAATCTGTAACTGGTGCAAATGGCCTTAGCAGTCGAGGCACCAATAAAAAATAATTCTACTATTACTACTACGAAAAAAACTTCATTATTGTTCGCTGATTTGAGAGAATATGATAAATGTACATCTTTTGGTACTAAAGCACCAACCACGCATTAAGTAGTTAATCCTCGATCTCGATACAAAATACTGATCCGCAAAATCATATTCATAAGCTTGCTATATTAGAGTTTTAAACTAGGGAGTTGAAGTTAAGTTTTGAAAAAATAAGTTTTAGATTTTTCCATTTTTTATCTACCAAAAAACTCATTTGCAATCATAGAATTTTATACGGGATACAATTTCGCATGGAATAAGCCTTTTTGAGGACCTTTTAGGACTCTTAATGCCCTTTAGATAGCCAAAAAAACAGGAATTAGTGAGGTATATGTTGATTAAAGTTTAATTTCGGAGACTTATAAAAGGGGCTCGAATGGGATTTAGGAAACAGGGAAGAAAATGCATTTAATCCGCAATTCTGTAATTACACGCACGGCGACGTAGGGTATTTAGACAGCATTTTCGTAGTTCGGTCGGTCTGCTCGGATTAACTTTCCCTTATCCCTCATCTCTCTAATCACCACTCCCTTCTCAATCGTACATATATTCGAGTAATCTAGATCTACTTCCACAGTCTTCCGCTGATGCTCGTTTCTCCATTACGCAAAATACTAAAATTACTCGATTAAAATTTATTTTCTTCCATTAAATCGTGGACATTTTAAACATCAAGATGTGCTCTTATTATTTAAAATTCGAATTGTTAAAAACTGACGGAAAAATATTTATATGATAACTAGAAAATACAAAGAGGGATATGAAAAACTGAAGAGGACACCATCTCATGAACGTATATCAAAAATATTCCTGGTTGTTTAGATTTGTATTATTTTCTTGAGAAGAGGACAATAAATAGATAGGAATTATCTCAACAATGCCCGGAAGGATAAATGTGAGAAGGAATTAAAATGTGGAATAGTTATTGCAATCACTTTTTACATTCGAAAACCTGAAATCCTTTTCTTTGACATTAATAAAATGCGTCTAATTCTCATAGAAGCTTTAACGAGAGATATTTCTGGAGTACAAAATGACTACCCCTTGAAAATTGTGGCTTATTTAAGTCTCCCCAGGTCGCAATATGATCTCCGAGTTACACAACCCTTTTTTGTAGTGCTACTTTGTTATAAGTTGTCGGATGGATGGATATTCTCCCTGCTTTCCAATATTCAGAGGAAATATCAGTAAGGTTGTTAAGATTGGAAGATTCAAAAACCGGAGAATTTTACATTTGGAGCATCCCAAAACCGGAGATTGTGAATTTGTGAGGATTGCAAAAGAAGGGTTTTATACGCTGTGTCAGAGGGAGAAGGGGATATATGGAATATGTGACGCTTCGTGTTAGGAGGTATAAAAACACTAAAACACTTTTTCAGTTTGGGAAGACAAGATACATGAAAAGACTTCATATAAGGAAGATCTTCATATATTTTATTTATACGAAAATTTTGGGTAACCTTGGATAGCTCATATTATGTAAAGTACGGCATGCGTATTCTTGCAAAGTTCTTTCATTTGAATTCGAAGGGATGTATGTTGTTTGTAGTATTTGTCGAAGAACGTCCACAGACCGGAGAATGGTTGAAAAAGCTGGAGACCAGAGATGGACCACAAAACCGGAGTCTCCAGCGAAAATCGGAAAGATGGCAACCCTACTTTTCAGTGAGTCATAAAACTGTCATCTTGCAGTTTATAGGAGTCAATACTTTCAGTTTATAGTATCTACCAAATAAGCTGCAGTCATCGATGCGAGAATTTCAAATTTGTTTTTTTATCGAAAGTTGATATTTTCATTTTCCATCGAATAAAATAGTAATAATATAGAGTAGCCTCGCACTATTGTAACTATTCGCGGGCAATGCATACTCAAGTAATTAACTATTAAGGATTTTATTAACAAGATACATTGAGAATCAAGGTACTGTAAAATATTTAAACATAACTTACACACTTATAATATTTTTTGAAAAACTAAGGACTATAGCATTATATTAAGAAGGATACATATAAAAAGTTATATTAAATGACTGGAACAGATCAACAATTATCCTCGAGGTACATCGTTGCCAGTGTAGGGTTAAATGCTGAGGAAAGGCGAACAGAATGCAAAGATTGATAAGTAGAACCCTGAGAGGATGCCCATCCAGAGTTAAAGAAATTGCGTAATTTTCCCTCATTCGACCAAGTCTTGAATACTGCTGCGCAATCTGGAATCAACACGAAGTAGGGTTAGTCTCAGATTTAGAGATGGTTCAACGTAGAACAGCCCGTTTTCTCAGTGGAGATTTCAGGTTCGACAGTAGCGCTACGGCAATGATAAAATCACTCGGGTGGAACAAGAGAGATTCGACAATGAGCGCAAAATAAGAGAAATAGATGCTAGGACGAGTCGTTTAAAGAATTCATTCTTTCCGCGAACTATACATGATAATAATAGGTTAAAAAAAATAGTCCGAACGCCCGGTGTTTTCACCCCCTGCCACACGCCAAAGGCGGCTTGCAGGGTATTTATGTAGATGTAGATGTAGATGAGATCTAATTTCCGACGAAAGCTTTTCGAAATATTCATTGGTCCAGAATTTTCAAGTGAAGTAAAGAATATTGTCATTCCGGTGAAAGGCGAGCGTGATCTTCGAGGGTCGATGATCAAGCGTTACAAGGAAATAATCGCTAAAACAGATAGTCACTTCTGGTCATTCTCTCCGAATAGCATCAAAGAATTTAATTAGGTAGATTAGGTAAGGTGTTAATACACCCTCTGCCATACGCCACTGGCGGCTTGCAGAGTACAAACCTAAATCTAAAAAAAAACCTAAAGGATTCCATGAAACTTAATATAACTCGGAATCTCTACAATAAGAACCTTGAATGTGACTTTGTATCAAAATCAAATCAGAATATTGTTAAAGAATTCAAATCAAAATATTCTTAAAGAATTCAAATTAGAATATTCTTAAATCCCCCCTGCCACACGCCGGAAGGTGGCTTGCAGGGTACTTATGTAGATGTAGATGTAAAGAGTACAAACTCATTAAAGAAAAGCATTATAATATTTATCCCAACACTGGTTGCGTAAACACGCAACCAGTTTCTTCATAAAGACTGTGTAAGAAATAGCAGATGGATAGAAATATCAGGCTACAGTCATGAGTACCTGAGTATTACAAAATAGGCTCTTAGAGGCGGCAATCCGTTATCCACGTTATCGATTGTTTCCATCATCTTATTTCGCTGTAAGTGGATTCCAATGAAAGGAAGCGTGTTACGCCTTCCGATCTCTTCTTCTACTTTCTCCACGCACATCCGAAGCCTACCCTTTCCCTCTCCTCCTATTTTCCTCTTCTCCAAAGAAATCCCAATTCTCCCCACCCCGAACTTCCTTCTCATCACGTCAACGAATTCCCAATACGGGCGCATCGCGCATCAATCTTCACCTACTTGAAATCGGTTAAAGTCCTTCTCTCAATCCTTGTTCGCTTCCAGCGAGAAACGCAGGAGGAATAGAATTAAATGGACAGCCTTCAATTATCGGAGACGAAAAGATGGATGACTCATTCCCGAACATGAGAGAGTTTCATTTTTATTCTCGGAATGTGGAACCTGATGATCAGACAGTAAATGTACGTAAATTGGAGGAAAACTACGCTATCGAAATAATCCCGGGAGCCAAAATTTGGTATAGCTTTAATTTAATAAATTTTCTTTGCCTTCAGCCCCAGAACAGCTTTGAAGTTAGTCTCGAAGAAGTTAGAGTCACTTTAAGATTTAAGTCGCCTGGAGGGAAATTCTTCTTCGACGTGAATTCAGCGGTGAATTTTCTATTAGGGAACCATGAAAGATTTTTCTGAATAAAACATAGTCCCAAATTCTTAATTAATAAATGTTCTGTAGTTAATCTACTATCTTTCATAAATGCTTTCAAAACTCTAATAAAGCCAAATTTTCAATTATAATTATTCTATCGCCTTTTATGTAATTCGAAAGACAATAAATCAATGTTATTATTTCATAGCTTATCCTATTCCCAACCACTTTATTGTTAGAACATTTAGTTAAATATTTTTCGTGCTATGGTGTCCAAATATGAATGTTTTCAGAAGACACTCTAAGATTGCTATTTCTACCCAATGTGACATTTCGGGTAGAAAGCTTTCGCACTTACACCTTATTTGAAGTACCTTTACCCATAGAAGATAAAGAGGATATTGGAAAATTTTGAGGGCAACTAAAGGATAAGTATGAATGAAATATTTTGAAAGGATGCTATTAGGTAAAATTCTTCTATCAATACTGCACAGTAGTTTTCTCCAAAATATTTCTCTAAAAATTTAACTCGATATTTTAGTACCAACGAATAAAATTACAACTTTAATTGCAGGAAATTGCTATTATTTTATGCAAAAACTGAAACGTTATTGTAGTTGGTGTATGGAACTCGGTGTATAGATGGCGGAGTGTTGCAGGAGGTGTACAATGCCTTAGTTAATCTATCTTACATTAAGCTTGCAGTATGCAAGCAACTTTTACTCGTCTCTTTATATAGACGCTTCTCCGGATGTATATATACATATAGGATACTAAAGGCGAGGCAGAAGGAAGTGTCTCACGGTGTCGCCGATTGTTTTGCCGTAAAGTCCCGGGTTTGGACATCTAGGAAAAAAGCGGACTTCCATTCTACGCATCATGGGTTCGATTCTAAGGGGCCCCAAAAAGGGCCATTTTCCCATAAGATTGCATTGAGCGCATTTTCAAAAATTCATTTAGCGTACTTAGCGTAAAGATAGAACGTTGAAATTTACGGAACCGTTAGAAAATGTTTTTATCTTCCCTTTCTCGCAAGAGCTTTTTACCTAATGGCCCCAGGTTCGATGCTAGGTACTTAGTGCAAAACATTCAAAAAATCATTTAGGGTATTTCTAGGTAAGATAGAACGTTGAAATTCTCCTCATCGACAGAGATTAGACACCTCTATAGTACACCCAAAGGTTGTTTCCCTGAGGGTCCTTAATTCGATGCTAGGGCAGTTTTTCTGTCTGAAGTTCATGAATTCATTTAGGGTATTTTTCGTTAAGATAGAAACTTGCAATTCACGGTGTTGTTAGAATAGATGATTGTCTATCGTATGCCGTAAAGCTTTTAGCCTTTAAAGCCCATGTTCGATCCTAGGAACATTCGAATGATCGAATTTTCAAAAATTCGTAACGGTATTTCCCGGGCAGGTAGAAGGTTGAAATTCGCTACATCTATAGAAGATAGGGATTTCTGTCGTATGCCATAAGGATATTTATGCTAATGGACCCAGGTTCGATGCTAGGACAAATCGTATGGACGTATTTTGACTAATTAGTTTAGGTTTTGTAGTTGGTGGATAGCAGTCCGTTTATAGCAGGTGGAGTGTTGCAGGAGGTGTACAATGCCTTAGTTAATCTAACTTACATTAAGCTTGCAGTATGCAAGCTACTTATACTCGTATATATATAATATTATTTCCAACTGACAGGAATGACACTAATTTAATAAAACTTTTCCTGGTGATAAGTCTTCACATCTACACTAATTACTCATAAGACTATAAATTATATATTAGGTCCCCTTGCGTATTTTCGCCCAAAATCTATCGGTATCATTTGTGTTATCTCCGACATTTTCCAGGAGTGCTTGGAGATCCTAGGGTAAATCTGCTGACTTTTGAGAATATTTGGGAAACTTGCCGGTTTGTTAGAGGCAAATATTTGCATTGGACCAGCGGCTGCTCCATCTATTGAGATAATTACTTCAGCGGTTGCGGAGTTGAGGGTTGGTACTTGATTGCTCTGAATATATTCTATGTTTAATGGTCAATTTCTATTCAGCATCTATACTCTGAAACTAAAATTAATTAATGACAATGTTTTAGATTCATCTTCCCAATGACTGTGCGTAATCCTGGTAAAATCGCCAAAATATGACTTGAGCTGTTTTTCTTTAGATTTCTATTTATATATTTATAATTTAAAAAACATTAGGACATTTAATCTGAAAGATAATATTCCAAAACTACGAATAACACCAACATCACGATATTTGTGATGACGTATGGAGATAATGAATAAACCTGAGTTATTCCTAAAATAATATCTGGCGGAAAACAAGGAAAGAAAATAATAATTTTTTGACATATTTTGATAAAATACTATGATTTTTTGAAGGGGGGTTTCGAATGCTGTAAATACCATCACGGATACAAGATATAATCAAATCCAAATGATTGAAAAATAATTCGTTCATTTAAAATAGCGGATGAACGCATTTTTTCGGGGAATAACCAATTTAATTCTCCACATACTCGTAGAATGAAAAAAATATTTTATGAAAAATAATCCTGAGAAAAATGAAAAATCTGAGTGACTAGATTTTATAATTTCGATATACAATTACTAAACCTTTACTAAAACAACGTTGGTTTATCCGTCTCGTTCATCCTTCGGTAAGTATGCGCTGCAGTATTAAATTAGAAAGAAAGCAATAGGAACGAAAATGAGAGATGAAAAAGAGAATAAAAGGAGAAGATTAAAACGATTCCGTCGTTCAGAGTACATGATGCATCTCATGCATTTATATGGCGATGTCGACCATTCAAAAACGAAAAAGTAACATATCTTTCATTTAACTTGTAATGTTCTAAGTAATGGGCACCGTCCCTTAGAGCACGTAATGAACAGCTCAGTGCTTTTAGAGAATTGGTTAATTAGCTACAACTGTAGCCTTTGTTTGCTTCCTAGAGCTCAAGGTCCGCTTTCTCGAAAGCACGCACTTTGTGCTAAGCAAGCAAGAAATTATGCAAAAGCAGTTTTTCTTTTTCTTCAAGTACTTAGCTCTTCAGAATCATGAGATCTAATATATTTTCGATAAAATATATTGTTTGTGCGAAATGTGTAGATTCTTCTTATTCGGTTTGTCAACATTTTAAAGCTTAATACGATCGCAATGCGCGTTTTTTTCTCTAGAACCCTCAGTCGTGAAAATTTTTCCCACAAAATCTTTCTTTTGTTTTTTGTATTTTATTTATTTAATTTTTTTTAAATAATAAATGCCAATGTACAATAAGGTACGAGGTTAGGTAAAAGATGGGGCCACTCGGGCCTAGCCTCGCCATCAAAGGGTCCAAAAATAATAATACAAGGAGACGATATAAGGGTATGGAGGCAATAAAAGGTGAAGTGCACTGACTACAGCCTAATTTCTAATATCACGAAAAGAGTTGCATAAAATGTTGAATATAATAGCTCTCGTCTTTCTGTACAACGTAATAACGAGGGATGTAACTGAAATGTATTCTGCTTGCAGTCTCGAATTTCAAAATACTTTAATCTTATACTTGAATACTACTACTCAATAGTACTTATATGATTTTGGTTACAGGGGTTTATATATAAAATAACGTAAGTAGTGAATATTTAAGGCTATACAGTATCCAAATATGTTTCTCGATGGTATCTATGCATTAAATCATATGTGTTTCTCGATGATTGAAATATTAGGAGCTTTTCACTGATATAAATTCAAGTGTTGATACATAAGATTATAAGAAAGACGGAGAAATTGGCGGAATTCCTCGATTTAAAATATTAACTTTGAGGTCATTCATTTTTCTTTGCAAGATTCTGGTAAGGTAATGGAATTAAAGTTCGAAAATTCCGTAGGGTACGATATATAAAAACGACAGCCTGAACTTTCAATATTTTCCGTAATTATATTTTCAGCTATGTATCAATTGGGCATAAATAGGAGAATATAAGAAAATGATTCACAGTTGCTGGCGATGTTTTGTGGAAATACATCATGAAAAGTACAACTATTCTCATTCTTTTCATAAGAAAATAAGTCTTTTATTCGTAAACGAGAAGGGAAGAACGACCTAAATTCGGCAAGAAACATCGAAGTAGCCGCTTCTTTCCCTTTCCCAGTCTCTATTTCCCATCCTTCGCATTTATTTCCTACCGCTCGCATAAATTCGTAATCTAATTCAGGAGAGCGGAGCCTTGATCCAGCTTCGGCATTTGCAAGTGCGCCGCTGCTAGAGGTTGCGGTTTCGATAGCCAAAAAAAACCAAATTCTTTTTTTACTTTCCCGAAGATTCCAAAACCAATTTCTAACTATTGCGCTTCCAAATAATATCTCCAATAAAATTGGTCGATATTATTTTTTTCCGGAGATTTTAATATGCCGGAGTTATAAGAAAGGACAGCGAGCTTGGAGGCCGATATTTTCCGATCACTTCGATTCCGACAGACACATATGAGTGGAGAGAAATCGATATGGAAATTATTTTTTTGGAGGCTGCACTTTAGCGAGCATTATATGGATTCTAGCGAACAATAATGAGATCATTGATATACAACTAATACTTGATTTGTGGGGTATTTGATTGCTAAGGAGACGGATTAGTACTGTCACCGGTGTTTTGTTTTGTATTTTTGAATGAAATAGCTCTCTTTTATCGATTTGTAATTCCAGCAGAAAATGAATATGAAACGATTCCTCATGTAGATAGTATATGTTAACTGCAGTAATGGTGGTGAAGGTGTTCAGATGAGAAAAGTATACTATAATAGCAGCTGATGAAGATTCACGGTGGATTTTATCAATATTTTAATTCTTATTACCTTTCACATCGCTTTTCCTGCGCACAAATTCTTGTTACATTATTTTAAAATGTCTTCTAAAATGAATTTACTGTTTTCCAAACTATTTTGTAATCCTAACGACAGATACTCTGTAGAAATATTAGTCTCAATTTGTACAATTTTATCTTGTGCAGAATTTTTGCGGAACCTGCACACGGTTTGGTGTACAAATGGAAGGAAAGTAGGTACGTATAAAAATTAAATCATTAATCCTGAATATGATCATTTAGTTTGTTTGTAATCTGTAATAATGTATCGCTTTATATTTGAGAAATTTACCCGAGATATTAGTTTAAATTCCGCACTTAGCTAATAGATATAGTTAATATAGTTTAATTTCACTAAGAGATATTACAGAAGGCCCCCCAAAATTGAACTACTAAATCAACACCAACATTTAGATGTTCGTTCGTTAGCTTCCACGACACATAATTACGACGATTCGTTACAATCAAGTTACAGTTTGTAGCAAATTCGGAAACGATAACGGAAACGGATAGCGATAAAGAACCGACCAATTGAATGATGAATAGTGAATAATGAAGATTCCCACCACTTGACCTGAAGACTTTGCCTTCGTTTGAACAATTTATCGCAGTGGAACCCGAGAAAGAGCAAAGAGCATTTAAATGACAACTGTACCATTTGCATTTTTGAGAATGGTGGGATGTGTGGATCGATCAAACTTATTTTTGTTCATTACCATAGGGGATTATTCGTGGAATTAATGAGTTTTTTTAAACGATTAGCTTCAATCTTCCTTATTTTACGGATCGGCAGAAATAACATTGAATTCGCGTAAAATCTACTACTTCGTCTGTCAATGTATCTCTTCTGTATCTATTTAACTATCTCAGTTTAAATTCTAATCCCCTTTCTTCAATTCAACCTGAACTGAAAGTGAATTTTATAACGCTTACCGCTTTATTGAATTATTTAAATAAGTTCTGACTGCTCTGAGTTGCTCCGATTTTAAACGATAACTATGCACATTTTAATTTATACAGTAGCTTCCACAACAAGTTTCGACCAAAACTCGATTCATACACTTATTAAAATTGTTTAGAAGTAATAGATGAAAAGGTTTGAAAGTATAGAGTTACCGTGCCTCACTCGGACCTCTCTTTATAAAGGCTTTCGAATTCAAACCTTTCTGATTTACCATCCCATCATTTCATACAGCATTAGCTCTTGGAAAAGAGTGCTGAAAATTAAATTTCTTCGAGCTTATTTCAATAATTTATACTTCTTTAAAGCGCTTTTTACTGCTTTTGTTCGCCAACCGAACACTTATTTGTATTCGATACCTCTGTAGTTACACTTTGAAATCAACCGGACTTCTTTACACCCAAGGAAAAATGGACACGAATAAACTTTGACGGGACCCGAGTCCGAACCCAGTTCTAACAATTTCCGGATAGATGCACTATCCATTAAGCTATCAAGCCAGAATATATAGACATGCTTTGGTGACTCTTAATGAAAGAGCTCGTGAGTTCGTTCGACTTTTTCGAGGCACACTTACGCGCAAAGTTATCTGCAACGCTTTCTCTTGAGATATTCATTTTTTGCCAATTCATTCCTTTCCTTTGCTGGTATTGAGAAAATAGCCGCATCTCCTTCAGCTTCCGACAAATCAACATCTTATTTCGTTTCTCTTACCGCATCCAATTAGATTCCCAGCGATCCTTGTGACACGACCCTTGACGTTCGAATCCCGCTGACCATCGAAAGCCTTGCGGATACCAAAACTTGGGAATTTAATCGAAGGTTAATCCAATGGCACTCCTTTGACAAACAGCCGCAAAGTCCATTCCCTTCACTTCCACTCATTCCGCATCACTCATCCTTAGGGATTATCATCATCATTAGGGTTAGATGTAAGAAGAGACTTACTAGTCTCAATCTCGCCCTGAAATAAAGTCGATTTATTATTATTATTATTATTATCCCTCCTTTCCTATCCACTTTCACCGGCCTATTCCCCCAAGTTGCTCAAAACAACCCCTCGCACAAGCACTTATACTTCATTATAGAGATGAGTTTCGAATCTCACTCCCATCCACTCATCCCGCTACCTATCCAACGCATTAAACCTCTCTTTCATTTTTCCAATAATAAACTCTCTTCCTCTCTCTCATTTAGCCACCCTTGATTGAATGCCATCGCTAAACTTTCAAATCTTTCATCTCACTCTTTCCATTCCTCATCTCTTTCCATCTCCAAAATTTTCTTTGAAGGGCGGCATCATGAAAATGCGAAGATTTTAATTTCCTTCGAATTTCCCAATTAAACTGGTCCCTAGTGATTTCGCAAAAGGGATGCTGAAGTCTATCACGACTACGATGATGCTTTCATTACGTGCTGAAGCCTAACCAATCGTCGACTAAGGGAGTTCAATAACGCATTTTTAATTAAATGAAGATGGAAAAGTAGTGGCAACATACGTAGCACTAAAAAAATCATTATGCATTCATAGGTGAAATTTGACATTATTTCTAAATCTAGCAAAATCAGGGAAATCAACTTCCAAAACTGTTTAAAATGCTCCCGCTCAAGATGCCATCGTGCTTAATACGCGGTTTTATCTAGAGCCCGGTCCATTTCACACAAAAAATAGGGGAAGAACATCACTTAATACGTTTTGTTATCCGCTTATAAGAGGAATTTTTCCTGGACCCAAACATGCATTTCCTGATGCCCTGCAACCCGCTATAACCAATCCTCGTCAAAAAAACTTAAAATCTTTCATATTATCTGTATCATCTTCCACCGTTCTCCTCTCCCGCCTCGCTTTGTATCTAAAGTGAAACATTACCAAAATGAATTTGTGTCCTTTTCGTTTCAAGGTCTAACGCACTTATTTAAAAATTAAAGAGTCAAAAAACCCCTCCCTTTTGTTTTATAACGTGCAACGTGCTAAAACGATGTCATATCTCGATACATTTGTCATATTTCGATAAAACTCTAACCCGCTTACAACTGGATTTTCACCCGGTCCCATAAAAAGCTTCTTAACCGGGTTTAATTTAATATCAATAAGCCTGTTAACCATAAAGTTTGATCACTAAGTGTCTTAACATCCTATTAAAAGTGGTGATATAAAATAACCGACTTTATCCTGCCAAAAGATCAGTACAAAACAAGAAATTTGTTTGGTTTAAAACAGAGCAAGTCATTGGAACTATTTCTTCTATAAAACTCTATGACATGCTCTTGGTAAACAAAATTTGTTTCGCAAGGGATTAGTTACTCAGTGTTGTAAAAGGTATCATCATATTAAATGCAAATTCGATAAAGTTGCCTAATGACGTGAAAGCGTTCCTAAGTTCGATTCCTATGAGATTCCTCTAGTAATGAAAATGATATTTGATTTTAAGGACACATAATATCAATCGAAATCTTTAAACGAAGGCGTTTTAGGTTTAAAAAAATAATAAAGGTAACCAAATGTAATATCTAACAGAAGAAGACAAACTTCTTTTGTTCTTATCATTTAAACCGATCCTGTATCTTAGAATGAATCTAGAATCCTAGGATGAGAGGTCGTGTAAAATGTACTTTTAGACATTTGAGCGACATACAGGTAGTGCATATACATTCGAAGAGTATACATACTCTACTTTTTGAGGGTCTAATATCCCTTCTCCGTAAAGGGAACTACTCTAGCCTTTGTATTCTATGGTTAGAAAATCCCATTTTAGCTTCCATTACCGTTTCCTCAAAAAAATTGTAATTTAGGTCCATACCAAGTCTTCAAAGTCACGCAGAGCCTTAAATTACATTAATTTTGTATACTCTATAAAATGTACGTAAGTATTAAATTGATGGAAAAGACCACTTAATGACTATTTATTAAATAATGGATGTTACATTGAGATACGATTTACTCAGTAAAGTTTCTCTCTTTTGAGAGAGAATAGGGCGGCACTGAGTCACTTTGCAGTTGGCAAAGCAGCTGCTGTTTTGTTTCCAGAAAAACAAACACCTTGCCAAGTAGACAAAACAGAACTTACTCCATCCACAATTGACGAAACAACGGCAACAAACACGGTTCAGTTTATGCTTCTATCTGTTTATTCCGGACAAACAGCTGCCATATTCCACATTTGCTCCGTCGTTTAACAGGATTAAGCGCCGCAGAAGGTATTTTTTCTTAAGCGGACGATAAAAGATCTAATGGCTAATTTTGTGTTCGTTAATTTTCTCAGTATGTACGAAACGTTTACACTGAAGAAGTTTGCAAAGAAACATACACTAGAATTGACATTTATTAGGCATGTTTCACGGAAATAACTGTTAAGTCTCTAAAATCGCCACCACTAAATTCAGAATGAAGTTGAATTTTCGCCTTTCTCATCTACAGTTTTTCTTATGGTCTGATCAGGCATTCCAAAATACATTTACGTACTGCAAATAACACTCTTTGAATATTATTTCTAATAGAAGAATAATGTTATCACTTACTGAGGAATCGCAAATATAATACCGTTGTACGGTCGTTTTCTAGGAACTCAAAAAAGAGGTTTATTACTGCAGCCTCGAGATATCACCGGTCTACCTTTTTACCATCTATTACGATAATTTTGCTAGTTTTTGCTTATCTACGGAGATTTAAATAACCACGCAGTCGATTACAGGACAAACATCTATGGTAATATTCGCTCGAATTCCACAGATAACCCAAATAACCTTGAATTTCCCAAAAATCAGCTGTTGGAATAGTTGCCTTTTGTCCACGGTGACACAAAATCGATCTCTCTTAGTTTATGATGAAGTGGGAGTGATCCTTACTCTTATACGGTGGCACACTACATTACTCTGTAACATCTTAATTCACTTAATTTTATTGATTACACAGTAGGTAACGTATTCTCATAGATATTCTTTTTGAATGTTCACTTGTTCGCTTAAAATGCTGTATAGCTTCCCGTATTTGACGTTTAAACGTTAGCATTTCATAAAGAGAAGATTGGTCTTTCTTTGTACGCCTACGATTTTTTCGTTAACCGGTGGGCATATCCGTTCTAATAGAGAAAAAGTGCGTGTCACTGTCGGATGCAGACTACAAGAAACATAGAAGGGGTAGGAGGAGACAGAAAGTGTTACTGAGAAAGGAAACTAGCCCCTGGAATGGACACTCAGGTCACTCACTGTGATTCTATGATCAGGGAAAAACCAGATCGAGAGCATTTTATTCGTATTTTTAGGCTAAAGATCTCAGAATTGTTGAGTCTTTTCGAAAGAACGCGGAAATATCTCCGCTGTATATAACTAACAGTTATATGGCGCTAACAGTTATATGGCGCTAACAGTTATACGGCACTAACAGTTGGATATAGGTAATATTGCTATTCATATTGTACTGACCTTTAGCATATGTCATCCTGCTTATCTAATCTGAACCTTTTAACTATTAAAAGTATCCATGCAAGACATTAATAAAATTCTTACGTCCCCAAACCGTTAATATAAAACTTCAACCAAATTGTATCTCCAAACCGACTGTGACAAGGAAATCAAATATTCCACAAAAAATTAGAGAAAAGTAAATATAGCTGAAGGGATCGAGTAAACGGAATTTTTAAGCATTTACCAATAGATTCTAACTTTAAATTAAGAAACGGTGGGAAAATCGAGCATAAAATTTCTTTAAATTCCACGAAAAATAAACTAATACGTAATTTTTACGTATTTCTAGTACTTAGACATCTATTTTCATTAGTAAAACTCTGGATTTCATAGATTTTGAAACGATGCATCCCGGAATAACTTCGGCAACATAACGATTTTTGTGAGCTTGAGCAATAGAGAGCTAAGAAACTCTCAAACGAGTCGAAATAAAATATTTTGCTATTGTGAAAGCATTTCCTCCATAATACAACAGTACCAGGAGCCAAAGCGAATTTTGAATTCAACCTCCAAGTTCTGAGAGAAATTTTAATTTCAATGAATTTGCGAGCTTGAAAAATTCCACAGAGGATGGTATCACCAACAAAATGCTCTCCGTAACCACTTGAGGATCAAAGTCTCAGTAGTTTATCCTAAACTTTTAAAGTGGGAACTGGAAACTGGAAAATATATTTCGCTCTTGGTAAAAATCAGGATTAGACACCATTCTATGATAAAATTCATAACTTTATTTTCTTTTAATCCATGACTGAAAATGAAACGAGAAATTTGGAAGAATGAGTGCAGCATATACTAGGTTATTTAAAATTTTCTTCATGATTAGTGCATACTGTATTGTCTTAGGTATAGAAGGAAAATAATATTCCCTCATAGGAATCCAGATAAAATTTAAACGAATTAAATATGCGTAAAAACAAAAATGTGGCTGAATCAGTGTTGAAATGTTACTTGCACACATCACATCATTAATCGTGTTTAATGAGAGAATTCTCTGACGAATATGATTTCCTCGCACCACAAGAGACTTCGAAGATTTTTCTTCGCCTTCATCTTAATATCTCCATTCTCTCTCCTTCGATAGTCACCTTGCTCGATTCTAATATTTGCTGCAGTGTCGCGTACTCAAAAGGAACAGAGAGAGATGTTCTTTCAAGAAGAATCAGTGTCGCTTATTTTGTGGGGGAGGGAGGTTGTTTCAAAGTGAGACCGCGTGGTGCACGAGGCATCCAGCAGTTTTCTAAGAAAAGGAAACATGGAAATACCAAGAGAGACATATAGCGTGTGGCTGGCGAAAGGGAAAGTGAACGGAAGAATCAGAGAGCAAGTGCGAAAGTTATTGCAAAAGGAATTTCATCCTTTAAGAGGATGGATCAGTCTGCGCACACGAAAGATGGCATTCTTTAACATTTCCAACGATTCCCGGCTGGTATCAAAATACTCTAGCTTTAAAACATAAAGACCGAAATAAATAAATAGTGAGGTTGCTCGATTTAGCCAATCGTGTAAACTGTCCGATTTATTTAAATTTTGAATTTTATGTAAATTTTGAATTTTGAACATATGAAGTTTTAAATTTAGCCGAGCCAGGATAAACGTCAGCTAGCCTTTCTAATTTATAAATTGAAAGGAGATAGAAGCAATTAAGTAAACATTAATTGTTGCTATTATGCTATGATTTGTATTAGAGAAGAACTAGTTATAGCTAACAAATTTTCGAATCAAATTATAAATGAGCAAAGTTATCAAAAAAATCAATATTGGAAAATATTATGTTTATTTATGAAAAATGTTATTTTTATTATAATAATTAACAAATGTATACTCTTTTCATCCTTTAGTTATCATAAATTGATATAAAATGACTAGTCGATTTGAAGGTAGCATTTATCGTAATTGATTGCATTCTTTTGAGTCAATCGTACTTAAGTGTTTAAATTAAATATATATTTTTCAATCACCAACCAATTTAGTCGATAGAATATCTGATCCTTTCATTTCAGCTAAACGTTCCTTTTCGCGATCTATTTCAATACAAGTTATTGACCTGATGGACCTAAAGCAATACCTTTTTTAATCTTGCGGTTATTGTCAATCGACAAATTATATAGGAATATAAAAATAAAATTTTGATAGAGATTACTAGCAGTTTCTGTGAGAATAGAGTTTAGTTTTAATTTAATTTAGCTATATTCATACTACTCATTTAGTATGAGTACAGCTAAATTAGTTGACTACGTTAGAAATTAAATATATCATTCTCTTCTTGCGTAGACTAAATTATCAATATCTAAATTTGATGCCGAGAATATCGATTACCATTATGAATTTCTTTTCTGATCATCTTCCTTCTACAAATAGTTCATGTTGCTTATAATCCCTCTCGGCAAATTCTCACTGATGCACCCTTACCGCATATTCCTCAGACATAGCCAAAAAAACTGCGTCGCTATGAAACTCAACAGGCGTAAAACTCGAATCATACAAACATTCCGCATCATTACCGGAACATGAGTCCCGCTCCCGTTTTTATGCAGCTCTAAAACGAGTGATACATTTCCCGATTGCGCCATTTGCGCCCAACTTGCTCCTTTCTCAATCGCGTTCGCTAACCGACTATGGAACTACTTTGCAGACGCAGAAATAGGTTTCCTTAAGCGTTGCGGTACGTATGGCCTGCGTCGAGGATGAGCGGGTTAAGATGTGAGGTGGTGGAAGCCGCGGCAATTTAGATGCTAATGAAGTTTTGTAACTCTGGCCCTCAACCCGGGAGAGGGATGGGAAATCCTGGATGGAGGAAGAAGACGGAGTGAATAGGAATAAAAGAGGAATGAAGGAAGGATAGGAAAGGCCGGAGAGGAAGTAGAGGGGGCATAAAAACAGGAATATAGAGCAGAATGGGGAGAGTATGGCCACCTGACACCGAGAGCCCAAGTTGTGGGAGGGATCCCTTTCCGCATGTGGGAACCGCCTGGTGGGGTGGGGTGATCAAAAAACAATTGAAAGGAGATGTTCCGGAGAAATCGATTTGAGGGATAGGAAAAGAGAGAATAAAACGATCAAAGAAAGGGTAGAGGTGAGTAGAGGAGAGATCGGGCGAGAGATGACGAGGGTTGCCCTTTTCCCCACTTCTCCCATTTCCTGCTTTCGATTTCATATTTCTCCGTTCATTTCCTCTCTTTTATTACTTCCAGGAAACGTGACGGATGGACTATTCTGGGGCCTTCCCTATATTGGGATCTTCTCTAGGATTATACGGCATTTACTCGTAGCGAGTTTTATAAAAAGGCATTCTAAATACTCTTGTTATGACTATTTTCCTTCTCTTTTTTTTCCTTCCATATTAGCTAATCCACAGAGAAAAAATCTAAAATCACACTTTTTTAGTTAGTTTTCGATGAGCAATTGTTTAAATTTCATCCAGCCATGATATGATGAAGCGAGAATAAGAAGCTAGAGTTTACACCATGTCTTCGTGGAAGAAAATCTGAAATGAGAAACGCAAAACATTTTTACTTCTTATCGATATCGATATATCGATAATAGCCTCTCGACAGGTGACCGATTTCGGCCATTAATAAAACAAAAATTCTATAAGTATAAATGACCTGAATTATAACCACCACAAAAGGATTACTTCTTTTTTTAGAAGTTAGAAATTATTTTTGTGGACGAAATGAAAACATATTATCGTCGTTAGAAAGAAAAAGGTAAAAAAATCTCGAATGTGTAGTTGCATATTATTAATTGTACAAAATTTATTTATAGCAAGAAAACAATATAATTTAAGTTTCATTACGGTCGGGGTAAAAGTTCATTGAAATTTCCACGCCGATTCAAATTAAATCCAACTTAAAATTATCTAATAAAAATTATAATTATGGCTTTCAAAAGGCCTTGCTCAATTCCATGGCTAAGAAACATTATAATAAGCACTACGTGTATCTAAATCAGTTTCAAAGCAACGCACGGGGAGAGAAAAGCAACATTAATTCTACTGTTTAGTTTGAAGAAGACGAAGGCAGCCCTGTAAACGGAACCTCTCCCAATCCTAACAGTAAATAACCAAGAATCATTCACGACTCGGGGAAGTTTATTTTCCAATCTATTAAACTCGAGGCATTGACATCCGACAAGCACACAAACCGAAATTCAATTTGCAGCTAAGCAGACTCCCTCACGACGACTTTCGCCCCCTTATCTACATACGGACTCTCCTCGTCCTCTTTCAGCGGCTCAATTTAAAGGTAGTTTTCGATGGAAAGGCAGCCGAAGGGACGCGATATTAGAGATGGAGAAAGGGACAAGAGGAGTGAGATGGAAATCAGATAGATGGATTTGGATTGAGGAGCGCTTCGAGTTGCGTCAGCCGCAGACGCGGCCGCAAAGTTGCTGCTCACATGCCTTCCATCCCTCGTGCCTTCCGCGCCATTACTCCCGCCCCTCGATACAGCCAACCCACGATACCTCCCCTCGAGGAAGAGAGGCTGGGATTCCAAGTTTCGTTCCGTGATATGAAAAAGGTGAATTTGGGAAGTGACGCGAAAGGCTATTCAGGCATCTTGAGTTTAAGAGAGGAAATCAGAATTCGGTTTCGCGTTAAATGAAGCGCATCCTCCAATCAGGGAGTGGATCCTAGTAGAAATAAGTACATCCCATTTGCGATATACTAAAGAGTCTCCTCAGCTCTCTTTTAAATCCATTTGAAAGGTGTGCAACCGTCCGACTTACGGAACCGAGGGATACACAAAAAACGTTTTCATTCTCGTTACTTTATGGTGCTTAATTTGGAGAAATTTGGTTACTGTTTAAAAGTTTGCCTAGTTTTTCAATGACGCGCCTTAAATATAGCCTGCATTTCTTGTTTAAAATATATAATAATACTATTACAAGTGGAATTTTCTTGCTTGGCTCTGCATTCTTTTCTAAAGGCCTAACTAAAAATTTGCTTTCTAAAGGCTAAAAGAGAAATGAAGAAATTTGATTTCACTTCCAGAGTGATGCAAATTATTTTGACGAGAGTTGACAATTCTCAGAAACGATTTTATATAGATCGTAAATTGAATAATTTCAACTATTTCTTCGATGTTCATCTTTCTTCCGAAGTTGTTTCATACTTGATCCATAACATAGTTTTAGTATTAGCATTCCTTGGAGAAAATATTCAAGTTTTGCAACCATCTCAAGAACGGAAAATAAATTATTTCCATGTCACGTTACTTAGTATTAAATATTAATGATTTATCTGCGCCATAATGAGCTAAATTGACTTATATTTACACTCACCTCATGTATACGAACAAATAGTTTTACTTATACTACTATACTACTTTTTATTACTATCCTCACTAAATTTATAAGAAAATTTAACGGGTAAGAAGGCTTTCATACAACATTTCATAATTTTTGGGATTTCTTAAGGCCTTACTGGCTACATCCATAATGTCTGCATTCACATCATTCCATTCAATAACAATGATGGAGCATGATTTTAAGTTAGGACTTTAAAGGAGAACCTTTAGTCAATGCTTGTAAAGAACTGCAGAAATTTTCGAGTAACATTTGCAATTTCGCTTCGAAATTCTAGGGCTAAAACTAGTCGGAATCGGCTGATAACTTCATTATAGATTAATGCATGCCTTGATTGAAAGTTCGTCCATTCTACAAGTTCAAACATTAATTCGCTATTAAGATAGTCTAAACGATGACGCACTATCAAACGGCAACCTAATTACAGTTTCATCAACCAGTAACCGGAGTTTGGCTTGTTTTCCAAGTTAATCTGAACATTTTTGGAATGCATAGTCTGATGGATTTCAAGCGATTAAGTTTGGCATTCGCATCGAGCACTGGAAACATCAAATCAAATTTCAGTTCCAGAATTAATGCATTTGCTTGAATTGGATGGACGCTTCGCCCTCAAATTGATTATTACCGAAACAATTTGCATCATTAAATTGCTAAAAATAATCACAAACTTTTTATTACCTTCAATAAATGTCTATCTGAAATTGAATGTTTATATTAACCATCAATAATTAAATTAAAAACAATGTGTTGAGATTATTTCTCATTTGTAGTTATCTTCTTTAATACTATAAATATAAGAAAGTACGGACTTTTATTTCCAAGGCTTGATAACGAATTCGAAGTTTTATTCTGCAAATTATATCTCGTAGTCATTCGTTTTCCGATTATCATTTGGTTCGAAATGAAAGTAGGAAGAATATTATTATATCAGCGGAATTCCAGTTAGCTTCTTTTGACTTGGCTTAAGATAACACTTTTATAGTCAATCCTTTGCCTTCGTTATACAGTCATAAAATGTTTCATCAATAAATAACATAGCATCTTAGAAGAAAAGAATATAATTCACTATTCCCCCGTTATCCGCGAGGGGTAAGACCAGCAAAAATGCCGCGAATATCGAAATCGCAGGTACTGGATTAAATTGGATAATCAACATGAGCATTTAACTAGAACAGGTGACTTGAGGACATCATCCCATTTATTTACTTTAACTGAAAGAAGCTTTGAGGTGATGACACTAAAAGTTTATAACAGATTACGTAGCTCTCTTAAAGATAGTAACGATTAGCAATTTGATAAAGTTTTAAAATATATACTTGAAAAAATATATTGTAGATAGTGTAGATGAGTTTTTGAATGAAAAACATGTTTGATTAATGTAAATTATCATGAAATTAAACTTATTTTAGCCGTTAAATGACGCTCTATAGTTGCGTTTAATTCGCACCTTATAGGGGCTAGATTAATGCTAACTTCGACAAGTTAAGGTGATAATCGCTTGACTATTAAATTTCTGTTTGTAATGTGCTATTCCTGTGGTTGATGCTGCTTCGTCTCCGAACTTGGTCGTATCGTTCGTAGTATTAGGTAAACGATTCATCCAAATTAAAACGAAATCTGTCCATTAGTCCCATTAACTTAAGCCTTGCCAGGGTACAGTGCATAAAGGTGAGGAATAGAAATACAGGTTACCTTAGATTTCTAAATCTGAGGCTCTAAATGCTGAGTTAAGGTATTAATAAAATTTTAAGAAATTGAAACTTTTCGGTCGACCGTCAAAAATATATGCGTGCTCATATGTACGAATGGACATGATGATAAACCATGATTTGTAAAACAGAACATTAGTTTCAATAAATATTATAATGTAAATTAATACAATAGGTTTCGAGAAAGCGATCTTCATAGTGTTAATGTTAATTATTCATAACCGACCAATTATTCTGGAGACCTATTAAATTTTTCAAACAATCGCAACGTATTCTCTAAATTGGAATTGGAGGCCAATCGACTTATATTGTTTATACAAATTATATAAAAATACGATGGCTTATATACGCTTACATCCTGCGCCGACATATTTAATAATTATTTATTACGAGCTACATGTGAAAAAATTTGTAATAGTAATCTTAATGATGCATATTTTTATTCCTCTCACATTAAATCAAACTATGCAGTTAGTCAAAGATACGGGTTCCAATCAAAATTGCAATTTTTATTGCTCTATTAATTTTCAGGAAGTTCTCACTAACAAGTCACTTCGTAAATATCCGAAATTCAGATTCACTTGAACTTGCTTTGATCACTAACAATACATGTATTCTACCAGCAAAGCTAAAAAGGACAGTATGGCATTCCATCAATGTACATTTTAAACTGGAAGACAACTACTAGTAATTTTAAAAAATTCATGACTATCGAATCTTCGTATTGGTTAAAAACGAGTATTATTTTGCTAAATATCATCATCACATGCATTAAAATCGGTCATTTATAAGTACAGTTCGTCAAGATGGGAAGACAAGGATTATTATCATTAAACAAATTAAGACATACCGTAAAAACAAAGCCCAAATACTTTCATGTATCTAAAGAAGTATTTTCAGCGAATAAAAGTTTTAAATAAAGAGCGAGGATATCAATTGTGTTTAGTACCTAAAAATTAAAAACTGCGGATTAAATGATCCGAACTTAGGAAAAAGAATTCACTAGAGGAAAACACCCACTCGGAAGGGTAGGGGATGAAAAAACAGATCTAATTTGCTAATTAGAAGAGTAGGAACTAAATGTTATCAAAATTGATACCCGTATCATGACCTAGAATAAAATCATGTTACTAACAACAAGCACTTGAATATCACTCACTAGACAACACAGCATAAAGCACAACAAATAGAACAAGCAATAATGAAAATGCAATACCGAATCAATATTTTGGAATGCAGCTACGCAGAATTAATTTGTTGGAATTCTCTATATTTAACAAGATTTTAAGTTTAGAATTTGTTAGTCACACATATTCCTTGATTTATTTATTGAAAATTCTAAATTTACTCAGGAATGTACCGCTTAATTTCCGCAATAATTCTTGGGATGTATGAACATCGCGAAGTGCATGAGAAAAGTCTCCGGAGGCTCCACAAAAAGTTCTAAAAGTTCAAAAGTAGGGATAATTTTCCCAATAGAGAAACTTTTTTACAGAATTTGATTAAAGGCCATGGAGCCGGAAATTGCAAAGGTATTGTATAATGGAGTGTTATATCCCGATGATCAAATAAGCCTCTCTTCTCTTTGGAAAGGTTGGGGATAAAAATCATGGAGGAGTTTGGTGCGGAATCATGAGGTCAGTGTTCATTGGCATCGAGTATTGAATTGAATCGCCTTAGGTCGATATCTGGGTCGAGTTGAAGAAAACGAAGCAGAATTGGTGAGAGAGATAAAGAGGGAGAGAGGGAAGGTTGCTCCGTTGGGGAATTTTTTCATACAAGCGGATGAAATTACGTCTGGAAGGAGGTCGACAAATGATATGGATAAAATAACAGCGAGGTCAAATTAAAGAGAAGAGGTTGGATACCCGAAAATAAAATAAATAATGAAGCTGTCCGGGGAAGTGATATGAAATAGGATTTGAAGGAAGGAATTTCGCGTTCAAAATTTACATATGAAAGACGCTGCATTTGAAGCCAGAATCCGCTTCGGGGAGAGTGATTTTAAATCTCTGAAAGGGTAATTTTGTAAGTTAATTAATATTTACCTAGTAAAAAGTTACTTATTGCCTCAGAAACTGCTTTAGTTGTTACTATGAATAGAGCAATGCAAATCCTAAGAAGACACTGCGCGGGTTATGGCGGGCATAAATTTATGCCTTGGATGAAAGACATCTGAATTGTTGCTACATCTCATTCACAATAAAGCTTAGGAAATAGCACAATCTAAGAACACATCTAGAAAACAAAGCAATATCTAAATTGGTCGGCGTTTCCGCCCAAAAATATGGGTTCGAATCTCAGTAAGGTCGTACCTTCTTCACTTCCGCTAATTATTATAAGTTATTATAAAATTTGAGATAACAAAATATGTAGACAAAGTAGGGTTGTGAAGGACGCATTAGGTATGAAGGGCTACTACTTCTGGCGAATCGACAATGTAGTACCATAATAATATACACTTAAGGAAAAGGGTAAGCGGTGACTACATGTGACGGTGAGCACCTAAGAAAATTTCCAAGGAGAAATGGACGTAAAAAAAAGTCTAAGGGGACTGGTAATTGCCTATAAAGCTTACCAAGTGGTATTTCTATTTGTTTTCGCCGGATTGCTTGAAGGATAGAGCAACTAACCGGAAAGTGAGAGAACCAGCCTCGTGTCCTAGTCCGACGGGTCTCGGACATAAGTCCCTTTACCCCAGATAATAATAATGTAGTAATATTAGGTACGATAAAAACAAAATTTGACTACGTCCACAGACATTACACATTTGAAAAACACGACTTTTTTCAAGGGTTCCACGTCATCTTAGGGCAACCGGAAGAAAAGCAGGATATAATAAATAAGCAGAATAATACTCAGCTCTAATAATAAAGCAGAATATATATTCTCGATACAAAAGAAGGTGACAACGGTACGTGGGAGAGGAAAGGGTTGAGTACGGAAGGAAGGGAATGGAAATTTTCCTCGGAGAAGAATTAGCAGGGGGTAAGTGGAGAAGGGGGTAAATGGGGAAACACTAATTAGTTATCAAAATAATATATGTGAATCCAAAAAGGAACCGCATTTCATCAGCGAACGATACGGGATATTAGTCGATGAAGTAAAAAGATTGACCAATACGTGTTTGAATGCCTACCACTCGCCGATAGGTGGAATGCAGTGGATGAGTGTGCTTGTTATTGTATCTGCTTTGCAGAGAAGCGAAACATTTTTCTTCTTAGACTTTTCTTCTTAGACTTTTCTTCTTAGTTGAACTTTTCAAATTCCGCATCTTCTAAAATTAAAGAGTGTGTGTGAGAGTGAGATTTTCTCTTGAATCAAGGATTTGACCGAGTGGGGAAGATTTAATTCTATTTCTCACGCTCATCTGATGGCTTGGCCTCCACTATCCAATCCATATCCGCCTAATTCAACTGCCCCCATTTCTCAGTTCTTCCTTTCTTTCCATTTCTCTTCCCATATCCTCTGTCGAGATGGAGCTCCCCTAAATCTTCCCTTCCTCTGGGAGCACAGATATGGAAGAAGGATAACTGTCTCTCCTAAAATCGTTCCCCGACTCACCTCAGTTTGTGTAAAATACGCTCCCTCTGCCTTATTACTTCCTCTTCAAGAGTGGCCGTCAATTTGTATCCATCTTCTAGCTCCCTGCGCTCCACAGTCTGAACGGAAATAATCATTCCCATTTGGACCTAAAGGACGAAACCTCAAAATCCGTTGCCTCGATTCCCTGCATTTCCAGCCTACTGACGTCATTCTCAATTTCAGCTTCGATTTAACAAACCTGAGAAACACACGATGCAACGACATATGCTTCTTTCAATTCGCCTTGTAATAAATTGAGTTCTTAAAGATCTCGACGAACTCCAAAAGGAAATGGTTCGTGAAAAATATTAATTGCATTACGTTTTAAATCATATTTTTATGTCTTGAGTACACGCTAAATTTTTTTAGAATTGAAGCCCCTGTTAAAAGTAAAAAAGAATAACCGCCGAATTAGACGCTACGTTAAGTTAACCACATATCTAATTTTACAATAGTTTATATATTTTAAGCTATAAAAGTATCTATAACAAATCATTATAAGTTCAAAAAAATACATTAAATACCAAGTATGATATCAAACGTACTACCGTTGCTCAGATTGTGACTCATTCTTGAATTTATATGGAAAGGCACGGTTTTAATCAAAAGATCTGAGAGTTAGTGATTCAAAATGTTCAGCTCAAGATTGAATTGTTATTCAAAATATGTTCTTCATTTCTATGGCCGGTTTCGTAAAGAAATTAAATTAAGAAATTTCAGAGAATCACTCAAGCAACGACAATGTTTAAATTGGGAAAGTCCTTCTTTCTGTCATCGGCAGACGAGCGGTCTGAGAAGATGACTTCGCAAATTTTTCGCTCATTTTGGTTAATGTATTCGTTGGTGGAAGTTTCCATGAACGGTAAAAGTTCCGCGTTACCTTTACCGCTTCTAGTGAACCTTCAATCTCTAACCCATTAGATTCTTACCCCGGGGGAAAAGAAGGATCTTAAATCCGGAAGAATCTCGGGTAAACTCAGAGCGGTCTCCGCCTCCAACAACCTCAAGAACCCACTTCAAGAAACTGTCTCTGATTTTCTTATTTATCAGCCCATTTTCATTCAGTGGCCGTATTTTCCCATCTTCAATGCTTCTCTCGTTTCTCCTGCGCCCAAAACTTTCATATTCCACCTCGTCTGGCGCTGTTCGGATTCTTTTTAATCCTTTTTAAACAACCTAGCACTCCCCTCTTCTCACTCAAACACGAGATGTATGACGATAAATGCACATCAAAACCGCCCTGTCCTTTCCAGGGGAAACTTATTTGGGGAAAGAAGTATTTCACCCATTCCATCACAAAATCTCCATAGTGATCGTATCATTTTCGCTTGAAAAACTCATTGTTTTAGAAACCGAAAAATTACCGAGAATCTCAAGCAAGAAGTCAGTTCTATTTTCTACATGAATTCTTATTAGGATCATGAGTATTTAAAGCATTTATGCAACAAATAAAGCATGATTTGAAGGGCTTAACACACTTTCGGACGGTTAGCAATTCTTATACATTTTTGACATTTGGAACATAAAATTTTCCAAAACTTTTTTTGACTCTAGTAAAAGGTATGATATAATAACATATTACTGAGAATTTCAAATAGATTATACAAAAAGTATTAGATTGGCTATCCTAATCTTCAAGACTTCTTATGGAAAAATATTCATATCTAAAATATCATACCAATGTACTCGTGGTGCGTAGCCGTTCATAGGATCCAACATGTAGTTTTCTTCATTGTACTTTTTCAAGCTATCTCTCTCTTTTCCTGTCTCATATGACAAAGGGTTAGATGTAAGAAGAGACTTGTTAGTCTCAATCTCGCCCTGAATAAAGTCCTTTATTATTATTATTATTATTATTATTATTATTAACATGTTCTTTCCATAATACGTATGTACATCTCCTAAAAGCAATAAGGTAGAAGATATTTTTAGCGAGCTCATCCTTAATGCAAACATGCAATTTTTCTTCGACGTTCATTCTTATGGCCAAGCATGAAACGAATATACTTCTTTTTCACTTTACAATTTATCACCATATAGTGTAGCGGTTAAGGCGCTCGTCTACCACCCACAGGGTTAGTCTACTTGCACTAGGGTTCAATCCTTAGTTACGGCAATATAACTACTCGGATTTTTCGGGGAGGACACAAGGACACAGGTTGTAGACTAAGGTTGTGAAAATGAGTACCTCAGGGGAAGACCCGATAACAAAAAAATAAATCCTGTCCGAATTAAAAATTAGAAAGAAACGATGCTTTTAAAATTAAATCCTAGGAGAGAAGTAGGTGTTATCATCCTCATTATATTGGACATATATCTGATTTTAAAATTCCTCAGATATTATCTTATATTATTAAATTATTATCTTATTTCAATCGAGCTATAACTGACGTGATTGCTAAACCCTAAAGAATATAAAAATTGGTTTTGCAATCAACTAAACATTTCAGAAGTCACTAACACATTTTCTAGAGATGAATAAATCTGAATCGAGGAATTCAGATTCTTTAGTTTCTCTGCATATTTAATTTAATTTCTTGATACAAGACCTCACAGCCGCCCTATTTAGTTATACCTTTCGTTTGTATAATTAGTTCATATATTGAGTTGGCGTTGAGGGATGGAGGAGAGAGGACTTTTGAACGAAGGATGAAATTGGAAGAAGCGCAAGGCAGGTGCAGGGAAAGGAGATAAATTAAGAGAAGGGAGAGTGGATTGGTGTATCTGCGAAGCATGTTGAAAGGGAGGAAATTGGCAGGATATGAGAGGTTGGTGTAGGAGAAAGGTCTAAGGGGTGGGAATATTTTTAGTGGGAGGGAATGGAGAGAACACCACCGCGGTAAGAGGGCAGCTTTATTTTTTAATAAAATGGAACTCCCGGAATAAAAATGGATGGTCTAAAAAGACGAGAGGTTTTGGGGGAAGATGTTTCTGGATGGAGGGATTTAAGTCGGATGCGTGTAAGTATGGGTGGAGGCCTATGTCGAGGGATCGAAACAGGCAAGAGAAGTAAAGGTTTCTTCTTTTATTATTCCTTGCCGATATAAGAAAAGCTATGTTGAGGCGGAATGAAATTGGTAGTCGGAGAACAAAGTTGGTATTGGGTCTTGAGGGAGGAGATGACTCTGGAGTGATTATCTTGAGTGATGGAGTCGGATGAAACCTATTATCGAGAGCGAATGGAATTGAGCAGCCAAGAATAGAATTAGCGAAGGACGAGAGGGAGGGAGGTCTAATCATTTACTTTGAGTAATAACTTCGGAAATTTTGTGGAACTGACTCAGATTTCGGAATAAGGCAGAATTTCCCAGGATGTCTTGTCCAATCTCTTCTACTGATACGGTTAAGTGACATCAAAATTTCATTTATATCGACAATGGTGCAGCTCTCAAGAAATATAATAGATATTTTTTCGAAGTATAAATGTGAAATAAACTAAAATATTTGGAAGACTTTAAAGGCCTACTGATTCATACATTAAAGGACAGATGTATTTTTAATTACAAGCATTTTTTCTTAACGGAGCACAGTTATAAATATAAAGCTATAAATTCTGAGCTTCGCCTCAGATACATTATGTATTATGTAAAAGTATGTAAAATATCGCTTGAATAGCAGATGATTTCTCTTGTACTAGCTCCAGAAGGGAATCAAAATTGAACAAAAAGGAAATTTAATAACTCCAGAATTTAAGAAGTAAAAATCGTTTAAAATTCGATTCAATTAGTTTCTGATTTTGCATATTAATTTTCATTATTAAACAGAAAAGCAAGGAACATACTTTTTAACGCCAAGTCTAACTCTAACTATACGAGGGGTTTCCTTCGTTGCCATTTCAAGCTGCTGAATTTGAGATAAAATTCTTTTCAAGATTACAAGAAAATGACTCTGACCACAATTTTGCATTGAAAGTACTGAAGTGTATATAGCACCAGTGGACATGTACGGAAAGGAATACATAATTATCAAATTTAAACTGAAAAACGTTAAGATTCTCATTCGTCATGTACACACAACGATAACCAATGAAATCACTATTTACCTCCATTTTTCTCTATATTGAATATGAAATCATTTAGAAAATTTCCATTTCCATACTCAAAGATCATTCATAAATATTTTAATATCCGTATCTGACACACTCAAATATATCTTTATTTTCTCTCGACCATTCAATTTCACTTATGATAGCCTCCATGTCAATTTCTTTCATTGAACAGCTATACTGTCACTGTTTCCATATTTAGACCTGATACTCTCCGTCCCTCCCGCTCTCCTATTTAGAAGAAGCGAAGTCCTCCTCTTCCCCAATTCCTAGCAAAAACCATCTCACTTCCACTCTGAGCCCTTCTCAATCCACCACTCGTCGTTCCAAATTGACAGTCGATCTCCTTTCGCAGCGCCTCGACGCCCACCTCCCGCCACACCCACTCGGCTCAACTCGAAAAGCCAGGGATACCACAGAGAATTTAGGGAGAAGAAGTCGTATCATAGAGCCCATCGCTTTTAATGACGCCATTTAAAGCTCCTTTTAATGTATAAATACTGACACCCCTCCAAAAGCATTAGTGAGCCTTTCGACATTAACATGCTTGAGATACGTATTTTTTTCCTTTTCCTGCGTTAAAATTTGATCAATCGGCATCTCTTGTGTGTCCATTTCTTCCTCCACATCCCCACTTTCTCTACACTTACTTCTTTCTCTTTGCACTCATTTCAATTACTACTTTTTCCTTCATATGGATTACCATTACCCTCATGTATGCTTCAATTTTGAGATTACGCACTTATTATTAGGTACATTAGAGCAGTTATGAGACAGAGACAGGATTTTACGCCATATTTCATATAAACACAATGTATACCACGCGATGTCTTTATTCTCGTGAATATCAATGGAGTTAAACGGAAAATAAAATAGGTCTTTTCCATCGTCAATCATTCAAAACATTATTCTGCATATTACCTGCGAGTTGGAGTAAAATTTACGAACTTTAAGGAGATAAGTTGAGTTCTGAATCACTCAGCTATCTTTTACATGCCCCTAGTTCTCATTTGAGGGAATAGAGCAGGCTTAGTAAAATTAGGTGGAAAGAGATGTTAAAATACCTCAAAATTCGTGGCAATAGTTAAGGAGGGTAAATTCCGAGACTGTACAGAAGTACGTGGCTAAATAAATTTGCTTGTAAGGTGGAAGTTAGGGCGAATTTGAAAAGTTCTTGGCGAAACGAGACAGAAATGTATCCGAGAGGATAAACATTCCACTTCACCTAGAAGAGGATTCGGCTCTTTTAACATTCGTGCACATATTCATTTAACTCCAAAGTTTACCTAACGCTGGATAGGATTTCATCGTAATGAGTGTCGTCGGTGCATTCTCACCAGCTTTACTCATCGTTTTAATCTAATTCAAAGTCACCTTTTAGCATTTTCAACCCATTTCCTCCAAAAACATTCTGCTAATCTGATTTGTGTAATTCCCATCGAAACCAAACTTGACTCGCATTAATATTTTTAAATTATTCGAGATGTTCTTACGGAATTAAATGCAAAATAATCTTTTCCAAAACTCTTCAGCGAAATCTCTCAAGATATCAGGATATTCAATTAATATGAAGTGTTCTGTATTACAGGCTTATTCGCGAGAGGGATGATAAGACTTAATGGAGGGAATTGAATGAAGTACTAAAGGATATTAGTTCGGATGAGACCAAAGTGACTTAATGTGTCCCCTTGGATAGCTAAAACTTAACTCGCCTAAATATACATAAAGCGACTTAGAAGAGGATAAGAGCGAAGTGAGCCTTTTTGAAAATGGTACGGAAATAAACGGTGAAAATCTCCCTGAGAATTACTGCATTACCATATTCAAATATTCGCATATTCTCTCGTAATGGAACGACAGATATCACTTTGAGTAAAGTTGGCAGCAATTATAACTTGAAGGACGACAAGTTAACAGTGAAAATCGCCACAACGTCCAAAAACTGTGTAACTACTTTTCTTTATTTAAAATTTACCTCAATTATAATGGTTAAATAGTTCAAACATGGGTATGTCTGTTTTTCCATTACAGATCCTTCATATAAGATGCAGATAGCCATATAGATAAACTGTTCAATAAGAAATCATAAGAAGTACTAATATGAACTTTAACAATTCAAAAGGGATAAGTAGTGTGAAAAATAGCGACATGACTGGGACTCGAGCCCAGGTCTCCCACTTTCCCGGTTGGTTTTCTAACCACTGAACTAACATGCCGCGTCGTTATTCCTTTGGGATAAGTGGCACGACTTCATCGTGCAAAGAAGTTCACCTTTCCTTAATCCATTTCACAGTTCAATTCAAGAATGGAGCAACCACTGTCCTATCTAATCAACAAAAGCCGTAAAGAAATATTTCGTTATTTCTTTTTATCAGAATATGGGAGAAGCCATTTAAGTTAAAGAATGCCATTAAGTGAAACCGGAATCTGTGTTGTTTAAACCACTTCAATGACTTAAAATTGAATGACAATAATTATTAAAATACGAAGACCGAGTCACAAATTCAGGATTTGTATCGTTTTTTTCGACGATGCAACGTCAGCAACGATACAGGACGGAACGGAAGAAAAATCGGTCACACTTTTCCAACAAGTTTATGCATCGTAATCAGAGATATGTCCTTCTTTGCAAAAAATAAAAATCCCAGTTTTTCTGAGTTTTCCGTCGAATTCAAGGTCAATCAACAGAGTTCTAAAGCTTTTTTTCGGTACACTCAGCATCCTTGATTCAATAATTTTATGACAAATTGGGTGCAACTTATATAGGTTGCCGAGCAACTAAAATGGAGCGCACAGTATGCAAATCAAGCAAGGTACAAATATATTTACAATCACTGAATATTTCTTTCTAAATCTGAATCGGTAGTACGAGAAATTCTGAGTAATTTAATACTGTTTTTAAAGCAATTCGATGGCCTTACAATGCTTGGAGAGATGGTTTATTGTTTAAAGCACAATGTTGTTTACAGGCTTATTATTGATTTTATTCTCAAAGTTACTTGAATAAGTAATATAACTGAACCGAGAGCAATGTTGACAAAAATGTTGTTTTCGAAGATATCTTCGCCATTGGTGAACCTCTATAGGCACTCGTCTATATACCATACCGAATCCACCATCCATTTCCTAATTTATAATCCTCTCTTTATAAAGATGACCTTTCTTCCTATTGTCACATAGTCGCAGAATTTTTTGCAAAATATTGCTATCTCCTTTTTCTCTTTTACTTCTCTATAATCGCTCTTTTAACAAGTACAATGATACCTCGAAGTTAGGCGGTAACTGGGAAGGAGGAAAAGTCAGGTAGGTCACATTCGCATAATTCTGGGTACAGCACTTTCATACATAAAAATTTGTATAATTGGAACTAAATAATAACAAAAAAATGCCAAAAGCTTTGAAAAAATTATTATTTACGTTAAACGAAGATAATTCGATGTCAGTGTCTTCATAAAATGTCAAACATTCGTCCTACGACACTATCTTTTCTTTCTTCCGCGCAAGATTTCTTCGTAGCAAGATTATAATTTTTTTACACTGCTATTTTGCTGCAAGGTGCCCTTCGTAATAAACTGCTTTCTAGGATTTGTAAGCCGTTTTATAACGAGTCGAGTGTTTCTGAAAAGCCTCCAGTTGCCATGTAAGTGTGACGGAACGGGAGAGGATAACCAAGAACCGTGGATTTCCGAGTTCGCGTAAGTCCGGTTATTACTAGACTCTCTTCTCAGAACATCTATCCAGTAGGTTGTCCTCTTCCGTATAGTTCCTATCAGCCTCCTTATCTTTTCTAATTCCAAGTCTTTTTGACACCGACTCGTTTCTGGTGCTCGTTTTCAGTTTTCCAATTCTGGAGAAATCGAACTGGAGAGATCCAAGCGTTTCTAAAATACGTATCGCGAAATCTCGTTTGACCGATTTCTTTCCTATCGATTATCTGCCACTTACATAGGAATTTCGAGGCTCGAAATACGATTATCCAATCAATAAAGTTGTTATAACAGAATGACACGATTGTGTAATCGCATTTAAACTGCCTTCTGACATAAATCATTCACTCCCACAATGTCTTTGAAGATATTTAATTTTAGGAAAATCAAATAAAAATTAGTTCAAACAGTCGTTAATTGCATTTTATCTGAATATGCGATGCCCATGCCCTTTAAGACGAAGTGAAATGAAGGATAAACTGAAGAAGTATCGCAAAGGATGGAGATTCCTAAATCCGACGATGAAAATCTCTCAGAGGGTGTCACTCAGTAGGATTTAACCCCATCACAATGGGTACGTCCATTCCTATCGATCACAGCGGCCTCTATCGTCTTCCCCGGCGAAGATTACATCACGTGTCTACAGTGCCATTCCTATTCTTCCTCCCATCTGACCGTAACCTTGAGATACTCATCGGAGAAAATCCCAGGAAACCAATTCCTTCTCGAATGAGAGCTCGTTTTTTCTCGACCAGAGTTGAACTCTTTGTTTCTTTCTCAACCTTCATCGGCGTCATTCCACCAAAGAAAGGATGAGCATAATGAGAATTATCTGATGAAAACGCATTCAAATGAAAAAAAATCTAATATCTCTCGAATACGATGTTCACATATTCGTGGAAAGAATTGAATTGGGGAAGTCATTGCCGAGAAATTGAACGAAACTCAATTTCTGTGGAGTACCTAGAAGTTCTGAAGCTGTTTCTATAGTATGGTATAGTTTCCATAGTATAGTATAGTTCTGAAACTGTTTCTACAGCATCTGATCTCATATTAGTTGCAAATTAAGACCCATACCTTCGTAATACTATAATTGAGGATGATATTGTTAGATAATCAATAAATCGAAGGATGACTGACAGCCTCTTAATAACGTCTACGGTTAGTACTTAAATATGTCTAAAATATTCCATTTATAGAACTCTTTCATTAAAAAGCGATGTAATTCTTAATTGGATGAGGGAACGGTGTTAAATTTTGCACATAGATGTGTACACCTAGAAACACCAGGTTAAAAGAAGTGAAATATAGTGACATGACTGGGACTCGAGCCCAGGTCCCTCACAATCCGGCTTTGAGAGCCGGCTGACTCCACAGGACCTCTTGTGGTGCTTGGAGCCTCTATATGGAGCACCACATTCCATGGTTACAAAGCATCCAGTTAACTGAGTGGAAGAGACGCAGCATTGTAATTTATAAGTCAGAATACCCCAGAATAGTGGGAGACCTGGGTTCCAGTCCGATTCATGCCTCTGATTTACATTTCTGTTTATTTTTGGGTAATTTCTACTTTTTGATTTTAAAATACTTTAATGTATTTCTATTTAATTTATTTCCGGCCTTTGATTTTATTTTTAATGAAATTATTAATTATACTCACAAAGATAGTGACAGATTTTTTTAAGTATGATGCTTTGTATGGCCACCCTTTGTATGGATATTAGAAACGGACGCCATAGAAACGATGTTCTCTGATGATTTTCTGTTAGCTTGATACCCGCGCGCATCAGTTGCTGATATTGAATCACAGATACTTAAATATTGAAAAGTATGCTGATATATAGGCATTCCAATAATCAATCATTAAAGCGCCTCACTATGGATCGATATTTTCAATTCAGAACAATTTAGATCTATAAGCAGTCTGTAAACATAACTACCCAAAACTACTAAATTAATCTAAGTCATCTATATTTCTCTATCGAGCCTTTTAGAAATAATTACACCAACGATATCTCAGCGATAGAACATATACTATACCCTAAAAGGCTTTTAGAAATTGCATCAAATGCAGAGAGAAATTATGCGGAATAAATTATGCTAGTCGATGAATTCTGGAGAGAAAAGGAACTTTGGTGAATGAGACATGACAGCCATGGGAAATCCATTTTATGACATTCATTATGAGAAATCCTGTATAGTGGATTAAATGGCGCCTTGATTTATGACTGGAGTTATGCTGGCGCATTGGCAATCGCATTCAACCAGAAGCTTAATTTTATTTTCTCAAAATGGTGCTGTTCTGTTTCAGTAGAAACGAAAAAGGAGGCAGAGCCGAGGGAAAATGAAGTAACCTAAGTGGAAACTACTTCTGGATTTTTGAAATCGAATCCTCCACGAAATTTTCCCACAACCCGAACCAAGCAATCGAATCTTATCATTCGTTCATTCTTCCCATAGTGTAAAGTTAAGCCATTGACTCATTTTCTAGCGTGGGTAATTCCCCTAATATGCAAGACTTCACATTTCTAAGAGAAGTATAAGAGTGAATCTTATCATATATTATTATAAACAGAAAATAAATTGAAACTTTCCACTTTCATTATCAAATGTTACTAAAATATTAATATTGCGCAATCCTGCATAATTCAAATGGTTGCAATTACATTATAATTGGTACTGCGGCTAAAAGCTGAAACCTTTAAATCTATTATGTTAAATATTAATATTTAAATATATAAAAAATTAATATACTATACATAAGACACACTAAATATTGTCTGATTTTCTACAATCTTATACTTCTACGCTCAAATAATCACCACTAGACCAATGAAAGCAACACCCAAGCTTCTGTTTCTATCTTGGATCGGAAGTAAAGATGCTATTAAGCACGGCTGATTTTCAAAATCAGTTTTTGTCATAATTTTCGTATATTACTGTTTTATATAAAAATTATATGATATACACAATATAAATATAAATTCAAAATAAGCATGTTTACTTGAGATAGTTGGGTATTTGAATATTTCCGAGAAAATGCTGAGCTATTAAGTATTGCTATTGTCTTTCTATTTTTAATTAGATAAACTGAATGTCGAATATCGATTAACTTAAATTTACGGAGATTCTACATAAAATTGTATTTGCTAATGAGGATACTCAGAGACGAGAAGAGAGAGGCAATGGCTTTAACACGAAACTGCCTACACATGTACACTCTTCCACATTCTGATGCCTTCATTGTTCTGTATTTGCTTTCACTTCAAATTATACTGCAGAAACCCTACTCAGACAAACCGTTTCAGTTTACCATCTCATATCGCATCTCAAAAGTGAATTCTGCTTTCAGTTTAGCGTTCGCTTCTCTTGGTGATGTCCATCACTATAAAACCGCAAAGAAAAGAGCCCTGAAACGGGTATATTTCCTATACATAAAAGCGGTTAGAAGTAAAGAAAAAGACGGAATGAGAAAATAAATTACTCTGAGAGAAAATTACAAAGCTGGGGAGAAGGAAGGGAAGGAAGCCAAAAGGAGGTTACCTTTTCGGTCGCTGGCCGTTATTAAATTCCAGAGAGTTGGAAGACTCACGGTGATGGAACATGACTCTATGGTAACAAATGGAGGGAGTTTTTTTTCTGAATATGAGTCGATGACGAGTCGCGAAGCTCCAAAATCTCAAATAAGAGAGTCACGATGGTGAAAAGGAGAGAAATGGAAATTCCCCTTCTCTTGAGGGACAGACGTTGAAATATCAGTGTTTTGGGTCACTTTTTCGTCTGTCTAGACGAGTAGTTTTCTATTGACTTTACGCGGAAATAAAGCGTAAGTGGACAAAGTCCTTTTTCCGTCTGTCACTTTTACGTCTACTTTCAGAGTATAAGCAACACTCGAAGGCAAACATCGATCTCTTTCGAATAGCACCATTTTTGTGCAGAGATATGATTCGAAAGCTCTAAAAAATCAGCTGGCCAGCTTTAAATTGATGGTTATAAAAGTAGGAAAACTACCAACAATTAAAAGAATATTATGTTGAATTCTCAGGCCGTAAAAATTTAAATTTCTAATATCTTCTCTAAAATCTGCTTTCCCTTCAAAATAATTCCCTTTCCCTTCCAATCAATCAATCAATTTTGTAAGGTTATTAAACTAATAAAAGGTAATACCAATGAAGGAAAGCTTTCCTAAGAGGCCTTCAGTACGTATCTCATTTTTATTTTAAACTCAATTGAAGACTTTTTGTTGTTTCACAATTGAACTATTGCATTTAAAAGACCCGCAATTTTAATTTTTAAGCTTCAAGTAATTTACTGCGTTAAACACGGCATTCTTTCGAAATAACTTAATAACTTACATGACGAAAGAATTATATTTAGAACTCATTCAAAGGATTAAATTTAGAATATTTTTTCATTTTTTACATTTCCACTATATTATTATTATTCTGTAAGGTATAGAAACTTATTATCAGGTTGATATGAAAATTTCTCTGTGCTTCTCTTATGTATACCCAAAAGATACCAAAATTACGGAGAAAGATGATACGATGCTTCCCAAATAAATAAAATGAACCAAACGCTAAAACCAAAACGAATCAATTTTATGCACATAACAACTCTGCCTTTACATTGAAATTTTCGAATAGCTCCCAAATATGTCAAGATGAGATTAGCCCAACATTTTTTCGTAGTTTTTAATTTGAGTGTTGTCATCAAAAATATTTTGCAAGGAAGTGGAAAGATGTGAAAATTGTCGCACTAACTTCAAGTTGATATGCTTATTACTGAGCAGCCCTCACCTTAAACAACACAACTCGATAAGAATGACTGAAGACATGAAATCATGACTGGTTCCTCTGCATAATTACATAATGCTCTTAAATGTATGCTTTATATAATTTCATTTACACATGCTAAAATAACGTTTTTAATACGAACGTATCGCCCGAAAATATATATCCATCTATTTAAATCATTTATCGCTAGAAAGATTAGAGATAGATTTCTGATTTCAGGACTTGCAGGAAATTAATTTGTCTAAATAACTTGTCTTCATCTACGCCTATGCGTTACCCTGCAAGTCTCCTATAGGCGTGCGGCAGGGTGTGCATGCAACTCGATTCTACTTCCCTAATCGATTACTTTAGCTTATCGTTTGCGGAAAAAAATGAAATCTTGAAACGAATAATTTTAGGATCTATTTCTTTGATTTTTCTCACAGTATCAGAAGTAAGTAAGAGAGAGGACGCATAATGTCGGCTACATCTTCTAGAAACGTATTTTCCCTGAACTTCTTCAGTAAATTAGTCTTTGTTATACGTAAGTAATAAGTCTTTGTTAAAAATCTTCTACTTTATAGAGATACCTTTCTGCGTCCGGAACCATCTGAATAATACTCACCGATTTGTCGTAATAACATTTTACGGAACGTACCGTCTTTCGCTGTACTTTTTCTAATTCTCGGATACAGCACTTTTTGAAAGGATCCCACATACTACATGCCTAATCAAGGTGACTCCTAACAAACACAAAGTAACATCGCTGGCGGACCTTTTCTTCATTCCTATCGACTATTCTCTTCCTTAATCCGAGTTTCTTGAGTGTACGTACACATATGACGGATGCGGGTAACCAATGTTAAGTTATTTACAAGTATTAAAGTTTTTATAGTTACAGTTTTTTGCAACTAAAATTTACTCCAAAATACTTCAACGATTCTATTGTAAATCAGGATTTCCCACGGAGACAGTACAAATATTCATTGGCAATAGATTTCCTTTCGAAGAAGTTGATTACTGAACATTTGTCTACATTGAGCTCTAATTGCCAGTCATCACACCATTTCATAATTATACCTAAGTACGACAGGGTTAATATATCATATGAACTTCCTATTTCCCTGTAAATAACAGTGTCGTCCGCAAATATCCTAACTTAACTATTAATCTTATTGCTAAAATCGTTGATACACAATAAAATTCATCAGATTAAACTTGATTGCGGCATGCCCGATGTCACTTTAACTAGATTGGAATATATATATTATATATTTATATTATATACCATCCAGTATCACTCGTTTTTCTCTGTCATAGAGAGATTCTTTAATCAGAAAAAAGAAAGAAAAACTTAGTAATTTTTCCACACGTTTGTTATTGCCCTCCATCTCCTGGAATCCGGGCACAATAGCGATTTTGTCCCGAAAATGCTCCATCTAGAAACCAAAGGACGTAATCTGAACTATCTAGAAATTATGGAAATAACAAATTTCCCAGACCAAGGATCCCTTACCAATGAATTTACCTTCCCACATACCTCTCCACTCTTCTTCCTCCCCAAGAAGCTTTTCCATCCATCTCCTACCACCCCCGCATTACCTATCTATCTTTTAAATACTGTGTGCACCCTATTTCTTGTGCCTGGTGATGCTAGATCCTTAGCGAAACCGGTCGCAATAAAAAACGTGTGGAAAAATTACTGTTTTCATTTCTCTCCTGTGAAGGCGTACCACGAGGTAACACCTAAACACATTGAAATTATTAGTCTTTAATCGGGTTTATTACTTCTCTATTAGTACCAGCAATTTTTAATTTACATAATAACTTATTATTTGGGACCTTATCAAATGCTCTCTGAAAATCTAAAAATATCGCATCGACTTCCATTTTATTTTCGGCTGATTTCTATACATCGTTAAGTATAAAAGCCAGCTCAGACTCGCAAGATAGTGTCTTACGGAAATCGAGTTGTTTTCTTACTATGCATTTGGACGTGTGAATAAAAATGTATTTTGGGTGCATAAGAAAGTCGTGCGGATAAACTCGCGCCGCGGAAAACAGTAATAGCCCGGAAAGTTCAACAAGTAGCTTTGGACTACTTTCATAGAAAAGAAATAGAACGTATGAAAATGATGCCGAAGCTATAAAGAAGAAATCTACTGCTATTTGCGTTTTGGTGACTTCCTTGAAAAGAATATAAAAGTAAATTACACAAATGTTGCCCAGATAAGTTCAATATTACGGATAAGATAACGTTGTACTTCTTCTCCAAAATATTTATTTCAAACGAATGATAGCTACCGTCATGTCAGAGACCGTTATTAGACAGAATTAAGAGGTTAATTTATTTGATGCGAAGTTTAGTATCATATTAGATAAGTGCGATCTTGAAGGATACTCGATTCGATTACAGTAATGAACACAAAAATGTATAAATTTGATAAATGATTGGTTGTTTAAATATAAAGTCATCATCCTATAAAAGTTATATATAACAGAACTTTTCCAGATTTTTCCTCTTTCATAATGATGAGTAACTCAAATAGATCGTCATTCTAGTTCCTATTATTATCTTTACAATCTGTGCTAGAGGTAGCCGACCGTTTTTTACCTACTACCCACCTTTGTGAAGTATAATTGATGACCTAGTTACTTAATTTACTGCTCATGGAAGTAATCACACAGAAGGGTTTATAAGAATGACTATAAATATAGATAACGATTGTAGTCATACGAAGTCCTGTTTTCATTTATTAGATAATGAATGTTTATTGACGCAATGCAATAACATAATACAGTCAAACATGGATGTGTAAACTGATTTCTCCGTCAATTAAAGCATGAAATACAAATTAAATGTTCATGAAATATTCTTTCGTAAAATTTCAATCCGAAAGCAAGTACGAAATAATAAAACGAAGGTATTCGAGAATTCTGCGCATGGCTACAGTAATATATGTAGGCATTTATTTAAAATTATCAATTTTATAATAACACTTTACAAGGAGAAACATTTTTCGTCCTTCCGACGTGCATTGCTACATCCTTAACTATGAATACTCACTCTCGGCTTCGAGATTTGATTTCATCGTCCACGAAATACTGTCCACCTGAAAACTCGAAACACCCACTAGTGGGCAGCAGAGACCAGGTTGGCGACCACTGGTCTAGGAATTCACTCAGTCATAGGTCTCAGCCGGTCCTCAACTTCTTCATCAAACGCTAGCAAAAGCTTGGAAAATGAAATGAGGTGACTAGGCAAGATTAGGTGTGAGGAAGTTCGCCTTCCTTCCTGAGCAAGAATTCTATAAGTTGGAAAAGTTCACGTAAACTGATTAGCACTTTTCACAGCATCCAATAAGGAGAGACCAAGGTGAACAACATTGCTCAGAATCTCGCATACCTCAGTGGCTTAGTCGTGGAAGAGAATAATAATAATAATAAAGGACTTTATTCAGGGCGAGATTGAGACTAACAAGTCTCTTCTTACATCTAACCCTAAATGATACAACGTTAACGAAATATACATTTTCTCAACCAAAAGCCAGATAAAAAATAGTCCATTCATCATAATGCGGTAACAGCAATCATTTCAAACATATTCACGGTTTCATTCACATCTCTAAGTTTCTTAACGAATGTCATCAATCTATTCTGACTATGAAGTAGAAAATTCTTACGGTAATCTTGGTAGAAAACTTAAAGCGTTTTCATTAGTACTGCTCAAAAACTTGACTACGCACCACTATGACTGCTGCTTATGGGTGGTAAAAATTATGACCACGAGGAAGAAAGGAACAGCTTTCATCACTTGCGGAATCAATATTCACGTGTTTACTCGAGAAAGGGTATACCTCCACGCGTGTGCAAACGTGGGGCTGGTGAGCTTGTGCAGGATCCTGCTGTAAATAAGTGAATGGCCTCCTCTTTCCTCGAGTTAAATTACTCCGAGTTAGCTCAAATGTTTGTACTGTAGGGCGCACTCCCTGCTGCAGGAAGCGATTCTTGGAAAGGAGTTGCGTTGATCCATATGCGCCACAATATACGGAGCAGACTGCATTACTGAACGCACAAGCTAATCATGTCACTCCTTCAATGAAAATCTCAAATGTCTTAGTTTCTTATGAAGAAACTTCGAGGACTTTCACTCATAAGATGATCGATTTTATTTAAAACAGAAATAGTAAATAAAATTTTTCTATACGATTCGCTACCATAAATCCTTTTACCGTGTTATTAAGATGAAACCTGTTAGGTTGCTTTACATAGGCTCTCAATGATTCAAGACGTATGATATAGTTTTGTACCTAGTTTAATCCTATTCTTAAACGCCTAACAAATTTGTAATGTTATAGTAAAATCTAGTTATTTTCTATTACTGCGCAGTCTTAATTCATCTACAGGCATGAAAAATAGACTAAACTGCAAAAAAGTATACAGAGAGGTGAATTTAGAATAGGTTGTATACGATCCATCTTTGCTATCACGCAAGGCAATATCTCATACAAAATAGTTCAAACACAACTATTTCTACACATCACAATACGAGTATAGCTTGTTTGCAGTAGTGTTACAGAAAAACGTTTCTTATCTACAACACGATTCACGACGCGAAAATTTAACTCTATATTTTGTTTCCAATCTCTAGATGTTACCCTAAAGTATGATAAATTATCACGAAAAGTATAATTTGTTTTAATATACAATCAAATATGACGTCTTTGTTGGATCTAATACGGAACACTATAGATATTCAAACTCGAGCAAATTTTCCGTAAGAGCATTCAGCATGAAGAATCAAACTCTTAAATATGCGTGTTCTTTACTTGAGAGCATACATATATCTGATATTTCAGTCTTCCTTACGTGAAAAGAAACAAGAGAAGAAATACAGCAGTTTCGTCACTAACATTGGGAAAAAAATGTAACAAAAAATAAGGGCATTCCAGCTCACCTGCGTCACCTGAGTTTGACAAACTTTACTGGAAACCAATCGGCTAAGCATAGTGTAGCAGTTCAACTTACCTGGAATAAAATAAAAATCATAAATAATTATTATTTCTAAATGTTTTTGTGAGTACGAAGTTCATAAAATAGGAAAGAATACAATTTTTATTCTTATTAAAATCATACAATTCTTCTACAGGTCTCAAAACAATTACCGAAATTCAGTGAATCATTAAATAGGGATTCTATCTATATGACGCAAAAACATACATTTTGCTTGAATTTTGGCCACTGATCCCAAAAATTTTAAATCAGCATGATTAATTGCTGAAAGGTCTCCACTGATAAAATCCTAGATCGTAGCAAATCATCAAAGTTCGGACATAAAAGGGGATTTCCCAGCAATATTCCAAACCGAAACCCTCAAGAAAGTCAAACAAAGATTTATATCGATTTTATCCCGGTAAAACAGACTTCACTCGATAATAATCCGAGCTCAATAGGTAATTTTTGATAATGTCAAAAAAATTCTATTCTCTCATATCCCTCCGTTGAACTTTTTGATCGATTACTTCCTTTAAATATCGATTTCCTGAAACTTTTTGTTTTCTTCATGTAAACAAGTCTTTTAAGGATTCTTATTTTTGGGCATTTAATGGGTAATAAATTTTCGAGTGCACTATTATACTGTTGCTATTTGCTTGTTACTTTGAATGTTATTTGTTGTTTGTTTTAATAAAATAGATAAATTTTGGCAGTTCAAAATTGCATAATAAAAAGGATTTTAATAATTATCATTATTTTTAGTATCATATGTAATTTTTGTAAATTAATATAAAATTTTAAAATGTCTTGAATTTAAAACTAGCTTAAGGGTGAATAATAATTATAATTATAAACATGATTATAATGTAGGCGAATTTTATTTTTAAGAGAGCACAAAGTCAAACAATTAACAACCCCCTAACCACGATTTGAAAGCTTGACCTCGGCGTTAATAGTCTAGCACACTAACCCCCTACGCACCCTAGGTCGGTTATTTTTGTCGTAACAACGGGATGAGTCATATATTTATATTTCTTCCATTGCGCTCTGTGCCCTAGTGGGCCTTCTCTACTGCAACAAACATTATTTTTCGGGAGTGAAAATGAGCAAAGCTCCATTTGATAGTTTGCTTTGCCACCTATCAGAAGAAATAAAGACGGCGATAAAACATCCGAGACGCGGGAATTCAGGAAATCCATGCAGAGTGACGAAATGAAAGTGACCCGCTTCCCTCTCCATTCGGTTTTGGAAACGAGAGGCCCCTGGCAACGCCCTGTAACGCAGCCTTGTGAAGGATTCAAAAAGCGGAGGAATTTCTCCGTCGGCCGCAACAACATCGGATGTTTGAAGGCTCGTATATGAGGCAAGGCAAGCGCCCCGCGATGGGAAAAGTTTGGAATTCTACGATGTAAAGAGGAAGCGAGAACGGAACGGGAAAACGAGCGAGCGTAAAGAGGAAATTAGGATGAAAACAAGTGTAAAACGACAAGAAAAAGAGATGAGGCTGTTATGACAGAGGAAACGGCCCACATAAAAAGAGTATCGCCTGACGTAGAATTTTCAAGGAGAAAATACTCGTACCGTACCAGAAATCGGGGTAGCTGAAACTGAAGTGAAAATATTCTGGTTTTCACAATCACTGTTTTACTATCGCGATTCCTTAATCAGAGTGATAAAAAATAGATATATATATATAT
>KZ308638.1:340765-400011 GCA_000376725.2 Ladona fulva | reverse complement strand
TGTATCGACAGAGATAATACTTGATTAACAAAAAATGGCGGACTTTTAAATTACAGTTTGAAATCATATAAGTGCCCAGTTATAAAGTATTAAACCAATCGATTATGATGATTTTAAAATTTTTAATAATTAATATGCGAGTCTTTGCGGTAAATTCTCGATATCTTTAGTCATAAGCTCCTTCGTATTTTTCATTCACATTACACTTAGAGGTTTAAGTGCATGATCCCTTAATTTGATGAAAAGCTGCGTAGTTAATTTTTTACTCCAAACTATTATATCTCAAAATAAAAATTTCTTGTTTACCGACCCACCTCCGCGACTGGTCATATTAAATAGGATACATTATGTTAAACGCTAAAATGATGACTTAAATCCATCATTAAGGTCCTTCCTCCTAGGTGTTTAAATTATCCCCATAAAATTCGTTGACAGTGTTCCAGACAGACTATTTTGATTGTATTTTAAAGACGGATATTTCAGTTTAAGTTAAAATATTAAGGGCGGTAAAATTTTACAATCTTTTTTTATTGGGTATCAGAACATTAAATTTACCGATAACAATTGACTATCTTTGATAGTATATACAGTACAAGTTGAGTCACGAGGAGAAATATAGCTTCATGCTCAATATCATTTAAAGTAAAGTAAAATCCAAGTTCTACAGGATAGAGAAATTCACTATCAGTGTTTTGCCAAAGCGCCAATTCTTTTTCATGTAAGAAAATGTAAAGGCAAAAGTGGCATCTAAAGAGATTCTGAAGAATCAGATTTTATCAAAATTTGTTTATAAATTAAACTCCTAACCATTAAGGAGTACTCAAGAATATTGCTCTGTTGATATTAAGGAAAAATACCCGAGAGGCTTTGGATTATTTCATTTTATTCCACTCGAGCGACAGAAAAGGAGAGGTGAATCTTCATAACTTTCCAATTAGAAAAAAAAATACATTCCTTCAGTTTTTTATTGGCTTTTAAGGGTCCCGATCTCGTTTCATGCTCCTTTTCACTTAAAGATCCATTCAAAACAAGGTACTACACCACTCTTGACGATCGCGGAAAGGGCCTTTCAAAGGAAATCATTTAGCAGGCGACAAAATAATCAACTCAGTAGCGCGGAATTCTGAAATTAATTCCAGGTGAAGGTAATTATTAAGGAAATGGCGAATAGATAATGGATCTCTCGGGTAGCTGTAATTATGGATGAGTTTAGGAAAGACGAACCGCAAGAATAGGATATTTATCTTGCTAAATGGCAGGCGAAATTATCGAGAAAGGAAACTTCATCCTCAATTCTTTCTAGGCCAATTTGCCCAAAAATAATGCCTCTCCGTCCCTGAGAGCCCCTTAAATATTTAATTTAGTTGCCCCCGAAAGTCGCGCCTTTCCCCCTCATTTATTCTTCCGTATCTCCATTCCACTTTCTACAAGCCCCGCTCTTCCTCCGATAATTATTTTAGCATCGCGGGACCGCGATACAAACTCCATCCGAAACCCAACTTCTTCGTAATCTCCCTCATTCCAGCCATCGCCTCGCTCGTAATCCTGAATACCAAGATCTCTTCTTCCACGGCTCCGCTTCTTTCCGTACTTATTCCTTTCCTTCTAACCCCTCTAACCTTCTCATCTCCCCCGTTATGAGAGCGGTAGCCGGAAGTTTACAATCCGGAGTGTGAATTCCTCGAATATAAATTGCTTTTGTATAATTTTCATGAATTCCTACTGTTCCAGGGTGAAATTCCCTGGATCTCACAGGAATAAGTACAATTCTAAGTCTAACTCAGAAAGTGACATTTAGGTAAATGAAAGTCTGATAAATACTCGAGGGGCGATTTGAATAACAGATCCTGACACACAACCGCTGATTCGCTCTCCTTATCCTTGAGAAATGTTTGCCCGGCAAATTCAAAACCATGATGTTTTGTGATGATGAACCCAACTTCATTTTCTTGGGCGATAAAAACTTAAATCGACGATTCCTTATGTCGCCGCTTATGATGACGCTTTGTGATGAGTCAAACTTCGTCAAAATTCAACATAATCCCAGTAGAAAAGTAATTTCATATCGGCAGATCGTATCCATTTTTTCCCGCTGATTTAGCTTAGAGAAGAAATTTTATAGCATTGTTAAAAATCAATTCCTATATTTTCATTGATCCTGTTACACTGTGTAGCTTATAAATTTAGCGTATTGGCTTCAATTACTAACAGAAGTAAATGTTAATATACCGCGCAGTTGAAAATTGCGGTTGAAATTTTTAAATGTAAGCTATGACTCGTAATTATATTAGTCGGACTGTAGAATTTCACATACAATCGACCTGGCATAAGGACACTTTCACTAAAAGATAAAGGATTTAGCGTAGGATTTGATTCCTTCTTAAGTCGCGGTTACTAATTAGAAAAAATGAAACGTGCATTAGCAATGACGACGTTTAAAAAAATAGTACTCCTTATTAAATTCACAATGAAAAGCAACATTAAGCAAAATCTTTCACATTTTACAGATGTAAACAGGCTTAGTTAGAATAAATTACTAATTAATTTTCAACTAATATACAAATCATAATATTACCTACCGCAACGTGATTTTCATTATCATAAAAAACTAAAGATTTTGATGTTAATATTTTTTCCATCCATAGTATAAAGTATTGAAACTAACCAAGTACGTTTCAGATAGAGCGTAAAAGATAAAATAGCCAAGGAAAAACTCTTCAATATAAATATATCGAATATATATCCTCCTTAGTCTAGCGTAGTCAGGTCTAAATATCAGGGGTTAAAAATAACTTAACATGGATATATGTGTTCAGCTTCTAATATTCGAATAATTTACTTACGCACGACTTCTTTTCTCTATTTCATTTGATAATATTCATAATCAGAAGACCATCACAGTTTCAATGCGTCATGAATCGTGAATCATTGAAATCCTTCATCTTCCAGTCCACCCGTACCATTGCCTGCTTCTACTTAATGAACACGCTTCTTCCTCTTCCTCGTTTGCTCCAGTTCTTCTCTTTATCTATTCTCATCCTTTTGTTTCCACTTCCTCCTCTTTTCCTCGCATTTCCTAACTCTACCTTTCTCCCCTAACAACAGTCTTTCCTCTCACTTTTATATCCCCTCAAAGCCTCGCAACTCCCTTCAAAACTCTACTTTATTCTCTTGTCGAACTGCCTTGAATCCCAACTCTTGCCCTCATCTCCGGTTCCTCTTTGATTAAAAATTTTATCCGCCACCCTCACTAACTCCTACCTGCAGCGTCTTCCTCATACAGCCTTTCCTCGAATGCTTTCTATCTCAACATTTATATCACTAATTTTCATGTATACTTTCTGATACTGCTTTATATAATATATTTAAGGTGTTTTTACCAGGAAATTCGGCGTCGAATAAGTTAGATTTAAATTGATTTTTTTATAAATAACCAGAAATTTGTCAGAAGAAGAAAGGCTTGTCTTTGCTTTTCCAGAGGGAGGAACTTTTATGCCATTAAAGAAAATAAACATCTAGAAAAGCTAACTATTTTACATCTTCTTTGAGTATTAAAAAAACTCATGCTAATAGAAAGTTCTATCAGAGAAAACTTTAGAGGTACATCGTAGAAAGCGATACCTTAATAAGTTTTTATGAGAATTATCAAACTGTTCAGGTTATTTCGCAGGAATATCTTATAACTCGATCTAAACAAAAATATGACAAAATAATTACGGTTTTGCGTCGAAAATTAACGGATCATATAATAGCTTATTTAGTTAATATTTTTTTCAAAGTGCTTCGATAGCTGAGGTCATTTTACACTAATACGTACTTCCATTTCCCACCGGGAATCGAACCCGCAACGGCTTTCACCAAAAACGAACGCGCTACTCAGGTGGCTATCTAGAAGCCTTGGCTGTTTTGTGCTATGTATAGGAATATTTCTAGTTGTCAATATTTAGGAAAACTTTACAAGTTAACGTTCATGTTTCTCTTCCATTACCACCTCGACGCAAATATGATACGTGAATGCTTGAGAGTAACTCAAAATGAAATACTGCATCGTAGGAAACAAGTTACTATGTAGACAATACTTCATATCCTAAGGCAGGCGTGGAGAATCTATGGTACGTGTGCTCTTAGTGGCACACGAGAAAATTTTCTGTCACGCGGAACTCTGACGGAACTATCTTTGTCGTGTTAATAATGTCGTGTTATTCTGTTCATTAGTAACGATAATTAAAGATATATTGCGTCAATTAAAACATATTTATCCCATCTCTGAAATAATAAAATAGATAATATCTCACTAAAAGGCATGTCACTAGATGGGCACTTAAATGCCTTATATTTATCAAATATGGCACACGCGCCATAAAAGGTTCGCCACCTCTGTCCTAAAGGAAAGGGGGGCATTTATCTTCATTCCTAATCATTGTGAATAAAATAACGTTATTAATAACAATCCCTTACATATAATAACATTTTCTTCATCGAATGGTACCCATTAAGTGTTCGCAACATCTTTCTCCAAAGCCCAGCATCTTTCATTAAAAGAATTGCCGAGTTCTGGTCTCCCGCATTTCATTTGTAATAAACATCAATTATTTTCTTGTCCAATTCACTTGCCTCTCAAACTCAGCCTCAATATTTCGCAAGGAATCCAATTAACTCTCTACCACCCTTACTCCGTGGAAATTCTTTATCACCTACTTTTAACTATTATGATTAACTATTTGATATGATTTAAATTTTATTTAAAAGTATATGCTGTAAAATATTCGCTTCAAAGATACAACAGTTGGTATTAAGGAATATTACGAAACACAAATTCATTTTTCCCAGCATACTCTAGGACAGTGTTTCCCAACATATTCTCGGCGGAACGTTGATATTCCGCGAAAATGTATGAAAATTGAAATTTTGCGTATGATATCAATTATGTAATCAATTATGATGTCAATATTCAATTATGGGAACATTTGAATTTCAACAATGGAAACAGTTATGAAACGTGTTTGAAAGTCATGGACAACTTCCTTAGGGAATTGTGCTATCATTAAATTCTAGACTTACTTATATTAACTATTTATTATTTATATATGCCGACATTTACAAAATAAGCACGGACGTTCCGCTGAAATTTTAAATTTGGAAAGGATTCCGTCAGAAGAAATTTTTGAGAAACGCTGAACGTAGGAACGTAATTCCTAAAAGGTTATGTCAGTATTCTCTCGTTTCTCACCAAAGTCATGATGATGGTACTACTATAGCGGCAAAATTTCTACTCAATCGATACCAATTTCTACTGATACGAGTATATCTGTAAGTACACGTATGTGTGAAGTAAATAATTAAGAAACGAAAAGTTATAGAGTGATAAATTTTAACCAGGAGAGAAACTTTGACGGAAATCTTCTACTCTATTTTTGAGGAACATTAATATCGGTTTCGGCTCCTTATCTTTGAAGAGTTTAATCCAGCATTGCGATATTTGCAATGATCGTACTAAATATAACACTTATATTCCTCTCTCAGCTGCGTTTAACTTTGTAAGACCACTTTCGGGATTAAGGAACAAAAAAAAGGATCCTGAAATTAGCATATTCTCCATCTCTCAGTCTATCAAGTCAGGAATATTTACACTGCCTCTTCGCTTGGCTTCTTTTCCTCTATTCCGTCAGATGAAACACCTCAAGATATTAACCGATGAAAGTTGCGATCCCGCCCAGAAATTCATTTCCGAAAATTTCTCGGCAGCAGCTAAAAAGTGCGGGCGTCAAGAATATCTTTACATTTTCTCTCCTTTCTTCATTCCTCCTTCATGCTCGCATCTCTCGCCCAACTCACCGCTCTCGCAACTTCGGGGGTGGAGTTCATCTTTATTCATCCTGTTTCATGGAGCAGATGTTTTTGTGTACTTTTGTCGCTCTGTTCATTAGGATATCTCAAGACCTTCCTTTCGTTCTCAGCTTATTTTCTTCCAAAGGACGCTTTTTTAACTTTTCATTTCCTCGTTTCTTTCGGAGAAAACCTATTTATCCTCAACTCAAAGTGTTTTGCAGGATGTGAAGCGTATGATTCGTTTAAAATTTTCCCTAATTAAATATAATATGATTGGAGGCTTGAAAGAGATCAAATGCTCCCTTTCTGGCATATTTTATACGTCTATAAACACTATTTAAATTTAGAAGGTGTTTTGATTAATATTCCTTCCGTGGAAAGACGCTGGTCAATATTTTCGTTGCTAAATCAAATTATATGCTTACTGTATTATTGTATAAAACACATACTTGAATGCCTATCTCAAAGCTTTTGAGAGTTTCGTATGACATTTAAGGTCCAAATTCAACCTCATTAGAGTTTCATATAAAAAATAATTTTTATAAAAAATGCAAAGTTCAGGTTAAGGAAAAAAATTCTTTGATAAAAATGAGAAAACTTCAGGCAATCCCATTTTAACTACGATTGATCCTGAGCTGTAATGATTTTACACGAAAAACACTTATCTTTAGCATAAATATTTGTTCAGCATTTCTAGTAGTTAAACAATTCACAAACTGAAAAACGGAAAATTATGAAAGAGGTAAGTAATCACAGTAGATAAGACATTGAACATGTTAAGGAAAACTGGCTTTGCGTATTCAGAATCAATACTGATCACCATCTTGTGTTTTTCTTAAGAGAAGTAGTAAATCATCTCTGATAATGTCCCAAGGTTAAGTCCAACCAAGATAATATTGAGTAAATAATCTTTTCTTTCTTAAATTAACACTGTTCTTATCTCAGACGAACAACTTCATGAGGTCGCGACAATTAGAAAGACTTATGGAGAAGGCGAGCCGTTTTTTGTAGGCAAGAAAAGGAATATGATATAAATCAAGAAGGGACTTGTTAAAAGAGAACTGTAGAAGGATTTTAAATTAAAATGGAGTTCCTAGATTTCTGGCAGAGGCTACACTGTCACCCCAGCAGCGCAGAAAGGAAATAAATTAAGCAACTTCCGGTGAATAAATCGTTCAGCAAGAAACTTGCAAATGAAGGCAGCGGTGTCGTACAAATTAAAAGCTCTTGACATGATGATCACAGCGGAGCGGTTTCATTAACATGGTCCGTACTGTTCGACAAAAAAGCTCCCTTAAAGGTTTCTAACAATGAAATATTTACTGATGGAAGGATGACGTATTCTTCTTATTCGACGAAATAATGAGCAACCTAGTGGTAATAGCTAAACATACGTATCAATCACTATCTTCATTGTGTTTAAATAATGAACTACTGTAAAAGGCGTTAAAAGAACTGCTATCTCATCATCATTTTCATGTTAGCCAACAAAAACAATCTCACAAAAAGTCAGGAAACAAATATTAGAGTAAACAGCCTTTTACAACGCAACTGTTCCATGCCTCTATTTCTGTCAAACTAACAAACATTAATACTTCATTTTACTGTGCTTTTGCGGGTGCTCGTCCCTTCTCAGTGGGCTTTTTTCCTACTACCTACGTTTTTAAATGTTTACATTAACAACTGTAATTATTATAAAACATACCAAGTTAGATGAGGAGAAAATCACTTAGGTCTCTTTGCCAAATGAATATTCCAGTAACGAGGTGAATAAAAATCTAGCTATCTATCAACGATTTATCGGGCTCTAATGTTAGGAAATACTGGAAATAAAACTCAAAATTCCCAGAAATAATAATTATCCAAAATACATAGCAAATAATAATGCTTCCAAATCCTGATAAACTTCATTCCCATGGTCAATTAAGTTGAAGAGAATGAACAGCCAGTATCATTCGCACATCTTCTGCGGAAGGCTCAAGAAGAAATGATTTTCGCCTGGACTGAAAACCTTTCTCAGAATATTAGATCTCCCGAATAACTGAAAAACGAGAATCATTAAGCGCATAAATCTTCACGATTGCCCCTTTCCACTTATTAAACGGAATAATAAAAGCATTATGGTAAAGACTTGCGTGCTGGAAATTGCAGAATGTGAATCTTAAATGAAATTATCTGCTTCTTCCATTCGCCTCTCCTTATCTTCCCCACCAAATCTCCTCTCGGCTACTTTCACTCTACGCTACACAGTCGTAAAGAGCGGCCGAAAGCGAGTCATTTACGCATAATTATTCGAGGAAACTACGCCCCCTTTCGTTTCTTCATCTTCCATAGCCCCAAAGAAAAGTAAGAAATCTAATTCAAGCCTCGCCAGTCAATAAACGTCCATTTCCCTTTGATCTAACCCTCACCAATAAGGATTGAAACGAGAGAAAAATTATTGAAATTCTAATGCGCGAAAATATATACGAATATCACTGAATATAGCCATGTTCTTTTTTTTTCTTCTCGATCCAGTACTCGCCGTATGTATATACTTCATTTAGTTGTGGTATTATAAAATACTAACAATTAATTAATTCTCTGAGTAAAGACCTATAAAAGTAAAGAAAGGGCATACCAAACATGTCTGCTCTTTAGGAAAAAATATGACCGTAATAAGAATATTATGAGGATATTCAGAATAATGCATATTATGTTAAACAAAAGGTAGTAGAAAGTATTAGTAGCAGAACCATTAAAAAAAATAGAATTTCGAATGTAAGCAGGAAAATGAAAAGTAAAGAGGTTAAAATTAAAAGAACCGATCCTTTGATAATAAAGATAATCATATGATTTATGCTTAAATTATCTAAGCGATGGGGAAGCTTTCAACTTAATAATTCCAGAATTGGGATGCAGCCAACTGAAAAGATTCGAGGTAAATATTGACAGATATATGTTTCTAAACTTCCATATGTACGAAAAATTGAATAAGAAGTGAAAAACAAGTCTTATAGTTGAGAGCCAAGTAGCCATATAACAATATGCACTTGGTGGAGATAGACAGAATACATTCAAAATTAACGAGTTGAGAGAAAGCAAGAGATTCGATCTCGGGAAAGTAGAAGTGAAGAAGTCGGCGTCAGAGTCCTTACATAAAACATCCATTCTGAGTTGAATAATTCACTGGGCGACGAAGAAAGAGTAAGAGTAACATCGAGGCAGCATCCGAAGACACAATTTGCCTACGGATGCAGAGAGTATGAAAGAGGCGAGAGTAAACAGAGAGGGAAATCGATGTGACTTGTCTGCGAGTGATAAAATATTACGAAGGCTGTTATCCCTGAAGAGTATTCCTTGTGAGAGTGTTTCACGAAACTTCTAGACCAGTAACAAGGTTCTCCATTCGTGAAGTATGGTAATGAAACAACAACTACCCACGTTCTCTATGTTCTGTAAATAACTCACCTATCAGAGGGAACAGATTACAGACTCTAAAGAGCAGAGTAATTAATTTTAGTAATGACGCATTAACAAGCATAGGAGTGACTGGTGCAGCTCTTCCGGGTCATTATGTATGGTTAAATATCCGAAAATGAGAAAACTTCAGGCAATCCCATTTTAACTACGATTGATCCTGAGCTGTAATGATTTTACACGAAAAACACTTATCTTTAGCATAAATATTTGTTCAGCATTTCTAGTAGTTAAACAATTCACAAACTGAAAAACGGAAAATTATGAAAGAGGTAAGTAATCACAGTAGATAAGACATTGAACATGTTAAGGAAAACTGGCTTTGCGTATTCAGAATCAATACTGATCACCATCTTGTGTTTTTCTTAAGAGAANTTAATTTTTTTATTTATTATACATTACCGTCGCAGTTAGACGCTGAGTAAGGTGGCCACGTTTATGCATCTTTAATTTTATATCGACGTCTATGAATACGCCCTCAAGGTCGCCCATTTTAATACGAAATGCTTTATGCTCTTATAAATACGCTCAGGAAAGTTAATTAGGTAGAGTTCAAGTAAATGTCGCCCCTTAGTTGGTGATTTTACTGTTTGGCTTAATGAGTTTTTCCGAAGAATATTTAGTAACGTTTTACAAGATAAGGTGTCCCGGGCCCTTTTCTTTATGCAATCATTTTCCCAGTCAATTTCCGGAAGATTGAAATCGCCCCCTATGACAGGTTGATACGTCCATTATACGTCATCACTAAGATCTTGCAACACATGTCGAGGGGATTTTGGAGGTCGACAAAACGCGCATAAGTTGATGTTAGGCTCATTTGTTTGGTTTATGGTACACCAGATGCTTTCTATATTACTGTCCCTCGATTCCTACGCTTTACTAAGGAGAGAAGATTTAATCGTAATAAAGAATTCACCTCCTCTTTTTTCTTTACGAAAAATCCATTATCTCGTGAAATATTCTGTAATTTACTCTATCTTAAAAACAATTTCAGCTGCAAAAAGGATTTGACTACTTAAGAAGTCTTGGTAAAGAAAGAACATCATCTTCAAGAAATCTAACAGTTGAGACACGGAAAAGTAATTTTTTAAATGGCAGAATAACCTCCACCCAATAACAACCAAGAGAAATAATTCGGGAGCAAAGGATTCACTAAACACGAAAACCAAGGAAATTAAGAATTATATCAAATATGCCAAGTTTTGATGAATTCCGAAACCTGGGAAACTAATCCTCTAACAGAATTGCCAGAAAATGCATAGTCTCAACGCTATAAATCTAATACGCCAAATTGTTGAATAGGATTAATGAACTGGAAAATTATTGCTTGTATTAAAACTAAAATTCTTTGGCTGGTAGTCATTACATAGACACAGTTACTGATCAACAATTTCGTAAGAGCACGAAAATCTTATCAACCATATCAAGTTAACCTGGGAACAAAGGTGAAATTATAAATTTCAATGTCGTTATCATAATAACAACTAAAAATTTAGAGTAAAACAATATTTTATAGTGAAACTTCATAATGCACGGCATATATAATTATACTAACGATTTCCATTATCGACAGATGAATACTTTACTTATCTGAATATATCTGATATACATTAGAATGTTTTTTTCTGTCCTGTTGCTGCATATTGAAAGAAATAAAAGATCGGCTGGATTAAATTTAATTCAAAAATTATCATTTTGTTGATATAGCAAAATTGCGAAACATTCAATAACTTAAGACTTTTTACGAGTGTGCCATAAGGATTTAATAAAAAGCTCGGAGAGGGAGAAAATATTAACAAGCATTGATGACGACCTCAACTAAAGAAGAGTGAAAGAGAGGTTATTTGCACTCGAAAGAGCATTCCAATCACAAAAGAAAATGCTGAAAAAGCTCCCGAGGAAGATGCGTAGGGTACGTCTTATGGAGGACGGGTGTATGTGTATATAAATGTGGTATATAGACACTGACAACTACCAAATAACTAAGAGCGTATTAAAAATGAAAGAGAAAAATTCTAAGGTAGTCGGAACTTGAAACCGGAACTCGCACATGTGGGACGGTTACTCTAATGAATTGAGGTACCACCACAGTACAATCTCACCTTCGTTTTCCGAGACTTTGATGTGGCTCAAAGAGCTCCGTAGAATCCATCAAATATGGCACTATTCCTACATACTCACGGGAAATTCTGGATGCCATCTCAACCTTATAGTGGGCATCTAAAGGGACAGGAATGGCAGCAAGATAGAATAACCGCCCAGCAAGAGGAAGAGGGTCCGAATCCCGGTTACATCGGACGTTCACTCCATTTCTTTTCCTAACATCAAGCATGTAAAACTTGCGTTTTTCATTGCTTATTTGAAATAACAGAGGTTTTGGTATAATTATTTACCGGAAGAGCGCCAGTTTTCATTGATGTTATGTGAAATAAGTTATTTAAATGTATATTATAATATGATATTTATGCAATATGGTATTCATATTTACGGTAATGTGATGTGGTATATATAATAGGGCATAAAGTATTCCAATATGTACAATAATGTGCAATCAGCTTCGTCTGACGAGACATCAGTTCCCTAAAAAATAATGTGAATGTAGAATTTTAATAAAGTATTATAACGATATTGGTTGTACAAAATATCCCAATCCTAGAATTCAAAACATGAAATATAACTAACATTTGTGAAATGGTTGAGTGAATACTTTTGTTCACTCACTATTGGGTAATTTACTTTGAGGTAAAGTGTGGACAGTATATGGATTTTTTATTGTAACCTTAATTTTTAAGTACGCTTGTCATAAAGCAGGAGTAAATAAAATATTTATACGTTTTATGTACGACTGCACTTAAACCTCTGCCTTGCTTCAATCACCGCACAGATCTAAAAAAATAGCTGCAATCGATTCGCCGCTCCTGATCCTTTGTAATGTGCCGCGTTCAGAACGCGTATCGAGGAGTTCCAGAGGAGGGAATGAGTTACCTTCCAGCGCACATTCACTTTTAATGTGAGAACATGCGACTGTTGCTCTTCATACAATAGCAAGAGCGAGAGCCGTAACAAAACAACGCGGTCTATCTCATCATTAGTGCATTGATTCCACACGTTACGTAAATATCGATGCCGACGCTCCGCAGTCTACGCATAGACTATTATTGATTCACGTCCTTTCGTCTATATTTACAAATCAACTGTGCCAACGCACTAGACTAATCCACTAATGACTATTCACTAACATTGCGCATATGATCGCTCAGAGGTTTCCATGAGCATGTGGTTTGAATGTAGAAATAGGAACAAATTTCGAGAGCTGAGGTCAATTCGCACGTGAGATCCTAACGGGAATCAAACTCAAGACCGCTTTCAATGAAATCGAACGCGCTACCTACTTTGCTATTCGGGAGACTCATAGATGTGCGGAGATGTGCAGCAGATAAGATGGAAATTACAGAAATGATATAATAACATTTTTTCAACTGATATGATAAAATTACGGAAAATTGAAGTAACTAATGAGAAGTCCTTCGAAGAGCGAATGAAAAGAGAAGTCTGACGAAAGCACTGATAGAAGATATATAGAAAAGGAGATTTAACTGAGTACACACAATGGCGCCATATTTTCCAAAGACAGTTCTCGTAGGAATAGCGAAATGAAGAAATTATACGAAACATCAACGCTGAAGTATGAGAGACAGGTTATGCTTAAGGTTGAAAAGTTAAAACATGTGTTACTTTTCAAGGTATTCTCCCTATAGATTTACACATTCTTTACAACATCCGAGATTTCCCAGTGATTTCAGCCAATATTCTCATCAGCCATGGGAAATCGATATCCGTTCAAGTTCTAAGGTCTATCTATGTAAAAAATACAGAAATAGATATCGGGCATAAGTCTTCAGGCCTCATCATTCCACTTCCTCTGAATTCTGATCAAAATATCGAGACCTTAAAATTTGAACCCAACTCGATTTCCCCACGATTTTTTATAATGGGCAAAACACACCTACAGATGTGTTATCAGCAGCCATGAAATCACAGTAAAGACGTTGTTGAGACGTATAAGTCTTTATGGAGGTTATGTGGAGAAGTAAGAGAAGTTTCAACTTCCTGGGGAATGTACCTTTTAAGTAAAAAATTGAAAATGTAAGCCTACAGTACAGAAAAAGTCAAAAGGAATATAGGGAATAATATCATCTTTATTAGATAGATAATAAAATATAAAAATGTTCATCATCCATGCCAGGGGTTTCTAGCCTGTTAGGTTGCCTCGCCCTCTCGGGGTACGCGAAGATTGTCTAGGGGGTATAGTGAAGACTAGTCATAAATATACCACGATATTAAAATGCTCAGGTACTTTTCAACTATTCCATGATTGTATACTATAGAAAAATACCATGCTGGTATAGTAACTAAATTTAACGTTTATTCCTTATTATGGCAAATAGGTATACAGGATAACTCATTTAAAATCCAATGGGAGCTGGGGATAAAAAACCGTTGGTAAATCTTGATGTATAGGGGAATTAAAAAGCATCTTAAGAAAAGAGTGAGAGATGAATACTAATTAAACGCATTATTTAACAGATCTTAAAAAAATGAGCATCCATTTCCATGAACTTAACTTTTTAATGGCGTTTCTGTGGCGGAAATAATGATGTACATTTTTTAAGTTGAAACGATTTTCGTAAAACTATGAAATATTATTAGAAAAATTAAAATAAACATACATTTACTCAAACCCCTCTTTTCATAGATTTCATGGATTAGGACCGTATTTCTGTCACCATTTTTCAGCACTGGATATGGAACTGGGGATTCATAAATTCTAGCATTGAAAGCTTAACCCTATACGATGAAGAGTTGAAACTATCGGAAAAAACAAAGGCTGACTTAATAAACTTGGCTAACTAAGGGTCGACAAATATGCGTCGAATCATGGTCGTTGGAAATAATTTTTTTTTGGCAAAATTTAGCCTTTCATTCTTTTTTCGTGCATTTCTATCATAAATCTCCAGCCCAAACAGTCGATTCTATAAGGAAAACTTTACTTCATGCAAAAGATAGGTCCTATCCATATATTACGACATGATATGGTACCCACCTTAACGCTTTCTCTTCTTATACATTCAGATATTGCTTTATAAAATAATTAATCAAATATAAATTAATTTCAATATTTATCAACGCCTAATTAACTGGCTTTTCTCTACGATAGTTCCAGGAGGACATTTACTTCCACATGTGTACCTTGTATGCCTCCTTTTGGCGTGAGATAATTCACTTGGAAATAAAATGCAGAATATCCGTGGCATTTGCTTTAAAAACGACACTCTACAACAATAATGGTTGCATCAAATAAAATATGATTATTTTACTTTTCCCTTAGCGGTTATACGTCTCAATTTTGGGCTTTTCCACAAAGAAGACTTTGACTGGCACTCTCGGTGATTATTCGGTGATATAACGCGCCGATGATAGGTAACGTCCAACAAGGTTGGAGCTCCCAATAAAACGTGTTCCGATAATGAACTCACCCACCGCGAAGTAGGCCATTGTCATTCCGAAAGCCACGTGTTATGGTGACAGTAATTAGGAAAAGCGATTAACCGATTATGTGAGTAACTACTAATGGGCGCAGTTAACAAGTATTTCCGTTGGATCTAAACGAAAGTCCATTCTTCACAAAACATCGCATTTAAACTTCAATTCGTCGTATTTACGAAATTTATTGTATGGTTTTTGAGCTGTTTAGGCTAGTTTTCTGTTATGTAAGCTATTTATCTTTGTTTTCTTATTTCCAGTAATATAAATAAATTAATTCCGAAAAGAAGAATAGACAGACGTAATTTGACCACATGGCATTATCTGGCAGGAGAATCAAATTAGAGTCTTCCTCATGTGGTTCCATCATTTGTATTAAAGCATCAACCTCATTCAAAAGCAAATTACATATTTTGATTTCAATTCAATATATTCTGTCATAAGTAAATTCCCAAGGAATAAAAAATAGAGTTAAAATTACTCTTCTAAAATTTTCTCCGTAAAATATCATTTTTACATGTCTTATAGATGAGAGATTTCAAAATTCCAAAACAGCTCAAATTTCACAATAATTCGTCCAAAATACAATAGGTTCCATGAGTACTCCTTCAGGGATAGAAGTAGAAAAGCTTTTTCGATCCCTGAAGGCGACCCGCCATAAATATAGAATATTCTCGAATGAATTCCGTAATTTTAATTCCGTGTTGAAGTATTCTTCCCTGAAACCAGCTTTATAATGTTTGTAAGAGATCTAAAAATTCAAAATTATCGCTCCTAAGAAAGTATACCCTCACTTATAAAGGATAAATTCGAAAAGGATGGTCGCTAGAATATTTCTTGGATAATAAATGTTAATTCAGATTCCATGATGGATCAGATACACACATTGATTTTTAACCAACGAATTCTTATTATATATCTACGGTCCATACAGTTAGAACACGGATCAGGACTACAATTAACAAAAAGACCGAAAACACACAAAAAAGTTAAAATCACTTCAGAGCGGTATTAAGTCGAAATGTGCGTGTATTGGAAACATCAAACAGGAGAAAAACAAAGGAAAGGGAGAAGCTTTCCTGCCGTTGTTTGTCTAAACATGCCGTAAAAATGGATTCTCGATCGAATAAATTTCTACCGAGCCAAAGAGCTTAAAGAGAAGGTTTGGAGTGCAGCGGACGTAACTGCTGGGCCAGTAAATAAATGCTAAACAATGAACGCGAGATAACCGAAAACCACACTGCCGAAATGAAGGGGGATCGGTGAACAATAGGAAGCGGAGGTCAGAGACTGCGATTCTCACGTTGCCACTATGGACTCCCACGTCCACAATGCTCCGTCCGACGTGAAATCGTTTTGGCATTATTTAGGAAAAAAAAGGAAATCTTCGTTCGCGTTTTGATCGACTATCGTGGCGTACAAACCGAGACTTGGCCCTGATAGACTCCTTCCCCGCTCTCCACACCAATCCCGATGCGGCTGCCAAAATTATTTTCTCCAATCTTTTTGCGCTTCGACCAACCCACTGTTGTGAGTTGGAATCATATCAGCTACAGCATTTTCCGCTGTGCACTGATCTGAGGCATTCAATATTTCAGTTGAAACGGAGTGCTTGCGGTGAGAGGAATTTGAGGCGGTGGTCTTTATATTCCAGTCTATATTGCTATCGCAACAAAAATATAGACACAATCGATATTCGATGTGAATATAACAACCACGATGCCTATTGAAAAAATAGCATGGAATAAAAAATGGGAAATAATAAAGAAAAATAAGGCACATTCACCTATTGAAGGGTAGTACACTTATGTATGGTGTCTATCGAAAATAAAGTTTCATATTTTTAAACTGCTAAAATGAAAACCATATGAAAAAGGACGATCCATTTAAGAAAGGAAAAATCATTCAGTGAAAGGTATTATTTTATAGAAGGAAATCTTCCATAGACTAAAAAGTACTGAACTTCAATTCCTATTTCGAGATCAAAATTTCTACAAAAAATATTTGCAGTCATAACACATGGATAAAAAGAAGTGAAAAATATCGATATGATTGGGACACTCACCCAGGTTTCTAATCAGAATACCTATTACCTGTGATATACTATTCAAAATATCTGCCCGGAAAATAGGAATTGAGTCCCAGTCATATCGCAATTTCTCTTTGTCTATGGGTTTTCAGCCGCACGGGTATCCGTACCAGGTTATGACCTTGCTACCAAACCATTACCGTAAAAGAAAATTTTAAATCTATAGCGGACAATGAGAGTATAAATCTTTAAAGAATTCCTTTCTATTGAAACTTAACTTCAGTTTGCACGATGATTATTTCTAAATTTAATTTTGCAATAGAGTCTGCAAGTGATTGGAATGAACTTAATATACAATTGCTATGGGAGCGCTTTGATTCGTCTGGTATCGAAACGGGGACAATCAGCTTAAAGGGAAATAGCATTTTATCTCCGCGGCGTCGTCTTTTAATAATCTGCAAAGTTTGAAAGTAACTTCTGGTTTTGGATTTTTAGTGGGATATACAAACCCACACTCAAACTTATGATAATGAATAGCTGAGTTGTCCGATGACTTTCTACCGGAAGTCAAAATTGATAAGTGCAATACTAATAGCGACTTATTCGACATTCACTGAAACAATAATTAAGAACAGTAGGTAAGAAATCAGACGTGAAATTTCGTTGTTGTTTACTGAACATACTACTATAAAACTAGGGAACGGTCGGTCAGGGGAATCGTCATAACCCCCCCCCCCCCTTTCCACAAGCCAAAAGGTGGCTCGCAAGATATAATTTCAGTTGTAGATTATATGAAGGAAAAGCACCTTTAGTCATTAAATACCGTTGGTGGTATCGAAAATAAACATATATAAACGGACAAATGTTTGTTGTCTATGCGATTCATCACTGTAAGTTGTTCGTAACTGCAAATACTAATATATTACGAAATTGCTTCCTATTCATGTATTCTATCGTTAATTCTCTCTGTAACTTTTAGATGAAGCTAAATTCTCAATACATTCTTAAGGGACAATGTGTTATGGCGGATTCAACAATCGCATGAGCTGTCAAAGTTGTTTACAAATGCATAATTTTAGGGAAGCTTTGGTTATTTAATGAAATTCTCGCAATTAGCAAACTAACTCAATAACCCATTACAAAGATAAAAATTTGTACTCAATTCACCTTCTTATGTGGTTGTATCGGTTTCGTAGGACTAATCTTTCTAACATAATTTTGTAAAAGAAGCATAGGATGAAATAAGGATTACATTTATTTCTTAAGGAAACGTTTGATACATACACCCACATTCTGCTGCATAATACCGATAATATAATTTAATAAATGAAATGTTCTATTATAACTAGCAATTTTTAAGTCGACTTTGGTAAATCGTCAAAATCTAAATATTTGGATAGGCGTAAAAGGGATATTTTGAATCATCAGAGATCAATTGATAAAGATTAATATGACGCAAGAGGGCGTAAATAATTCACGGAGAAATACTGGGAAGATGGTTAATATATTTGACGAAGACGTTATCTGGTTATAGAGAGAAATGAACTAGAAATTTTGAATAGGTACTGCTTACGATGAAACAGATGGGAAGGTCGAGGAATAAGGATATGAGATGGCGAAACCTCTTTGGGATATAATGGAACTTCAAAAGCAAAGAATGCTCACGGGAAGTGCACGTCTGAAGGAAGATAAGATGTCAAGAAGCTGAGCATGCGATGAATAATAAGAGAAAAGAGCGCGTAAGATTTTATGGGATTTGAAAAGTAAAAGATTAGGTGCCATAGAGCGCGAATGGGTTGAGATCAATTTCTAGTCTTGAACGCTTCAAGACTGCCAATTCAAAGGGCTTGGCATAAAATAGGCCATGACAAAGAAAGTCGAGAATTGGGATTTGTGAATAAAATATATCATTCTTACCTCTTACATTCTTGTCAGTTTACTGAAACTTAAAATTTTATTTAGAGAACAACATATGTGGAGGAAAATAGCTGGAATTCATGTGCCTAAACTCCTAAATGGAAATTTACCTGAGGATAAACTAATGTTTTGGATCGTTTTCTACCACTTTGACTCATCTAGAAAAAGATGATAGATATATTTTCCTTTTCTTAAGTAATACGCAAGGATGAGGGAAAGGTTTTATCTTTGCAAGAGGAAGCTTGCGCCTTATGCCCATTTAAGTCGGATACCTGGGTTCGAGAAACATTTCACGAAAATAATATTTTGACACAGCGTTAAAGAGTATAGCCGGAAATTTACAGCAAAATTCAAATTACCGAATACAAAATTTTTATACATTTTAGAAGCTGTTGTTTCAGATAACGTAGATATAATAGGTGACAAAATTGTAAATTATATCCTTTAAAATGCTTCCTCTCTATATATTTCTGAAATCCTGTGCAGGAAGCAGTTATTAGTATAGATAAACTATCCAAAGGGCTTGCGATAGAATTTCATAGTTATGTCGCTATTTCTCACTTCTGTTTATCCTTAGATAATATGTAAACGCAAGAGATTTGAAACTCCGACCTACATAGCTTCAAATTTCGAAAAAAATATCTGAAATCTAAACATAAATGCCCATATCCAGAGTCATGGCACCCTTACTAGTATCCCCCAAATTCCAACTAATATATACCTCGAGAAAACTCAGAAAAATAAGCAAAACGATATAAATATTAAAAGTGCATTCAATGAAAATTAGGAATATCTTTAGAGACAACGTTACCCATAACGCACCTTAACTTTCACTCTCACAAAGTTTTTTACTATAAATATAAAAACAACCTCTTGTTCTAGCGAGACCTTCACATTATAGAATAAATAAAGTCTTCTTATCATAATATCTTTCTAATTTCTATGCACACATTTTTTCACTCAAAGAGCAAGGATGCTCTGCAAAAATTTTAATGAAGATGAGCATTAAAGTACACTCCATATGATTGAATAAAATCTCAGGGATATAATCATTAAGGTTTTCTGAGAGTAATTCAGTACAATGCAATTAAAAATCATAAAAATCTGCTCAAAGATTCCTAATGTAGAATTTAGCGACGAGACTGGAATATTTCACTAAAAACGAGTCAACACTTGTTAATAAGAAACCCCTAATTTCACTTTTATTCACGTTGGCGCCTGAGAATACATGTAATTAATTCCACACGAGTATGGAGGGCTGAAGCGTCGCCAAATGGATGGCTTCTGATTTTGTGCTCGTTAAATTACCGAAATCATCCAAAGTGATTAGTGGCAGCAGCTTTGTTCGCTTCAAGGGAGATGTACTTTTATGCCGTCTCTTGGCCTCGTTAGCAGTTTTCAAGGTTTAAAGGATACGGAAAGCATTTAAATTAGTGAGAGAAGCTCCCTCATTATTTTATCACATTATATTGCTAATTTGTGCGGCCTCGACAAGTGCGAGACTCGAGATTTTCGAACAGAAAATTTATTGCAGTACTGTTTCATAGCTTCTGAGTGTAAAATCCAGTTCCACAATATCCAAATTAGCCCTTAGCATGATTTTTTTCTAATTTTAAACCTATAGATAAAAATTTGACAAAGTGAACTACCAAACTTCTTGGTAAGAATATGAATTAGTGATAAAGCCTTATTATTATGAAGACTTTAATTTGTAAAGTAAGTTTTCAATCACTCTTGCTGCAGGTTTATATTATAGGAGATATTAGATTACATTTTACTTTTTAGATAAATATCTGATATCATTATTTCACTACATTATTTATAAAAATGGGATAAATATTTCATATGAGAGTAACTTTTAGATGAAGCTAAATTCTCAATACATTCTTAAGGGACAATGTGTTATGGCGGATTCAACAATCGCATGAGCTGTCAAAGTTGTTTACAAATGCATAATTTTAGGGAAGCTTTGGTTATTTAATGAAATTCTCGCAATTAGCAAACTAACTCAATAACCCATTACAAAGATAAAAATTTGTACTCAATTCACCTTCTTATGTGGTTGTATCNTAAACAGTATGCATATAGATGTCCTTAAAAAAATACTGTTAACCCATAAGAAACCAGCTATTTACTTGAGAATGTATTATTTTATTTAATTAAAATCGATTTATCCTTATAAGTTTACCCTAAATCGACCACTCAAAATTCATCGATGTAATGAGAGAGCAGATTGAAAAACTTAAATTGTGGAAAAAACTACATAGTTCGTAAAGAATCACTTTCAATTATGAAGATATTGAAACAGTCATGAACTCATATAATAGATGGTATCCCTTAGAAGATTCCTTGGAAAACTTTCTTTACATGTAGTTCATATTTTAAAAATATATTATCATTTGAGAGAATCATCAGAGAAAATTAAACAATTTTAAGTTCCTGTAAGAATAATAACTGCAAACGACATTCTTTTACTATAGCCGCTGTATGCGATACATCAAACACTTCAGATGTGTCACTAGAGGTCAAGGAAGACATCTTATTTACTCGTTTGTTATTTCCTTCCACATATTGATTTGAGAGGTCAGGCATATTCCACTTCAAGTAAGTTTTTAGACAGAAAATTAAGGAAAGGAAATTACTATGAAATAGTTAGCTACATACTTCTCCTGTCCTTTCGTTTCTTAGTGTCCTTAGCATGTACTATAACGACAGGTATTTTAAATTTTTTCTCTCTAAATATAAAAAGAAAAAAGATAGAAACAGATGAGACATCTACGGATAAGACATTAAATAAATTAGAAACGGTCATGAGAAATAAGCAAAATAACTTCCAGTTTAATCTCATAATATTTAATTGCAATAGAAAATTAAACTAGACAACATAAATCTCAGATATTTTGACGTCTAAGAAACATTAGGATCTTAATTTTGATTATAAATATGTCCTTCGAAATTAGATTCTCTTCTAGTATCGCAAAATCACAACCGTGATACTTGGCCAAAATATCGAATAATCTATCTGCAATTCCAGCATATCCATCGACAGCATTGAATGAAGTCAAGGAGATCAAACGTTGCCACAATAGCGAGTACCCGATACCGATGAAACAGTGTATTTACTTTAGAAAGGAGTATATATGGAAACTGTAACACCACCATAAGACTCGAACGTGACACAGTCGATGCTTTATCTCTCCTCTCACCAGTCACCCCAACATGTGCCTCCGCCCTACTCATGGTTCATTCCTCATCGCATTTATACGGAATTACGGTGTACGGTTGTAAGGTATTTAGACTGCGACCTGCACACATTGCTGCGGCGACAAGGCTCGATAAATGTAGCCATAATGCCCCGTCCATCTGCTTTTCAGGCATTGAAGCAACCCGAAAGTACATGTCCGACGAGCAAGCATTCATACCACAGCAGGTAAACGTGACGCTTTATTTTTTCATTATGAGAATGCGCTCCGAATAGAAATCACTTATCCACGAGGCAGGAAACTTCATACGGTTCGACCGACACAATGTGCGGAAGTGTTTTCTTTGCAAATAGAAATAGAAAATCTTCACATTTGGAAATTCATTTTAACTTTATCCAGTTATTTGTAATGAATTATCACTCTTTAATAGTTATATTTAATTTAAAAGCTATCGGTAGCTTCACAACAGGATCGCGTTCTAGAAGAAGAAACGTCATGACAGGTACTTCAACCACCCTCGTTAACCTTTCAACCCAAATCTATCATTGTACACACTGTTAGCTCAAAAAGATACTCTTAGGCGTAGTTTTCCGGGATTTTTTCATAATAAGGCAGTAAAAACTCTATGGTAAATAAGAAACAAACTTTAACGTACATTTAGCATCAGTGTAGCTGATGATGTTGCAAGGCGATGAAAAATATCTTACATTAGTGTTATGTGGAATTTACCATAGTGTTTTAATTTCATTAACAGCTCAAAAATTATCCTGAAATGTGAATACCGTAAATAAAGTAAAAAGTACCAATTATCTAGCACCATCATCTTAAAATTAATGTCGCGCATTTGGTTCACGCCGTATTTCATAAACTTGAATTCCAATTAGGAAGTCTGACCTATATCTTTCGATGGAAAAATGGAGCGCGAATGTCCAAGGTAATGCAGCATTCCGATGAACAAAATGCATTTGGGTAAATATCAGCTCTAAATCAAATGATGGCTATAGTCATGCAGTTAACAAGACCAGAAATTCCGAATTACTTCAACGAAAAATGGTCCCATAGTAATCCTATATCACTCAATACATACCGCTCTTGTCATTCGTTTCTCAGAGTAAACAAAAACTAATATGGTTAATTAATTTTAGAAGATAAGCTATTCATTTATCACATGCACGTCATCGTGTTTCGAAGTTTACGCATATTTCTTTCGCAAACGCCATCGCTCGAGAGGAAAATGTATAGGTGAACACAGCTAGCACATCAAAAATTTCTAAACAATTTTTTTCATACTTCACAGTAATGTAGCTGCTCACCGGTTTTCCGTGAGCTGCTTCTAATCACAATACTTATTCTTGGGATATCACTTTAAGAAGCAAATAGTCGAGACGAATTGACCAAATGCTCAAACTTATGAGTATTCTATTTTCGTGCTGCTTTTTGGAGATCATAAAGACGGAAAATATGTTACCGATTTTCTATTTTATGTCGTTAGTGGATGTAAATGACACTGGATGGCTTCGGCCTTCGCTTCGTGGAATTCCATAATAACATAAACTGATTACAAGAATTATTTATTAATGCTGCAACAAATAAAATTATTTAATCAAAATATTGTACCTAACCTGTTTCACGACTACATTGGATACCAAATAAAATCCGATAACAACAAAAATGTTATTTCCTTTACTTGACATTCAGGACGTAGAGTAACGTAACCATCGCCCTCCTTCATGAATGGAAGTCTATCACATTCAACAAATATATGTGGAAGGAACAAAGAAGGTATATATCCGATAAAATTATAACGCGAATGAATAAGAGGAGTTCTCGTTTTCAAGTCAAAAAATAGTAAATTTCCTTTATGCGAGCCATTGAGGGTTGAAAATATGTGCAAGGGAAAATTATATCTTGTGCAACATTCAAAGAATATTCTTTTCGCACAGTCGGTTTTTCTTGTTTAGTGTTGATGAACAATAATCAACTAAAAATTAATTCTTACATAACAAAAATATCGCCATGGCACTTATAAAAATACAAACTATTTTTTGACCAACAGCTCTTATATTTGGAATTTGTGTATCTGTTCTACATTTATTGAGAATATACTATGTTTCAGATAAAAATGTTCCAAAAAATTTAAAAATATTTCTAAACAGTATGCATATAGATGNACAAAAATATCGCCATGGCCATATAATAATTTATAATTAAAAACACAATAGTTAATAAAGATATTTTTTGTTTAGCATTTGAATTATAACTCAAGTATGTATAATAATTTAAAATCCCCGCATGAGAAGATGCTAAAGACAGATCCAACGTTTAGCAACAGGGTGTCATTTGTATAATATTAATCGGTCAAATATCAAAATCATTCATCTAAGTTTACAATTCTGGTTAATATTCAATTACCACGATACATAGTTCCTCGATTTAATTAATTTAATCCGATTAATCTCAAAATCCAATCTGTTACACTGCGAAAGGCCATCATTCATCTGCCTGCCACCCAATACTTCCTTCCTGAAGCCCCTTAACCTTCAACTTTCTCTTTCCGTTTTTCCTCACGCGCTTGTCTTTTATCCTATGCCCCTCCATCTCACGATGATTATCTTTTTTTCCTCGAGATCTTCCGGCACAACCACCAGCAAGATTCATCTCGCAGATAAGGTTCATTTAAACGTACATCATCTCATTTAGCCTAGTAAATCTACTTCTTCGAGACGGTTCCTTATATTTTCTATCCTCTCCAAGGAATAAATATACTTGGATGCGGGAGTTCCGCTTTGCTGACAACTGATGTGTACACAATGATAAGACATGATGTCTGCATGTCGTTATCTGAAATACAAATGTTTTGCAATGAAAATGTCAAGAAATTTAATTATTTAATTTAATTAAAATTTAATAACTTGCTTTGGGTTCAGACGAATTCCATCTTATTCTATTTATGCGTTATTATCATTCGTAAACAATCCACATTTCTTTCAGTCTCCGTACAAAAATTGTTTTAGACATCTAATATCAGATTATTTATACTTTCTCTGGGAGAGTAAACTTTACTTTTACGGTTTAAAGTAATGTATCAAGAGTATTAATATGAATTGATCTATAATGAACGGCATACACATTCATTTTCACTACTTTAGATCCTAATTATCGATTTTTTTGCTATTTAGCGAACTATTTAATTAAATTTATAGCAATATGAAGTGAAGCATTCTTCACTACTTTTTGTGAATTTCTTCCTACTGTAAATTTCTTTTCCTTAATGGAACAGCTCTCCAGCGATCCCTTTGCTCTTCCTCTTTATATTAAAATGTCATGATTAATTGAGCGTCTTTACCCATAAGTTATTCAGATAAAATAAAAGATTTTTTCCTGCTAGTCTTTTCACTCCTACCGCCTTTTACTATCTCTACGACTCCGGAGATGAGGATATTTTAAAACAAAAGCTGCAATAAGAGATCTGTTAACCTGCCTTAGTATGAGATAAAGACGTCATTCACGGCATTCTGTCAATGAGTTTAAGATGTTGTCATCGATGATAAACAATTTATTATTAAAGGAACACACATTCATTTTGGATGTTAAGTATTTTGATTGAAAAATACTTCTCCAAATCTACATTTAAAATTTCTGCTCAAAAATGTATATCCTCCTTATGCCAAAAAAATGATTCTACCATTGGTTTGCCCCTACGGTTTAAACTTTCATCTTGTTTCCCATCCTAAACATTTTTCGCCATTCCATCCTATTTTTATTCTCCATTAATCCAGAAAATGCTCCTCTGCCTTCATTTCCCTCTTTCCTTGCATAATTTTCTTTTTATTTGGTCGTACATCTTCAATATAGGAATCATTTCATGATGATGATATCATTCGAATATCACGATAACAATTCCCGATAAATGCGCTAAAAATCCGTCGAGGATAACCTTTCTGCTTCGCTATGCACAAATGGGATTCAGGAAGAAACTGGTTTCGAATTGAAAATATCTTTCTCCTTACGCTTCCATTGGTATCTATGGACCCCCTTTATACCTCGGTCGTAGACCCAGAATGCCTCGCAAGCCAACGTTCTCTCGTCTCCACCTTTACCTTCCCTCTCCTTGTCTTAAAAGCCCTTTCCTCCCAATCCCCTTAAGGGGTGCTGCAATTCCAATGTTCGTCAATTCTCTTCGCTTCTAGTTCTTCCTTCTTCGACCCATAAACTGTTACATTCCTATTCTCCCCCTTGGTCCGTCACCCTCTACTGCTTACAAAATCCGTGGAAGGGAACAATGGGAGTCCCTTTCCTAATCACGACTGCAAGCACTCCATGGGAGTCTCCAGGAAGGAGCTCTATCTACGCACAGCTCTTGCTTCCGCTTTCAGATTTAGAGTTATTATAGAGCATGTAATTATAAAATAGACATTGCGACCCCTGGTCTTTAAGTCACGATATATGCTCTTTACGTCACGGCCACATTCGCTGTTTTATATCAAATTTTATGGGAAATATTACCTTGAAATGGATAAATGTGGTCTACCGAATTAACATTTTCATATGACTTCAACAGGCCAGTTGCGACTTGTGAAAATAAAGCTGAAACTATGCGACGGTTATAAAACTTTACCTTTATTACTACAAGCTATTTTTTGTTGCTTCGTCTAAATATAATTCACTATGTTTAGGTATTTTATCTTTGAAAAAGTAAATCACCTCAAGTTTGTGCTTCCACATACTAACTAATTGATTATATTTTGTGTTAATGTACACTGTGCGGGGTTTGACCTGAAGGCCTTTCATGAAAACTAAGAACGAGTTCACTAAATAAATGTATTCATTTATTTTGTCTCCGAAATAGAAGTCTATTTAGTCAACTCGTTTTTTTTTTCTTTTCACGTCTCTCGTTACAGGACAAAGAAAAATAAATATCTTTCATTTACAACTGTCAATCATGGATGTTATATGGAAGACACTGAAACATCATAAGTGATGTTGAGCAATGGTATTTAACTTGGACGCTACTTGTATGAAATAATGTAGATTAGTGATAGGGTAATGGTAATGGTATTTAACTTGGACGCTACTTGTTGTATGAAATAATGTAGATTAGTGATAGGGTAATGGTAATGGTATTTAACTTGGACACTACTTGTTGTGTGAAATAATGTAGATTAGTGATAGGGTAATGGTACTTTCACGAAGACTTTTTCCACTTTCGTTCCTATCGTTCATTGTTGTTTAGTATGGAAGTATTGGCAAACTGCTTCGCTTCTCATCTTAGTACGCCACATTTTATTTCTGCCTATTATTGCTAATTATCGGGGGTTGAAGGTCTAACCACAGTTCAAGCTGATGCCTTCGTAGACAAATAATTATAAAGAACCTTTTTATCTCCCTTTAAAGTTAGGACTAACCTATTTTTATTATTCGTATTATATATTCATTTATATATTCCCAAGACGATGACATATATAATTAAGGAGATATTTTCATTTGAAATTGTTTCTGCGTACATGAATACTAATCTATTCAGTGAATATGAATACGAAATCTATGTAATTAAAATTTGTAAATATATTTTCGTAAAATTTACCGGTAGATATCATGACCAAACTGACATTATCGAAACAATTCTCCATTTGCTCTGCGTATAGCTTGATTGTTGCACGATAGTATACACGTACTAATTGTAAATCGCTCGATATACTCAAGGCAATTAATTAACAACTATTGAACCTCCTTGATGAATTTAAGCAGAAGATTTGATTAAAGTAACATTTAGTAAAGTACACGAGGAAAACTAATGCAGGGACTAATAGCCGAGGAGTCGGAATGACGAGGAAGTGAAAAATTGATAGTAGTCGCTTCATTTCGCACACCAAATTATTCCCATTTTCATGTCCCTCGTTGGATAGGTTAAATATTGACAGTTCCTGATTAAATACTCGTATTTTCACGACATCGAATCGCATCCATTTTCCTTTGATGGAAGACTCAGGAACTTCTCGTTCCACTCCATGAATTTCTGGCGTGCTATGAATACGAAAGTTGGCCGTTGAAAATATAATTTAAATGCATAAGCGTTGAAGAAGCGGCCCTTTTAATCTGTTCTGTATTCGGAGCAAGCAGAGATAGCACAGTCGGCACGTATGGGATGAGAGGAAGAACTAAGTACAGGGTGAGTGATTGAAGCTGTTCAGTTGAGCTGCATTCCACATTCCATTTATGTTCCCTTCACCGTATGTACATTTTAAATTAATCCACCTGCGACGCACATCAGTTCGATTAAAGGTGTTATTTTGAGCGGAATTTCTTTCTGAATCGACGATTAATAGAATGCAGAATGTACACAAGTAACTCCAGCTCTTACAGCTCTGTACTCCACGTAGTTTTAAATTTTGTACTCTGGAAATATAATTAGTAATGTCACTTAGATATAATCGTGATAAATAACATGGTGCTGGTTCTTATCCATGTTATGTATGCTGTTAAAGGTTGAGGTCGCCTCTCTCAAAGGCAATTTTACCCTACCTGTAGTGTAGTATAGTAATGTTCTCTATCGACTATATTGGTAATGGATGAGGTTATGAGAGAAATTTAGGAAAATGAAGGTGTTCATATGAATGCTGCCATGTTTGTGGATGATCTTGATGTTTTGGATCAAGATGATAAAGAATTGCAGACACAAATTAACATCTGGGATGAAGTGACTGAGGAATATGGAATGAAGGTAAATATAAGAAAGATAAAAGTGACGGTGGTGGCAAGAGATCGCGGTAGAGGAAAAGGGATAAATTAAATTGAATTGTCAACAGCTAGAGGTTGTGTTAAATATCTAACTCTTGGGTAGCGAGTAATCAGAACATGGACAAATCAGCACAAAGATTGGGTATACGATAACAGACACAAATAGATTAAATGGATTATTAAAATAATATCAAAAGGCCAATCAAAATGTAAAAATTTGATGATTGCCACACATTCGGTTCCCATTCTGAGATGTACCTCCAGTATGTGAACCATAAAAGGCACAGAGCGGAACTGACAAGCGTTGGAAATGAAGTCCGTAAAGAGTATTCTGGGTAAAACCAGGAAAGATAAGATTAGAAACGATATAATCAAAGAAACTCCCAGTATGGAAAGACTACAAGTACAAATCGAGAGAACGTGATTAAGATGATTTGGTTACATAAAGCAGATAGAAGACAAACAGCCTTAAAAATGAATTTTAAAAGAAGAGGAGGTAGGAAAAATACTAAGAGAAAGACCAAAAGAAAGGTGGAAGGATATGATTAAAAAAGAAATTAGTTACACAGTGAGGAAGCATAAAAGAACTAGGATGAGATGTGGGTGGATACGCTTGGATGGCGGGATCCATTTCACGGACACCTCACCCTGACAGAGTCGGGAGAAAAGTGGAAAGAATGATGATGATGATGATAATGAGACATCACATCACAGATCCGAGTTATGCGAAAGAAACAGCCCAATAACGCTTCTTTTCAACACAGCAGGAAGTAGTAAAACAGATATTCGTGATATTGTAAATATCTTCCTATAGCGTAATATTATATCTCTAGTACCGGTATTATGAACCTTTTTCCATCGGAATGCTGCGTGCTCCACTCGGCCACAAAAGAAGCCGTTAGAATACTTATAAACTCATCAGACCATTCTTAGTGCTGTAATCTCTAAATTCAAGGAGTTAGCTGCCGACATCGCTAAAAAAAACGAATTAAGTCAAAAAGTAAATATAATTAGAGCATTTCCCGTTTTATTTTCAATCCACGTGATAATCAAAACTGGGATTCATTATTATTAAAATGCGTGAATTTATTTCAGGAAGTGATGGAAAGACCGCACTAAACTACAGGAGTGGTCGAAAGGTTTCCCTCCTTTGTCCTTGTGCATACTTAGTAAATTTATTCCGTGGTTAAATACTTAACTTAACCCGTTCCCATAGCCACGAATTTATAAATTATAATAATGACTGCTATCGCCGAAAAGTGCCACAAATGCGTAATGAAAAGCAGAGGGCACCAGCAAATTGTTCACGAGCCCTCCACATCACATTTTTCGGAGCAGCTCCCAGAGATTAACCACTCCCCGGATCTCGCTCACGACTTCCTCCATTTCTTTCCATGAACAAAAGCCTGCACCTAACGACTTAAGCAGCAGCACTATATATTAGCGAATTTCTATAAACGCTCGTTAGTCAATGGGCATCTTTTCTTGACTCCGATCCCAATGCTCCACTTTATATATGCCTCGTTCCTCATACTTGAATATTCATCTCGAGGGACATGGTAATAAAACAGCTCAGAAAGAAGAAAAATCCATCTTCACAATTTAGATGGATGAACAACGAAACTTCCACCAATGTTTAGAAAGTAAAAGTAGGAGGCTCAAGCATTGATGAGCAAAAATCAATTGCTTTCCTACAAACGTAACGTAACAAATGTAATCGATTTGATCTAGCTTAACTAAGTGGGACGCCATAAAGAAAGAGATAAAAAATACTCTGTAGTTTACACACGAATTTTATTTACAACCGGTTGGTTCATTGGTCATGTTGGTTGTCAGGTTAATGTAATCATCAGCTGACCTGATAACGACTCGTGAGAGTCGAAACCGGTCGTAGGTAAAATTCGTGCGGAAACTACAAAGTAATTTTTATTTCTTTCTGCTTTCCTACTCGTGAATACGCAAATACATAGTAGACGTAGAGATGTAATTTTAGTTCTCGTTACAGAAAATTATTTCCATTTCAGTGCCCGATAAATTTGAAATCTAAATTCCTCCCTATAAATTGAGGAAAATCACATTAACGGAGAGGTGCATCTGAAAAGTTAATTAAACGTAACGGCGATTCAATCTGTATCACGTGTATTGCTACGGTGCTTAGGATAGGATATAATATAGGATAGGATATATAATAGGATAAAAACGTTGAATGGGACTTTGAAAAGAGACTTTCAGATGGCCACTTTCCCAGAGAACGTGATGAGAATGAGAATTACATTGCGATAAGAATCTTAACAAAAAACTGAGTGACGGATTGATTTATATAACTTCAACCAATGAAAGCATTGCAAACTAAAGGTTGAAGTTATGCAGTGAGGTTTGATGGAATTCTGTGAGTCTATTGTAGAGCCACGTGTACGCAGAAGGAAAACCCGGACAAATGAGACGGGAATGTAAAATGGATTTCACCTGCGCTGAGAGAACGGTTTGAAGCGATAAGGTAAAAGCCGACAGAAGCCAAGCGTGTCACATGATCCTTCCAAATCAGTCCCGCAACACATGAAAGCACATCGGGTAATTTACATGAAAATGAAAGTGGACGATCGCAAATACCTCAAATCCATTTCTCTCTATCCAACGGTGTGTACCACAAAAGATGGGTATTCATACGTTCAACTTGTCGAGGGGATAACATTGAGATCCCTTCCCAGCAGTTTGGAAATGACAGTAATCATCCTCTTTCAGAAGCTAGAGGCAGCGAAGAGAGAATAATAATTCGTAGTATAGTATAGTAGTATAGTATAGTAAGTATTTTTATGCGTCAATGATGATATCTTTGGCGATGACTTCTCGACTCGCATCAAAGCGTATTAGTAACCCATTGGCAATAAAGCAGAACGAATACAGCAAGGCTTATATTTAAATTACAAAAGTAACATAACTTATTGCTTTCCTATGGAAAATTTACAATTAGTTAAACTTTTAATGATGATTTACAAGTATAATTCTATTTTTAACGGAAAGAGTCAATGTCAGGTTTCCGATTAAGATCTCCACTTCCAATTCTGAATCAATTTGAAACTATTAAAACCGATGTGATTTACATGTACATGCATATTTTTCGATATCTTGATATCATTTTCTTCTTAAAATATTTTCCAATATGCTCCATTATCTAATTTTCAAAATCAACAGGGACTTAAAAAGGGGGGAGATTCCTCTTTATTGTGCAAAAAAATTGTAATCGTTGTACACAAAGGTTGAGACTATCTTATTTAAGCTAAACGTTTTGCGATAGACGTATTTAATTATCTCTATTTACGACTGATGGTATGTTTGTTAAAAACTTCCTCAAGAAAAGTTCGAATGTGTTTATCATCTAAGAAAGAGATTTCTAGCATCAGGTGACATACACAAAATGAAGAATAAACTATTTCCCTTGAAATAATTTTGGCCATGAATAAAATCTGTTTCAATTACATTTCATTTAAAGAAAATGACATAAGGATTTGAAAAGGAGCTTACGGATAAAAGTACCACCTCAGGAAAATGAACCAGAATAGGACCTTAGAGTAAACCTGCATTTTGCCCTTGAGACCAATGAATTGCAGAAAGGAGGTACGATTATGAGTCGAGTAGGGGCCATTTGATATACCGATAACGCATGTTGAGCGTTCCTTTAGCTCTCTTTCGCGTTATATTTCTTTCTTTTACGCTCTAACTTCCGCAAAACAATCTTCCCCAAGATGCTTATGTCGCCACAGTGGTACCGTAATGACCCCATTGTCGACTCCCTAGATTCCCGTAAGGTTTTTGACAGCATGGTCGTAAAGACGCAATTGAAGCCTGGAAATGTGTTCGCAGAGCCGTTAATGATCGCCGTACTACATTTTTCCGCTAGAGAATACGGCGGTTGCACAAGAAAATTATACAAAAGAAAGAGCAACAAAAATATGAAGGTCACACAAATATCAACAAATAAGAGGAAACGAAATAAGGCCAAGGTTATTTGTTCATTATTCAATAACAAGGACTCAAATAATCAGTAATTTCAGTGCCGAGAATTGGTTACGCTTGGTAACGCTTGGTAAGAAAACCCGATGCTATGCTACGAACACATCAATAAAAAGGACAAACTACCGAAAGTTAAACCATCCTTTGAATGCTTTTAGGAAAGAAGTATGGTAAGTGCCATTCCTGAAACTGATTTGCAAAATTCAGAATGAAAATTAAATGCTCAATGAAAAGAAATACCTCCAAAGATACGACCTAATAGACGCTTATTTCTGAGGTATCGTGGAAGTTTACTAATTTTCCCTCATGTGAAATAAATATTATGCAAGAAAAAATAATGTTCGAAGACAGAAAACCAAGATGAAGATAAAAATTAGAGAAGCGAAAAGTAAGTAAAGATAATGAAGGCAATCTAGATTAGTCCTTGAAAATTTAGTTGAAATTCTAGCCATGCTTTGGATGGAAACATAAAGTACTAGATTTGCGATGCTAATGATATGGGATGATGAATATAGTTGAATGAGATGTCTCACATTTATCTGACAGAATGACAGAGATGACCAAATTTGAGGAAGTAAAGAAGAAATATAAAGCTAGCAGTAAAACGTTCAATAAGAAAAATTCGATTTTGCGGATTTATCATTATTTCGACTGCATTTGTTATGGACGTCGACAGGTCTTTATTAGAGCATATATGTTACCATTATTCTTATGGCTCAATCCAATAAATTAAGATATAATGACTTTATGGCTATAATAATGGGAGAACTTAAAGGGCAAATGTGATTTATAGATCTAATAAATGAATGACACTGAATTCCATACTTGTTCCAAAAAGAAAGTGTTTTCTATGTACCCAAGAGAAAAAGTCATGGTATAATTGAGATCTTTTTAATTATTAAAATATATACTGTAATAAATTTGATAACTTAAGCTATAAATAATTACTGAGTAAATGATACCGCAATGACTACGACTTCGATTAAGGTAGATAAAATCACGATCCTACATACACGGTTACCCTCAAATTATGTGGCTGTAAATATATTTTCTTCACCTTTGCGTGAAAAAAACAGGTTATGTGCTGAAAGAGACTGCACGGTGAATCAAAGAAAGAAAATGCGATTTTACAAAAAACTATTTTCAACCACTCGTTGGAGGGTGGCTTTGTGCTTAGCAAGTTATCCGTCAAACAGAGAATAAATTCACACATTCAAACAAAACTGTAAGTAGAACAGAAATTCCTCAACACAAAAAAAGTAAATCAACAAATTCAATAAACTGTTCTTAAATGAAACATTACGGCGGGGAAATGTAATATTTACGCAAACGAATAAATCCAACGATGGTCTCAATATCGTCAATAGCGTTCTGATAAATCTTGCACTGAAAAAAATACATTAATAAATTTTTTTTACAAGACGATATATAGAATTCAACAAAGGTAACAGTATTGCACCACAAGTCATGAACGAAAAATTTTGTATTCACGCCTTTAAAAAAATACATTTTTGTGATTCTTACATATAGGATGAAATTATCGTTAAAACACTTTTCCCAAATATCAGCAATTTTGAGCAAGTGTCCTTCCAAACGTGTCAGAATTTTAAATCTGAACAGATTTTTCCCAAAGATCTCAGTATTTTTTTAAGCAAAGAAAATTGTCTTTCTTAGAAAAAAAAGTGATTGGCGTAAATAAATTCAAACTTTCGTAGAAATTACAATTTCACAGCAGATCAAAATTTGGATCCCTTCTTATGCTTGAATCGGTTACTAACGGTATTTATTACTATTACTAGTTATTGTTTGATCGCGGTTATGAACCTTAAACGTACGTTATGTGAAATAGATCGATTCAAGACGCATTATGCGGAGGTTTGCAAGGCGGCAGTCCATTTAAAAGAGATTCATGCGCGCCATTGTGACTGAGTTTTTCTTTAGTAAAGTACGAAAGGGTCTCTTGATAAAGGCTAAGATACAGTGAATGAAATTTTAGAGTGTGCTTGCGATTATGAAATTCTAAGCCATCAAAGAGCAGTGGAAGGAAATGTAGAAGAAGAGAGCAAAGCATTGGGTTATGAAAATTAGTTTTTGTGGAGGTAGATGAGAGTCTCTCAAAAAAATAACAGAGGGAGCGAAGTGGTTAACCACGCAGTCTCTTTCTTTTGAATTCCTGCATTTTAGAAAGGAATAGAGCGCATTTCCTCCCCTAAGCAGTTTCCTTTTCGCAAACCAAATTGCCTTTCACCGCTGCATCTTTTTTAGACAATATCAAAATGAAAGCAGCATATAATAAAGAAGGCACACGAATGAGGGATTTTCTTCAGAGATAAAGGCCGTCCTTCTCAAAAAGGAAACGTTTGATACGCTCGCATAATCTTCCACTGCCGAAACTGTGCAAAAGCCATGGTCTCAAAAACTTCCAAAATATTATATATTTACCGCCTGTATGAGCAAAAACTGATTCTTACACAGCAGCATAAAATGAGGATTCTGATAAAGCATTCCTTATGCCTCTTTGATTCCGCAACTTTTGTGGCTTATACAGTCTTTACGAAAATTAGTTTTCCATTTCACAGACAGAAAATCACTACTAAGAGGTAATGGAAGATATAATCAAATGGAAAATTAAATAAATATTTTCACTTTGTCGTCTACAATTTGCTGAGAAGGTATTTAAAGTTGATAATTTAGTTTAAATTAACCCATGTGGAAAAGTGTTTTCTGCGCGCACTTTATTTTGTTAAAGTATCATATGCGCATTAAAATTTCTCTGTTGTTTCACATCTAGTACTGCATTCAGGCTTTTCGTAGCCTTTCTGTTTTCTCTTATATATACTAAATCAAACGATAGTAGTAAATATAAGGGAGATGACTTTTGGGATGGTGGTGTGAGCTTGCCTTGGAAAAAAGTCAGAGAAGCACTGGGATAAATTAGCTACAAACGTCTGATTTACGATAATGCTTCATCATCTCATCAATTATTTTAAAGCTTATTCGGCTGCCTATTACATATAGACAAACTATGGAAGTATATGGAGTGTAACCAGTAAAACGGAGTATCTCCTAGTGTGGGTATAATCAAAAAACCCATCACGCAGCGAACGCTCAGTTAGTAGTAAAGATGAAAAATGTGATTAGCTTGGCTAGCAAACTCCACGGGTGAATATCATGAACTGAATACTCTGTTCACTCAAACAACCTTTGAACCCTTACATACAATCTCGCATAGTGGTTCACTAAAACTACGCTTGTATGTTTTCCAAAATAGAACTCAAATACGCAAACTGACAGCCATTCAAGTTTGCGTTTAAACATTTACAACGTTAACATTGAAAAATGCTTCACTACTAGCTATCCAGCTAGGTTTCGCTGGAAATCCGATCATCATCATTGTACAGACCAATTCGGACAATAAGCTTTCGAGCTATTCAAATTTAACTTAGAACGAAATACCTGAAAGGAGGCTTGGTAAACTGGGTAAGACTTTTCGCAAGGATTTGAGTAAGAAAGGCGAAATTATGAATAAAATATTGCCCAGTGACTGGGTACTATCTCTTTTGTCCTCATGAACGAAATTGAATATTTCAAAGTTTTGATTTCGTGAGTCTAAAAACGATAAGGAAAAGGAAGGCGTGTTTAGCAGAACGGATTTTTGCGTAATTATTTGAGAGAAGAGGAAAAAATCCAACTATCAAAAGTAAAGAGTGGTTTTTGTGGAATAGACCATGTGCGCGAGAGAGTAACTGTTTGTTTAATATAATTTATACCTGTCCCGGGCACATTAATTCAATTGACCATTTGACTCTGTCCTTGGCAAAGTTAATGCTTTGCGGAACTTGTCACAAGAGGAACTAATGAGTAAACGTTTTCGGTGCTCACAAGATATATCAGATTCAATCGCACGTAAATTGTTACTTCCCGGCTATTCAGTATAAATAGACTTTACAGAAGGAATTCGATCCCAATTTCTCCATTTGCTTTGACTTGGCAAGTTTATTTCCGTTGAGTTATTAACGTGTGGCATGAACAGCACACAATAAATTGTTTGCACGTAACTAAGCCTCTTCGTTGTAAAAATCAGACAGACAATTTGGATTCTTCCAAATATAAAATAGAATTTTTAATGATTTTCGTCTTATTTTAACAGGCATTATGCCGGAAGCAACTCTTAGCACGTTTAAATCAGAGAACTACATGAATTATTCTCATACCTCTTGTACGTTTAAATCTAATTTACCCCATTATCACTAACCTACGATTACAAGTACAATTTTGTTGAAATAACTAAATTTCTTTTTCTATTAATTACATGGGAAGCGAATCAGGAAATTAATGAAAACTTGTATCACATCAATACATGTCAAAGTCTCCAGTTCAGTTATCCAGATAATCGCGAAAGCTAGTAAAAACCTCTTCAATGCTGTGATTGGTAAAATTCTAGGGAATAATTACGGCTCCCCTAATGAGATTACCTGCGCTACTCGACGGCTGATTTACCTTCGCATGAGCTTTGAGTACTCGTGGAACTGACACTTCCCATTAACATAGATGTCGTCCACGTGCATTAAATTCTCAAGCGTAGAAATGGGTTGATAACTCACCTGAAAGAAAAGGAGAAAAGATATATTAATTGCTTTTCTAGCAACTTTAGCCAATATCGTCAAAGATATGCAGACAGAATCAGTTATTCTCGGAAGCTAATGCCAACAATCCAAATTTCAAATGCACTTAAAAGAGCTACTGTAATCCAACATTTCATTACCTAATACGACAAGAAATAGTCTAAAAAATTCAATAAAACGCGTACATATCTATCTAGGGATATTAAGCAACATTTTTCAATCTACAAAATGTTAAAGATTAAGTGATAATTTTTGCGATAGTTCAAATTTTAAAAATCCGCATAATTCGTACATTTCGCAAGTATGCATGGTAGTAGATTCCTCTCACGTTTCACGTTCTCCCCATGACGAGATAAAAAAGGCACCCAATCTCGCTATTATACATCAATTTACCCGTCACCTTCCTGGAATGTCTCTTCGCGGAACTATCAATTACGTTGAAATAAACCTCATTTGTAAATGCGCTCGTCCTCTGCACTTCTGCCATTTACTGTTATTGTCATTGAGCATTCCGACGCATCCGGTGGCGGTAAAACCTCTGATTCCTCTTTCCCGCCAACTCTTTGAAAACATCCGCCAAACAAAGGAATCCCATACGCTTGACCATTCGTTTGGGTGTCGTCCAATCGGAACCAGACTTAGCTACTCACAATTCCCTTGGCTGAATCATACTGGACGCTCGCCCTCGCGCTCGTTTATTTCTGGTGCACCGAATTCCTTTCCAACCACTTATCTTTGCCCAATCAGCGGACATACAAAGCCAATTTTCATTAAGATTCCTCCATTCTTCTATTAAGGTCAAGGGCGGAAATAGAAACATTGCAGAGAGCCCTACTCTTTCACCTCGGTAGCAAAGCCTCGGAGAAGCTTCGTAATTATGTAGCCACGCGCTAACATTTTTATAGCCCTACATTTTGCCAAATTTGAATATTCCCTTATTGCTCTGATATATTATTAAAATGTGCGCCAAAAACGAAAAGTTAATATCGGTATAGTTAAAAACTTATCATTCACCGAGAAAAACTTTCTGAGAATCACTCCTACTTGTGATAAAAACCACAAACATCTCAAGGATAAACAGAAGTAAAAAACATGCACCTCCATGAACAAAGTAAAACACGTTATTCTTTCCCCTGAAATAATTTGTACAAACTCAAATTTAAGACACTCCATGCTAAACTCCAGATGCTATTTAGATTGACGTTCTTACGAGAAACATTTAATTAAATGCCGCTCAAAATTAAAGAGCTAAAATAAAGAAAACTGCTATTAATTTTATAGTTAACTACTTCATCGTAATGATTTCACTCCTGGGGCTCCCGGATAGCCAAGTGGGCAACGCGTTCGACTTCGGTGAAAGCGGTCCCGGGTTCGATTCCCGGTGGGAGACCATGTGCGAAATAACCCAAGCAGTCGAAGCACTTTTAACAACACTACTACTACTCGATTTCACTCCTTCAAAGAAACAGTCACGGTATTCGACAACATTATTGGTTTAACTATTAGCATATTTAAAATGATAATAAATGTAGTTCTCATAACTGATTCGTGTATATGAAACTTTTCGCAATCAATGCATATGAAAAACGGGATAAAACATCAGATTCTCTCAAATTATTTTATCATTACGATTTGTTGAGTGAAAGTACTTAATATTTAATTTCTAGAAAAAATCATTACAAACACACCGCCGAACAAACGATGCAAAAATAACTGAATTGCATAAAAATATTTATATGCGTTCTAATTCTAATTAACAAACCTCGAAGAAGCATGGAGAAACGCAATAGCTTCTTATACGTTCGATAAATATTAGCAATTGCCAATTGGTCGACTGTCTAAGCTTTTGTGAACTTCTTTTCGACACGGACACTACAAAGTTCGTATTTCTCGCAATCCACTACGTTATACTGATACCAACATTTCCTTTCGCATATTTCTTCTTTCGATGTTAGGAGCGTTCCTTCGTCTAACCTAGCCCTTTTACCCTAGAAATGATAGCGTACATTAAAACGAAATGTTAATACATCTACCTCAAGAATATTTACGGAAATAGATGAATCGTAATCAAGATGAAAGGGAGCTGAAAGTCTTTATGAGTTGCAATTATTTACCTTGAAATGCAAAGGATTTCATATGAATGATTACTTTTACATGAATTTAAATGTCAATCGTCAAAACGTGCAGAATACTAAATGAGATAGAAAAATTAAACATGCTGAGAATATCACAAAGAAAATGAGAAAATGTAATTACACCTCTTTAATTTCTTAAAATGTCTTTCATGGAACATAAAAAAGCAGTGACATTGTAAAATACCTAAAGTTTTAAGTTGAAGAACCATGATCAATTTTAGAATATACTGCTTCCTTGAAATAGTGGTTATAATAATAATAACCTCTTAAATCAGACGCGTACTTGATGACACCTCTTTCTTTCCGGAAACTAATCCTTACAGAAGGAATCTTAATGAACATAATACGCAGAATATTAGTAAGTCGTAATTCACATAAGGTTAATCGTGATTTCTTCAAACTAGTATCTGACTGATTGTAAAATTAATTGATGTTAGTACCTAGTCATGCTATTAACTTGAGTTTTGTTCTTTCAAAAACACTGAATAAATGTAAATCATTTCAGAGAAGGTATGATTGGATTAAGAAATTTTTACTCGTCTGAATTATTAAATAAAATAATTTCCGCACGATAAAATGAGCGCAAGAGCTAAAACGCGCTCCAAGAGAATTTTGCTGTTTCCCTTTTGTAGGCCATGACCATAGTTCTCTCTAATCTTTTCCATCTTTGGGCCTCAAGAAAATTATTGCCAGAGCTTAGTTTACAGAGTCACTCCACTACCGCCATGTTGGACTTAAAGTTGCAATCCTGATTCTTCATGTAAAATTTAAATCCTGACTTTCTTCATGTGAATGACAAAAAAACCCTGTATTCCTACTATACAATTCGTGCATTCCAACTATTAATGCATTTGCGAAAGATAGAGCTAAGGGCTTTCAAATTTTCCAATTGATGCTATAAGCGAAAAACTAGTTGGGTAGTATTTGAAAAAGTATTGCGCGGCCGCACCGGCACGCAGCTTTCAGGAAACCCAGCTTATGACCATCCTGGCTATATAATTGGAAGAGGACATTAAACATTAGTACATAAAATTTAAATGATCAAAGTAACAGATGGGATTGATTCATTCCTTCAGTTCGTCAATTAATTATCATGGAAACAGACAAAAGATACTTATGGAAGTAGTAAATTTTCCAATACGCTTTTACAGGAGAGGCTGAACACAATACTGAATAATGCACATCACAATATTTTGGAACCCCTACAAATTCAACTGCTCAATCTACAATAGACAAGCTCCCTTAGTTCTTCCGCTTGTCTCATTCCAAACTTAGTACGAAAACACTCCACGGCAATCGCGTCGCTTTTCTCGGGCGATGGCGTTGAGTGAAGCCAATGCAATTACGTACTTCGCTTCGACGACTCCACCTTTCTGATGGACTTTCCCAGTATCCGTCCAAACGTCCCGTCTCCATTAGCTTCTTCTTTTTCTTCTCCTCTACCCTCCTCAGGATGCCTCTTGATGAACGATTCAATGCCACTATCCCAATCAAACCCAAGCTTAACGATACAGAGGAGTAACCTTGGAAACTACCCGAGGAACACTAACCCGTTTGGTTAACCTCGCTCCTTTTCATCCCCGAAATCCTTTCACAGCCTTGCACAACCTATCGTTCAGACTCTCGACGTTGGAGAAAAAACCACTGCACTCTTATTCATATTCCGATCACTCTCCCTCTTTCCCTCTTAGAGTACTAACGCTCTCAGACTCACTCTCGCTCACCTACGTCTTTGAAGTATAACTACACCCTTCACTTTCTCGCTTTTCCATTCACCTTTTAGAAATCGTAATTAGCTTCCTCGCGGGTGCAACCTTGGAATTGAAAGATTTCTTCGTCCTTAAAAAAACGAACATACTCCAAAATATCTTTCGCAAATTAAATTTGATGCTTTCGAAAAACTTCACGGAGGGTGATATTCCGAATTTCGAATATAGTTCAAAATATATATATATATATTCAAAATATATATGTATATTCGTGAGACATGATTTTGACTTCAGGCAAATAAGAGAAGGCTTTTAGTCTATATGGTTTCAGTACAATTTATGATATAATATTTCCATTCAATTTTCTTTTCTTTAATCTTTCGTTTTTACTTTGTTATTGATTAACTGCATATATACGCATATTCCAAATTTCGAATATAGTGCAATATATATATTCGTGTGACATGATTTTGACTTCGAGCAAATAGGAGAATTGAAAGGTTTTTATATTATTTTTTATATTTATTATGTTTTATAAGCATTCCCTTAACTGTGTGAGAGAGACGCGGCACGGTAGTTCAGTGGTTAGAATACCTGCCCGGAAAGTGGGAGACCTGGGTTCGAGTCCCAGTCGTGTCGCTATTTTTCACACCTGTTATTCCGAAAGGTTTTTAGTCTATATGGTTCCAGTACAATTTATGATATAATATTTCCTTTTAATTTTCTTTTCTTTAATCTTTCGTCTTTACTTTGTTATTGATTAACTGCATAAAACATTTAAAGGACGGCGTTTTGGCAACATTGAGGAGATCAAGTCAGATTCGCCGATCACAGTTAAACACGTGTAACCTTTTTGACTGCCATCAATGGAATAAACTTTTAAAATGACTACCCTTAACAATATACAAGTACGTTAGGGACATGTGTACCAATACACAGAAAACAAATTGACAAAAGGAATTATACAGCCCGGGAAATTTAAAACTTCCGCTTTTTTTCATCACACCTCAAATATTTTTGAAGATAGTTGCTTCAGCAGAGTATTAGTATAGTTAAAAGTGCTACGACAGCTGAGGTAATTTCGCACGTATTCCCCCTCCGGTGATCGAACCCAGGACCACTAACACAAAAGTCGAACTCGTTGCCCACTTGGCTATCCGAGAGCCGTGTTTTAATAGGGATTAACGCAACAATGTGAGAGGCAACTTAAAGCATTCTGTGCAAGTTTTTATATTTTTATGAAAGCAATAAATATAAATAACTATCTATAACACCGCTTATAAAATTAACGATGTAATACTTACCAAAATAATTTTTACCTCACCAGAGATAAGAAACCAAACCTTGGTCGTATTTTTGTTGGGGAAAATAAAAATAGATTTATTTCGAAAATAGTTGTTTGACTATAGATTCTTAATAAGGAAAATCATTATTTTAAATCAGGGTTCACCTCTAGTCAGCTTTATAACGAATGTGCTCTTTTGTTATTCAAACTCTTAAATCATGAGAATCACGCCGTAAGCATTAAAATATCTGAATATTTGAATCAGAACCTGGTATAATTCCCGTAATTAGCAACCAATTTTGGTTTCTTTCAATGGAGAGTGCAATAATGATTATGAAAAAGGAAGGTGCAAAAATATCTTTGGAAAGAAGTTTTTCAACTGGGCTAAACATTTATTCTTCAGGGAGAGGGCAGTTTTAATTTTCAGTTAAATTTGTATAGTGAAAGTGAAACACAGATTTTATGAAAGAGTTTTAATTAGAAACAGGCAATAAAGCTGCCAGTGTTGTTAACTGTAATTAATCTTATAATTTATTATGCAAAATACTCGGATCTTAACGAAGGTTAAACGTCACACTATTGCTCCTAAGATAGAAATTGTATTTTTATCAGATGCAAGCTTTTATCTGTTTCTCAAATGATCATGGAACACGATATACATTATTCATGTGAAAGGAGGACCTCAATGATGCATTTCGCTAGATTCTTTTTACCAGCGCCACAAATTTTTCGTCCATGATGCATTAAGCAACAAGATAGCTCACAAATCATGACACACATCCTACAATAATGAGAATTTTTGGCTTTCCCTCTGAAGTTCAAAGACATCATGAATGCCTAATTACTCTCAAAGTTTCTCGACTGTGTCATAACGATCAGAGAGTATGAAACAACCATCGACAGGTGTCACTTAACAACAAACAGTAACGTAAACTACACCGAAAATCAAAGAATAACGACATATAAAACCAACAAAGTAAAATCAATAAAAATGGGAAGTAAGCACTCGATTTTCAATGAGAAAAGTTTGCGAACGGATTCCCGAATAAATTTAGAATGGACGGTTTGAAAATTCCTCTGTAACTGCCGGTTTTTAGAAAGATGAGGCGTGGATAATAGCCTCTTCGGCCGGATGAGCAGGGGTCTATGAGGCTTTAACAGGAATCTCCATCATATGAGATAATTTGCACGTCATTTTTATTCCGCTCGCTCTCAAGTGTTAAATAAGAAGGATGAATTCGGGGAAGGGAGAGAAAGGCAAACGCAACAAGGATAAAACGCGTCAAGGATGGAAGAACTGAGAAGAGGAGAAAGAAAGGGCACTGACAGAGAGTAGGGCAATCTACACTCCTCCCTTTTGAAGTGAATGGGAGGGAGAAATCAAGAAATCCGGATTTATGTCTCCGTGGAACCTCTCAACCCCCTCCGCAGCTTATGGAAGGGGACAAACAGAGTGCGCAGTTGAAGATAATAGCATAATAAGGGCATCCAAGATGTGAATAGCACGGGATGAAAGATGAAAAGATAAAATGCGAAAAGAAAGAAAGGAGCAGAAGAGAGATATATTCATGGAAGGTCACAAGACTATAAATTCATAGGAACTCCGTGAAAACAGTGGAATGTCTGCTAGAGAAAAGGGAAAACCTAGCTTCAGGTAAGAAACTGAAGTAAGTTCTAATTGAACAATCCAACGCATTAATGTTAAGGAATAACGTTTTCAAATTTCAATGTATGTATCACAAAATATTCTAATTATGGACATGTGAGAGCTAAGACAGAACTCCAGCGAGTGGAGCTCGGATTCTAAAGTGCGTTTCTGTCTAACTCAGTAAATAGATTCCGATATCTAAAGCTTTCGATAGTAGATCATAATATACTAATGGAAAAAGTGTATCGAATAGGTATAGACCCTAGGATAGGTAAGTGGGTTGAGTCATTTCTATGAGGCAGAACTCAAAGGGTCGTGGTCGGTAATGAGACTTCTACCACTATAGATGTAACATCTGGAGTTCCTCAGGGAAGCGTTTTAGGTCCTTTGCTATTTTTAATGTACATTAACGATATGCCCGATAGGCTAGGAATCCAACATTTGCCTATTCGCAGATGATTGTACAATTTACAGGACTATTAGAGGTATTGAAGATTGCGTAAAACTACAAAGCGATTTGGATGGATTAAACGCTTGGCTCAGAAAGAATAAATTAAAGTATAATGCAACGAAAAGTAAAATAATTAACTTTAATCAGGATAAAATTCAATTTGATTGCAGTTTAGGAGGTTCATCCATACCCAGAGATAAAAGTGTCCGATACCTAGGAGTTGTATTCAGTAATAATTTGAAGTGGGTGAATCACATTGATTTCATAGCAAGTAAAGCCAATAAGACTTTAAATTTTGTTATAAGTAATCTAAGAAAATGCATTAAGAATACTAGAAAGAAAGCGTATCTGACGTTAGTTAGGCCTATTCTAGAATATGCAGATAGCGTTTGGGACCCAGATGAGAAAGACTTAATTAAAAAATTAGAGAGGGTACAAAGAAAAGCAGCTAGATTCGTTTTGGGTAGGTACAATAAGAGGGAGAGTGTTTCAGGAATGATTAAAGAGTTAGGATGGGAAAATCTACAAGACAGACGTTAAATAAAACGGCTTAGTAATTTCTATGAAATTCTTATCGGAAAACCGTCACTTAGGGAACTCAAGATCAGGCTACGAGAACCAGATTTTATCGCAAGGGGGGACAATCAGTATAAAATATTCTCGCTAAAACAGAGGACAGATATTTGTAAGTATTCTTTCTTAAATAGGACCGTAAATGAATGGAACAATTTACCTGAGGAAGTTCTAGAACCTTTTCCCCAACCCCGTAGCGTACTCATAAACAGAATTAGAAAACTGAACGGTTAAATAGATTGTAAAAAGTATGCCTTAAAATATATTCTTGTGATAATCGACTTGTGTGAATAGTAAGATATAATAATAATGATATGGTTAGGAATTGTAGTTAATGCATATATGTTTTTAATTGTAATTGTATGTGAAATTGTACGTCGAACTGCCTTCGGGAGGTTTTGGAGGGGTTTTCCTCCCGATTAGGGTGAATACCAGGCAGAATACTTACTAGCCCCACATAAGTTGACTCTATGATTTCATAACTGTATTAGTATTGCATATAATGTGTTATTTTGAGGTCTATATTGTAGTTATTTTGGGGTATATATTGTGTCCTATGTAGTATGTATGTATTTGGGATATATTATGATGTAGGAATGACGTTAATTATGTATATGGTTGCCACCGTAGAATAGGTTCCACACCGCAGCCTTTGATTGATAATAATAATAATACTAGAAGTGACAAAACCACCTCCGGTTAAATAGAGACAATCGTTTGAAAACTTAGAGGAAATGGAGCTCAAATTCTTGCTTTACGTAATTTCTAAGAAGAGATGTTATGCTTTCTAAGGTTATTGTGATAGCGATTCGCCAAAATCATGTCTCATCTTGACACCATTATCGACAAACTTCTTCATAGAAATCAGCTCAGTATTAATTTATATTTTGGAATTTTATCTGATGATATTCTCAGACCTTATAACTTTATTTTAATTTGTGTAAATTACATTACTATAGGTTATTTAGAGTTTACCATTTAGAATAATGCCATAGTACGAGTAAAGTAAAACAGTAAGTAAAATAGTTCACATTACATTTCAGGTTTTCCCGGCGAACAGATTGCTGAAGGAATGCTTCAGCGAATGCTAACCGGGTCGCTTCACGCGAAGTAACTGGGTTAGCGTCCCGTGAAGTATTTCTTCAGCAAAACAGTTCGCGCTTCTGAAATTATTCGCTCTTTTAAATTCATGGAACAGCTGAGTGCACTGAAACGTACTTCTCCGTTCTTGATGATTTCCAACTTTTAGTAAACGATCAAGCTCCCTTTAATTGGTGAAATTATACTTTGCCCTTGAATCAGCAATAGACTGCAAGATCTAAGTTTGTTCTTCGCAAAGTTTCGGAGTCACTTTCAATGAAAACTTTATGGATGTGAACTTTGAAAATACATTCTTCCTAAAAGTGGGAAGATAAGTTCGTAAGTGATCGTCGCTTAATTTTACGACCTTAAGGGCTTTCTATTATAATTTCAGTAAAAAGGAAAATTGTTATACCTAAGCTTCCTGATAAAATACAAGCACTATTATATTTACAAGTTGTTTTTCAAACTTTATTTTAACCTAACTCCAATTTTTTCCCTTAATATGCTTTGGTTAAGTTCCCCGTTCCTTACAAAAGATCGAAGATTATGCAATTCATAATGGTTCAAGCAAACTTGAATTATGAGAACATGAAGTTTCGAGAATATCGGCATGAGTTACAAGAATGATTAAAAGTAAAATACTTTCTACGGCTCGTTTCCGGTGAATATCTAACAATATTTCCATTCCGAAAGTCATTCATCAAAAGCAATTGACAAAGCCTTAGACTACTGTTATGACGGTCATTTTTAAGTAGTTACAACATTACTGAATTTTTCTAAAATTAATAACAATTGATTGAATAACCAAATAATATATATTTTCACCTTTCGCGGTCAATTTCATCCTTTACTCCACCCAATAAGTCGTACTCCAGTAATTGATGAATTTATCTCTTCCTTGATTCAAATTTACTGACTGAAAACATGATTCTTTGAGGAAAGTTGTTTTACTTAGAAATGAATTATCCACTTTATTCCTAAATCCTCATGCATTTGGAACAAAACGATCTAAACTTTGAAAAGCTCAAGATGAAAGGCACTGTAGGTTTTCTCTACCTTCAATATACATTTTAAGGATCACAATAGGCCTATAGAACTTATGAAAATAGTTCTAAATGAAAGAAACGAATCCTTTGCAACCGTCGATAATGTACAAATTAATTATGATAATATTTTAACTCATGTGTTACATGAAGATGATCTTCGAAAAAGGGGCTTTGATTCTTGTTACATAGGGTGCTCGTTAAATTCTTGAAAATTGCCAATCATTATACAACTTAACTTATACACTTAAACTTAAAAAAGCTCAGGACCCTGTTTCCATTTCTTTGCGGACCACCCAAATTTTGCGCTTTCTAATATATGTTGAAATTTTATTTAGATTTCTTACACCGTGAAGTTGGTACAATTCTATACGAAAAGCTTTGTATAAAATTCTTCATTCGATTTAATTGACAGGGAAAACAAAGCAAAATTATAGAAAATATCGAGGTTGAAGATAATTGTACTCAACATTTATACACAAGGACCCCTCAGGATTATTTCCCGAACCCCCGAGGGTCTACTGAACCTAGCTTAAGAATTGCTGCTTTAGAGAACCAGGCCAAATGTGAGACTACACAAATTATAAGCCGTTTTAAGAAATACTTAGAAAGTTCGCGGGCGTCTGGGAAAGCGTGGGCGTAATAAGCGTCCTGCAAAGAATGAATAGGGGCTTAGAGAGACGGCGGCAAGAGACTGGAGGAAAAAGTGCAAACGAGGCTCGGGTTGTGGAGAGAAAGGAAATTAATATAGCAGATCCATCTAGCGAGGGGAAGCTGAGTCGCCGGAAAAAGAGAAGGAAGAAAGTATGTCAGGGAAAGATAGAGGCGTACAATCTGGGAGACAGGCTTTAATTACAACCGCATGGCAAGGTATGCAGAGGGAAGAACGGCTGTGTAAAGCGAAATGAAATTTATAGGAAAAGGTTACCTTTAAAGGCGCGGTTAAAGCTAACGCGGCGGCCGGCATTAAAAGAATTTCTTGTTTTTAATAAACGCATTCAAAATATTTCATTAAAATATTTAGTGGCTGGAAAAATTCAAGGTTTATCTCCGAAAATATGGGGACGATGGTCGGCGGAAAAAGCCAAGAAGAAATACTCGGATAAAATGCTATGCAAAGGAAGTATAACTATGGAATGTTAAATACGTAACATTTATCTACTTATGCAAACATAGATTGTACAAAAGATTAGGTAGAAATTTGTAGAATAAATAATTTTTATTGTGTCCGCTCTATCTGCCACCCGGGGTGCAGATATAATTTGCCGTCCCTTGAAATTAAATATGTACCAAAACCATACATTTCCTGATTTGCAGGGAAAAATAATTTTTTAAGACTTTGAAAAACCAGTGTTTTATGATTTCGTTCCCTAGCTTACATTGATCACAAAGCTATAATTGTGTATTCCGTATGCTGACATTGTAAATAATCAGCATACGGAATAGTAAATTGTTAATAGTTACTTTCGAGTACTATTATCATCGTAATACGCATAACATAAAATATGATTTGTATGAAATCTAGTTTTCGCAATTAAATATGAAAGTTTCTAATAAAAATTGCAATGCAACATAAATAACTACGATTAAATCCATTGCACAAATATTCCCTTCTCGTTTTCCTGATTCTTTACTCTATATGTTTGCAAATCTTTAATTTCACGCTGTAATCTTGTATTCACATAGAAAACAACAAACAATGCTATTGTAATAATAATAATGGTTGGCTACACTTCTGTTTCCGCCCTTAAGATGCCCAGGGCCGGGTGCAATGCACCCCTTGCACCCATAGGATAGATCGGTTCTGATTGGGCCCATAAAAATATGAATGAAGTGTTTGTAAATATCTAAGTATACCAATTGATGACTTCCACAAGATGTAAACAATGAGGCGATTGGTGTATCAATATTTCCTGCTACCAAGAGTTAAGATTCCATTCAAGCAAGAAAATATCCCTAATTAATTGGCGTTCGAGACTGAAAAAGTAGTTTATATTCACTGAATTTTTTTCCAAATTAATTTTTAAAGGGAAAAGTTTTCGTTTCCCCATAAGAAAGCGACCGTATTCAAAAATGCACTATAGTTAAATTACATGAAAATATTCCAGTCTCATGAAATTCATACTGAAGCGGTGAGAAATAATTCAATGCTTCTTAAACTTTTCGCCCGAGTTTCCCTGGCTATCGGAAGCAGATCCTGAATTAATATTCAAGAACGCGAAGCTTCAAAACCAAAAGCAAAAATTGAGGATGTTTGCGCTGAATATTTCAGTCGCCGAGAGTTCTGGGGGATTATTTTCCAAAATCTCTCCGCAGATAATCTTCTTTTTCATTTAATGATTCGATCTATCTCAGTTGCCCTTCTCTCACTATACAACTCCAGTATTCGCTATTTTTCTATGATTTTCCCTCTGTATTCAACATTTGCCTCCGCATTTGTTCAGTCGGTGTCAGAGGGGGCTTTTGGTATTCCTCATATATTCCTCTTTCACTTAAGAATCGATTACCACATTTAATTTTCTTCGTTTTTGGGGATATTTGGATAATTTTAAAATTGAATAAAGACTAAGTCCAAATTCAACATTTTAACAGAGTATATTTTTAATGGTCCCTTTATTTAAAAGCCATAAGGGTATAAAATGTGACGAGTATAGATTTCTCTTACACAACATTCTACTGTTCCACTACTAAAAGAAGAAACTGTGACGCCCCGCCCTAAAGTTCTATATCACGGAACAATCATATATCTTTATTGTATTATACCATGTATTGCTTATTAGGAGATCAATCATTGCTTTAAAATTCACAGAGATTTGTTTGGCATACACGAAATCGTAACACCGACTTTCGCATCGTCTCTCCCACATTGGACCGGAGGTGTAAGAAATTTTCCGTCAAAAGTTTTAATGCAAAACTTTGAGATAGCCTTGCTATAAAGCATCCGTAGCTTGACACGTAATTTAAACCTTAGGAAAATAATGAGCAGTCTTTGGTTAACTTTAGGATAATTATTTCAATAGAGAGTGGTAAATTTTTTTCTCTAAAGAAGTATAATTATCCTTCTGAACAAAAGTTGCCTGACTCAAAGGAAATTATCAATTCTGTCTCACCAAAAGAAAATGATGTCTATGACGCACCATAGATAAGGTACGGCCAAGTGGCGTTCACAGTGGATGAGACGTGGTCAACGCATCGACTACACCGCCGCCTTGTTCTGACTCTTCCAGGCCGCATGATTTAATGTTGTATATATAATTAATATTTTCAACGTTTATTACCCTCACAATTAATTTAAATAATATCGGATAAAACATAAACTATGACTGTGACGAAATCATATTCTATCAAGAGCTTTGGAATATAATATTTAAACTTATTTCTCGTAAATTTATCACGCCTTACATTTTGCTTCTTCGGCCCTTTTTCTCACCGCAGCATATATCTCTCCTCGGCGTTTACTTTCACCAGAATTTTCTCTTTCCGGATTTACATTTCCGAACGTGAAATCCTTTCGAATTTTCCTTTATCCTAGCACCCCTTATTCCCTATTCCGCGAGTGCAGCCCTGAAAATTCCTTTTCCCCAACCACTCTCTTTTCTGCTCGCGCATCTTTTTCCAGTTTGCGATGTAAAGTAATCCATCGCTCGTATCACCCATTCCCCGCGCCACATTCAATTTTTCATCTCCGACAGCGCCGTCGATGGATTACGCCGCTATCCTTCGAATACATTACGGTTTATAAAACTGATAACGCAAAGAGATGGCCTTCCGCCGAATACGTTCGCTTTACTCGGGATTCTCGCCGTTTCTATTCAAATATCAACAATAGAACACCCTTTTAATGCATCTCTATGACCTCAAACTTCTACAAAGACGCAAGATATGAACAATTGCATAGTTTGGTATTCACTAATAAAACTTATTAAAGTCTTTTTTATTGGATAATGGAATTTGAAAGGGAAAGTAAGTGTTATTTGTATATAGATATAAAAGGAAAAAAGGCACAGATGGAATATATTTCGTAATTTGCATATTGCGTACTTTATATTAATTTGAATGTGCTACACACTGCAGGTTGCTCTAGTCATGAGAGGATATCGTGATAAAATCAAGAGAAAACTAAAAACATTTGAGCGAAGGAACTAAAAAACGAAGCATTTCCAATTGACGTAGCAATATTTTTTCATCTTCATAGAAAAGAAGTCTGAACGTTCTGAGTGTAAAGTATTGAGGAATGAAATATAGAAATATCTCGAATTATATAAAATAATGAAATGATAAAGAGCAGAAAAGTAATATAAGTAATACAATAACACAAGCTTGGACATTAGGGAACGGTGCATAAAAGCCTTTCCTAAGATACTATCTGTAAGGACCACTTGCAGTGTTCTTTTGGATAATCTGTGAAAGTAGTAGTAGTATTATTAAAAGTGTTTTGAGAGTTGAGGTCATTTTGCACGTAAGATCCAGCCAGGATTCGAACCCAGGGCCGATTTCAATGAAGTCGAACGTGCTACCCACTTACTACCGAAAGCCCCACAGCTGAGCTGAGATGTTGTGTTGAAGAAAAGATGAAAGTGATAGTGAAAACGTAACGGAAAAATGAGGTTACTAAAAAATAAGACCTTCGCGGGCGATTGAAAAGAGAAGAAAGCATTGATAAATAGAAAAGGAGGCTTAATTGGGCACGCACTATGGCACGATAATTTACTAAAGACAATACTCAAAGGAATAGTGACCGGAAGAAATTTTACGGAACACCAACGCAGAAATGCTGAAATATGAGAGACAGGTAATGGTCAGGGTTAGGAATTTTGAGGTGTTGAGTGAATTCAAGTTCTAGAGACTATTTCTCTCTTAAAAAGTACTTGTCCCAGAAAGATGAAGCTTCTGTTACTTCTTGATGTAATTTCCATGAAGACTTACACTTTTTTACAACGTCAGCTATAAATCCATGGCTGCTGAGAACACTTATTTATAAGTGTGTTTTGCCCACTCGAGAATTTCTAAGGTCTCCAATTTTTACACACACTATGACGCTTCCATCTATGTAACAAATTTAGAAATTGATTACATATTTCCATAATCATAATACCAGCGTATTTACTTAAATTTAGAAATTGATTACAGACTTAAATCTTCATTGTTGAGGATTGTTTCATCAGTTAAAGATATGCTTTGGCACACTTGAATATAATGTTTCACTTCTTAAAAGTCTACTTTTTGACAGCTTACTGCGTTCTCTTGCTTCAAAATAGTCAGATTTTCTAGAATCCTATTAAGGACTTTAATGTAAATTGAGTACGGATACTACGAAAATCTTCTTAAACCTATTTGAAAACTATCTTAATACTTTTTAACGAAAGTAAAACTGTAAAAGTCCTTGAATTTCCTCAATGAAGTAAAGAGAAGATATTAAACCAATTTGAAGCTTAAGAACGACATCTTGATTTGCAAGTATGAGATGAGATTTACTTACTGAAACTTCAAAAAAGAATATTGTAGACACAAATGAATAGATAACGAAAATGAGGAATTTTGATTGCGAATGTAGCTGAATTCATTACCAGGGAGTAAAAATGGTAGATGAATTAAAAGAAATGACGAGAGGGGAAATGATAAATTGCGAGCGTGAGCGGAGGATAAATGAATAATAAATTTAATATGGAAGATAAACTAGCAGAAATATAACCGAATAAAAAGTTGGATAAATGGAAGGATGGCTTTATTATATCGTCAGATAAGAAAATTAATGGGAAGAAAAATAAGGAGACCTTGGCCACAATAAGGGAGAATTCTGGGATATCTTTTACGTGAGGCGGAAAATGCCTCTGGAGTGTTAAAAAATAAATACAGAAGAAACGTTGGATAAGATAGAGTTTGTGTAAAGAGAAAGCGAAGTAAGTGAATAAAGTAAGAATAGTGGTACATACATGACATAGTAAGATTGAGGAGGCACTCAACGTATGAAATTAATTGAGCCTGCAGGCGATAGCAATCTTCAATTGAGTTTCTATGCTATTGCAATGATACCTGAAGTATGACTATGAATCACACAGAAGAGGGAGAATAATACAGTATATCAACTTCGAGTCCAGGAAATATTTTTTAAATTCAGGCAATGTTCACATATGGGCAATGTTCACTTGTATATTTCCTCTACTTAAAAAAACATTTAAAGACTCGATCTGTAAAATTAGAAACATATTCATTAATAATAACTAAGTAATGATATGGCTAGAAAGGTCTCTAATACTGATCGATAGATAAAATTCTTTTTTTGGATCAATTTAAAATATTATTCTAAAATAGCTTCACGAGAAATTACCTAGAAGAAAGGCCTTTATTTAAAGGACGGGCTGGGAATAAAAGGTGACAAAGGCTAAATTTACGAGCCGAGAATCACTGAAGGGTGAAAAATAAGATAGGAAGATTCTGTATGCTTGATAAGTAAATCAAAATAGAGGGACGTGCCCCTACTTAGTGATTATTTATATTCGGTAGGGAGATCACAGGAGGAGGTATTACAGATACCCGAGAAAAGGGAGCGTCAGCGAAACGGAGATTTATGAGAACAAATCATCTGATAAAGAGGGGTCTATAAACTGAGGACGTAACGGAGGGAGTCAAGGATTGTCATTAAAATAGAAGACGACAGAGAACTATTGGCCTTCTATTGTCTAAGAGCATAATCAGCATTACATTAAATTGTACGAATAAGATAAAATATAATAAAAGGCATTGCAAACGATTAAAGATGATAGAGTAATGAATAAATAGAAGATAAGATCACAAATAACGAAAGACAAAGTTTTGGGAATGTCTTAAAGATAATCACAGTGCTAAAAGTAAAAGAAAAACGCTTAAAAAGAAAAAATATGTCATTTTAGGAGTTGTTAAATTATATAAAATTTGATTTAGTGAAATAGTAATTCGGAAAAGTATGAATGTCCCATTTTAACTAATCATGATCCAAAATTCGAATATCGGTTAATGTTCTCTTCTCAGAAAATGACATTTGCCTTCATAAGAAACTGATGTCAGTCTATCTCTATGATAATTTTATAATTTTCTATCTTTATTTTTAGAAATTTTGTAAGCTAAAAAGACAACATATTTAGCTATGACTTTTTTTAGCTAAAAGCTATAATTTTTACACAAAAGAAAATATTAACATATAATGTTCAGTCATTAGAAAATCTAAAATATTGCTCGATTGATTCATGTAAAGGTGGATTATCCATTGCCTGGATAGCGATCAGAAAACAGCAATAAATAATGCAGAGGTAAGGCATTACTTGACCAGAAACACCAATTGTGATGATACGTTCAATTAACTTCGCAGTAACGTCAATGTTCAACAGAATGTTCCTTTCGATACTAAGAATATTCTATGTTTCTTTATAATCTCATACTAGAAAATTATAATAAGTAGAAAAATTTAAGTCGAAATCGAAAACATATTTCATTACTTATTCTAATAATATGATTAAAATCAGTAAATTAGCCATCCTAAGAACGTGTTTACTATTCAATGCGTGTTTGCTATTCATTTCGTTGGTGGTTAACGTCCCAGCACTCTAACGTCAAGGTCACAGGTTCGAGTCCTGGCTAACTCAATTTTCCTGGTTGGGTAGCAGTTGTTTGTTTGATTTGATAGGTAACAGTAGCTGTTGTTTGGCAATTCTGGGAATATAGTTTACAAAACTCTGAAATTTTGAAAAGGGATAAGAAAGTTATATATTGACCAAAAAAGGAAAGAGTACGAAATATTTTAATGAAGGAGAAGAATGGAGGTCTACTGACAGATTCCAAGCAAGTAATGCGAAGATGGCGAGAACACTTTTGGTGAACTTTTAAAACTAAAGGAATTGTAGGTAGTGAAGAAGAGAAAGAAGAAATGGTAGAAGTAGGAGTAGCAGAAGTGGAACTGACAATTACGGAAATTAACAGAGCAGTAAGAAAGATGAGGGCTGGCAGATCTACAGGAATAGATAAATTAACCATAAACGTGATTAAAGTAGGAGGACAACAGACTATCTCGTGGCTTTACAAAGTGTTTAAGGTGATGTGGGGCGAGTGCGTGATGCCAGAAGATTGGGAGGGATGTGATTTTGACATTATACAAGAAAGAAGACAAGAAACAGTGTGATAGTTAGCAGTGTGATAAGGGAGCAACACAGCATAGGTATTTGAGAGATGGATAGTAGAGAGATAAACAAACCAACCGGAGGATCGCCTGAGTGAAGAACAATATGCATTCTGAAGAGGGAGATAAACTATTGGACTCATATTTAAGAATGAAAAGGAGTTGGGAGAGGAAAAAAGATTTAATAGTGTGTTTATTGACATAGAGAAGGCACATGATGGGATACTAAGAAAAATGATTGGGGGGTTCTACGAAAGGAAAAGGTAGAAAAGAAAGTAATCTGCGTGATTAGAGCTATGTACAGAAATTTCCAAAGCTGTATGAAAACCAGTATGTGAATATCGAACTGGTTTACTGTTGAATCAGGATTGAGGAGGGCTGTATTATCTCTCCTTATTTATATTGGTGATGGACGAGACTACCAGAGACCTTAAGGAAAAAGTATGTAATGAAAGAATGCTGCCTTGTTTGCGGATGATCTAGCAGTTTAGGGGCATGACAATTAAGAATTACAGTCAACTTTAGATTTGGAATGAAATGATTGAGAAATGTGGTTTGAAGATTAATAAAGGAAAGAGTAAGGTGCTGGTAATGACAAGAGAACACAGGAGAGAAGAAGGAAATATGGAATAGTAGATTCTACTATTGCATACGAAATAAACCCTAAAGGAAATTCCAATTAAATGTATAAAGCTTATGTTTACTACTTATCAAGAAACCTATGCTTCCAGCACGCGGACCATGACTGGCCGAGAGAAGAACAAAATTCAAACAATGAATTTTTCAATCAATGAAATAATAAAGTTTTTGAGAAGTTTTCTGGGAAAAAAAACTAAGAAAGACGAAATAAGGAATTAAATAATAAGAGAGATCCTGGTTATAGAAAAGCTACAAGAACAGATCGAGAGAAGAAGGTCACATTAAGCGAATGGAAGAAAGACAACTGCCGAGAAGAGCGTTTTTAATAGATGGAGAAAGGATAAAGGCCAAGGGAAGACCAAGAGAAAGGTGGAAGGATATGATTAAAAAAGACATTAGCAGAAGAGTGGAAGATTCAGAACAAGTTTGGAAGTAGATTTGGTGGGAAGATAAAATAAGATGGCGGTCATTGGACCACAGACTCTAGCCCTGAGTCGGGAAGAAAGAGCAAATGATGTGTGTGTAAATAATTATCATTATTAAAATGGATGCAATTAGGGTATTCCTTTTTTTATTAAAGAAATTATTGCTACAAACAATTCTACGGAAAGACGGAAGACGTTACTCTCTGAATAACTCATTGAAAGGAACATTTTTCTATAAACAAAAGAATTATTAACTCTGCGAAAAGTTACATTTTATGACTCCGATAAATTTTGCACCTTTATATAATTTCCAATTTTTATTTATGTACTTTAAATTTACTTTTATACCTGATATCCTTTGTTTAAACCGTTAGATTACGTCTTACAGTTGGTACTTGCACGCACTTCACTCTTTCCAGGAAAATTACAGTCAATATTTATTATTAACTTTACTTTTGACCGAGGAAAAAAATGGCTGTGTTTAAAGTTGAATTTTGTAAAAGGATCTAGAATGAAAGCTGAAGAGTCTTGTTGTGATGATCAATCTTGTAACATTATTTCCTCTTAAAAGGCGCGCCATCTCATAAATAAGTGAAGTTGTAGGTATGAACACCATAAGAAGATAAAAAGGACATGGAAAGGAAAGGGAGTGATTCGAGAAATGTGAAGTGGGACCTCGGAGCGTGACGAACGCTCGAAACGAATGAAAAGGTCGACTAAATGAGAGGTAAAGCAAATAGTTTCGATCTCTTACTCTAAAGTATTTGCTTTCGAGAGAATGGAAGAGGGGGAATGAGATGGGGCGGTGAAAGGAAGGAAGAAAGGTGTAGAAAAGAGTAGTGTTATAAAGCGAGATAAAAGAACGTGAGGATGTCGCGACGAGAAAAGCCGATTTCAAACGGAAACAGAATAGGATCCTTCCTTTTGTTGGAAAAAAAATGCTTTTATTTATTCAAAATTTCCATTGGCAGTCGTGCTCCTTGAAAGAATGGGAAAACTTTAGGTACAATGAATGAATTGAAAATATCAAAAGCTGAAAAGATTTTCGAAATGATGAGATAACCGAAAATTCTCCGTGATAGTACTTTCAAAGAGCTTAAGAATTAACGCTTTATTTGAACGCGAATATTTAATGCTATTAGAAGCGACGGTAAAAAAGCTTTCGAGAGTATTAAACTGAATTCCTTACCTAGACTGGAGATCTGATTTCCTACTTCTACAAACTTAGGTCAAAGATTCGTATCTTTTGTAACCAAAATAGCTATGCCCTTTGATAACGCCAAAGGTTTTGGAAAGAAAAACGGAAAATACTTCGATAAGCCTAAAGAGTCATTTACAAACATCTCTTAGTTTTAAATCCTGGTAATAAAAAATTAATACTAAGAAAAACAACTAATAAGAATTTTGAACGAATTTCTAAGTAATACTTAATTGATTTATTAACGAATATTAGTCTAGTATATCCCTCGAATAAACATATATCGTTGCTTTAAGGTTAATAAAAATTCATCAATAGTGAAAATATAGCAAAACAGTTCTGATTTATTGTTTAAAAAGAGGAAACTTGGTGATTGAAATTATACATGATACTTCGCCAGATTCCTTTAGTTATGTAATCATAGTCGGCATTTCTATCAGGATTCCCAACTGAGTAAACAGGAGAGAAATAAAATTCATGAAAGTCCTGGGTTCAAGTCCTAATAATGCCGATATATTTAACTTTTATTTATACCAGTGTTTCCAGTTGCACACCTCTATGAAAGAAATGTACCAGTTTTCCCTTATCCAAACAAAAATGTTAATTCGAAGTAATTAGTCCGTTACAATAATATACCTACAAATATCGAATGTTATTTCCTATAAACATATTCTTAGGATTTATCACAATGAAATTAGAAAAATATATTAAATACACGCATAAATATATAATAAAATGATAAGAGATGGAAACTAAAAAATAAATGCAGTAATCAAATTGTATCAAGTCTACTTTGGGGAAGAAAAGACTCATTTCACCTACTGCTTATAATAAAATGAGCCCTTAATGATTAACAATCTGATCGTCAGTATACTTTTCCATGTAAGTTATTTTCAAATCATTTATATCCGTAAAAAAAGCAATAGATCAATGGAAATTAAGTACAGTAAAAAATAAGCATATTTCAACTGCATTTAAAAAAAACGTGACAAAAATGTACACCGTGAATAAAATACGAGGCCCTAAATTCTAAATAGCAAAATAAATGAATAACAAGTGTGAAAAATAGCGACAAGACTGGGACTCCCACTCCCACTTTCCAGGCAGGTATTCTAGCTACTGAACTACCATGCCGCGTCTCTGCCACACCGTTAAGTACGAGGGTCGTTCCGAAAGTAATGCCTTCTATTTTTATTCGTGGAAACTACAGGAGATACATAAATGACAACAGCACAGCTAAATAGAGCAATATTTCAGCTACAGACTGTCATTTTTCCACATAGTCACCACCATTCGTTATGCACTTTTGCCAACGATGAACAAGAGCCAGCATGCCGCGCTTGTAAAAATCGGAACCAGCTGAGTCTAACCACTTCCTTACAGCTTTGACAACAGCATCCGAGTCTTGAAAATGTTCGCCACGTAGTCCATCTTTTAGAGGCCCAAAGAGATGGAAGTCTGAAGGCGCTAAATCGGGACTGTATGGTGGATGTGGTAAGGCAGTCCAGCCAAATTTTGCAATGAGTTGCGTGGTGAGTTTTTTGTTCTTCCGT
>KZ308638.1:314025-339152 GCA_000376725.2 Ladona fulva | reverse complement strand
GTGAGCATTTAATGTAATTATTTTGTTAATAAGGAATTATTTGTACTATTTAAAAATCATTTTAATGGACCCAATTTCATCCAGGTAAAATAAAAAATGTAATTATTTCTTTAAAAGATACATAAACAATATTAATATATATAATAGTATCAGAGTCCACTAAAAATTACATTTTTAAATACAAAAACGCCACTTTCTCTCATTTTCACAGTCAGGGCAATGAAGAGATATCAAATCTATTTACTTGCACAAGGTTCCGTGACTTCAAATATATTCGATCAGTGGTCAAACTTAAATTCAAATGTGGATTTCATAACGCGTACCATCTGTCTAAGAATACTCTCTGAGAAGAAATACATAGAAATGTTTAGCTTAATGTTCAGCATAGATTTTTAACGAAATGAGCATTTCGACGAAAGCTTATTAAACCCTAAAAGGAACATAGCTTCAAAATATGCACACTTAGGATGTAAAGTGAGAAAGTTAAAGAGTCTTCGCACGAAGCTTTCATTATACCAATCTTAGAATTCGGGGAATCTTTGAGGGAATTACACGTAAAAGGAATAAACCGAAAAATGGAAAAGTTACTGAGAAGTGAGGCAAAAATCGTTTTAAGAAGTTATGTCAGGTTCGTTAGGGTAACTCGGGTGATATTAGAATTAGGTCGGAAAAGTTTAGAGGTGAGAAGATTCCAGAAAAGTTTAGCTTTATTTTTTAAGCTAATCTTATAAGCTTATCTTGGTTATAAGCTACATACGGGAGTTAACCGGATCAAAAACTTCCGATCGAAAGCTAAAACACAGACATACGTAGAAGATACCACAAGCTTAGAGTTAATTTAATAAAACAATGAGTTTTTGCAATGAAGTCTCATTTTTAAGACTCACCATTTCACCGTCTAATATTTTACCTGCAAGGGACTATCATTTCCCACAAAAATGATAAGGATTTTAAATGGAGTGCTAAAAATTTGTTTAGAAGAGTGAGCTTGCCGTTGATGTATGTATGGTGGGGGACTTATCCCCGGGACCACAAGAGATGCCGTGAGGAACTATCAAGAACGTTTAAATTACGTTCTGATACTGCGAGGAAGGTCAGGGAAATAGATGCTAGAACGAATAGATTTATAAATTCATTTCTTCCGCGAACAATATGCTAAAGTAATCGATTAGGGAGGTAGAGTCATGGTGCATGCACCTCATGTCCCCACGCCGAAAGGCTGCTTGCAGGGTACATACATAGACAAAGACATCGAAATTGAAATAAATTTTCATGGTATATAACTAAGAAATTTAATATATTTAAACTAAAAACTATGATTAAGTATCAAAGAAACTTTTAAGTTATGTAAATTCTCATAATGTAGCTTTCATCTAAATTTAACTGTAATGAATTTAAGAAAAATGTATCACTACCCTTGAGGGAACTGTATCGTAATTGCGTTTTGTTATCATTACACATCTATTTGACTGTTATATTTTACTATCCGACCTTTCCTCCAGCCCACCGTTTCACTTGTTTGCTTCTTTTGATTGCTTTTAGGATATCGTAATAATTGGAGACACAGGAAATTCTGAAAACCACCCCGGAAAAATTAAACTGAATGCCAAAGACAAAGTTGCAAAAAAAAATCTTCGATACGCAGAGTTCGGCAGAAACTCACGTTTTAAAATGCCGTACCCATTGGCTCACATTGCTCACGTCTATTGTATCGTCTCCATACACCTTCATCAAGCGTCGATGGATTTCAATTGGCGCAANTTTGATCTCCCGATTTTGTTGGAGCACTTGCTCATTACTCCGAAAGTGCTCGGCCGTCGGCAGCTTTGTCTTGCTTGGATTAAGCCGTGTTCGGGGACGGCGGCGAATGGCACAGGATCCAAGCTATCATAAAGAGACTGCAGTTTTCTATTCTCCATGACACACACGGTTTGTACTGCAAAATCAACGAAACGCTTCCTTTGTCTCGATCGACTATAATTTGTCTCTTGCAGCTTTGAGCCACCGTCGGAACATTCTCGATCGAAATAGACCGAACTAAACGAACAGAACGATCGATTGCTTCTGTCAAAGAAGTTGGCAGGACCATGAATTCCGTATGGTCATGGCACAAATATTTCAAACCGATAAAAGAAAACTGTTCCTTCCTTCACTCTGTCCGACTTTCCCCTCTTAAAAAAAAAAATATCTCAGTTGCAGTTAAATACGCCGTGATATCCTTTTGTTTTTCTATTGATAAAGTTCTGGTATGCAGAACATGGAATCACCTAATTTACTTAAAATTTAATATTGGATGCTTTTGAGCCAAAAATGAGATAAATAAAGTCCTTTGAACTTAGGAAATCAGTTTTTCATAAGGAGTTTCATGGGGGGGATGGGATTAATTAATATTTTATCCCTTTTAATGTTTGCTTTTCTCGTTTTGGAAAAAACATTTATGAAGATCTTGTAGGATTTTAGATATTACAAAACAATCTAAACCCTTAATTTTTCTATATTTAAACCCATTTCAGACTATGTTAATGCATCAAATATTTGGCAACAAAAAGTAAAGAAATATAATCCATCCCAGGCTAGTACTAACCAGCGCTAACGTTTAGACCTCGAAGCTGTAAAATTCGGTAAAGTTAGCAAAAATTTGTTAAAGAACAAAAAAGTAAATTCTTTCGAGAATTCATCATTCATACATCGTAATCTCATGTCTCCGATTCATATATCGAAAGCAATAAATCACATCAGAAGCGGAAAGAAAATTTTTCTTAAAATGTACTAAAAGTTTTATTTCGCCTTGCGTTGTCACTGAATACGTATAATAACCCAGTGGTGTTAACAATTCAATTCAAACCTATGTGATAGTGAAATTGTCTTTACGACAAATCAGAAAGATTCGATTTTTACTGAAACGACCCCAGCGCAGTAGAGGCGCGAAAGAAGAAATTTTATTTTCTAACAGGAGACAGGATAGGAAATGTTCGTGTTTCCAAGCCCAAGAATATGATAACGACGAAGAATGTTTTCGGAATGATTTCAGAGGAAAGTAACAACGAAAACATAGAAAGCCACAGCTCTTGTGGTGTTATCATAAAAATATTAGAAAAAAGAAGAATCCTTCCTTCTTTTCCTAAGTACAGTATCTGACCTATATTAAGTGATTTTCAGGAGTTATATATTTACAAATCCTAAAAATTTATATTTTAATAGTTGAGAAAATGACTCAAACATATAACATTCTAAAAATTCTTGAGATTTATATTGAATATGGTATGAAAGCTATCCTTTCTAAATGCAGATAAAATGGTGTTAATAAATTCAGAACTTTGCAAAGCCGCCTCTAACAGTAGCATCTTGTCAAAAAAATTATATAAACGTGTTTAAATCGTTCGCCTTAAAGTAGAATAAATTTATATCTTATTCCTTAAATGACTACGGAATATCCCATTTCTCTAAAACTCATACTCGTCAGGAAAAGACGTCACTTTCGCAGATGTCTCCTCTTGAACCTACATCGGTTGGCAAATTGGAATTCGGTGGGCGAAAACCCTCTTAAAGTTTTCCGTAAGTTAATCAGCGTCCGGAATAAAACTTTTCAGAGGCAGCGATGCCACGCTATAGTACGTGCGTGAACGGAAAGGAATTCACCCGAGACGGCTTTATTTCCTTCTTATTCAGGAACATCAGAAAGAACACTCTAAACGCTGAAAAAAATGTCGTACTAGATATTAAAACACGAGCGAGATGAAGAGATAAAGAGCACGGAGAGGAAAAGGCTGACAGAGGGAGGGAACAAGAAAGCTGCCGAGCATCGCGGGAACAAAGGGTGAAATTTTCCAGCCGAAGACACCGCAAAGTGGGGTCACGGAGTGCGATATGCTCCTCGTAAAAGGAGTGTATGAGGAAGATTCGCAGTTGTAGAGAAGAGGAAGAGGTGAGTCTCAGGAATTGAGCTAAAGGGAAGGGAATTTTGGGAGGAATGAAGAAGACGGAGTTCTTGGAAAAAGTAGGGGTGAGAGACAGATGAAGTTCGGGAAAAAGAAATGCTATCCGGGTGAAAGGACGCTCAAGATGTCTAACATCTGAACACAACTAAAGTCGTTGACGACTGACGACCTGCGAGAACGGCAAAGTCATGAGTGATAATACTCACCTCCCTACTCAAGATGTGTATACACCACACATACCAACGAATGTACATTCCATTTAGCTCTTTGACATATCAATCCGGTATACACTATTGCTCCGGTCGTGAATTTTAAATAGACGTGATTGCTACGCCTTGAGTAACTACATATAACCCATGGGCCGCATGCGGAATTTTATTGTTTTCCTGCTTACCGCAGTAATTTTGGTAGATAATTTTCTAGTACACTCTCACCTTTTCAAATATTGGTATACTTTATTATTTGAGAACAAAACGCGGAAATAAAGACAGTTTCTTAACCAGTGACATGCCGATAAATAATCTTTGAAAACGAATTTTGCATTAGAATGGTACACCTGTAATTAAATTTTTTGGTGGAAATATAACAACAGCATCGACCACTCCATCAAATCTCAAATTGCACAAAGCCTGACAGAAAAGAAATGAACGCATCAATTCGATTATTTATACTTATATAAATATCCCTTGTAAATTTTGAATGGGATCTTAAATTTATAAACAAAATTCGGCTAATCATAGATTTTCATCATTTCCATCAAGTATATCCTTCTCAGACATCGAACTCACTAAGAAATATTGATACTGAATCGTCGTTACATTAAAGAACTGAACATTAGAAGTTAACATTAGAAGTTACAAGTCAGGTTCAATATTATTTCGCTGCATTATAATAACGTTAAAATAATTGCAGTCAATTCGTCTTAGCATATTTTTCAAGAGGCTTTTCTGACCATTTTTTACATCGATAAAAGCTAACGCTCTGATATGAGTAGTGTACATTACCGTATATATCCTAACCTAAGGTAATTTTGCGCGGGGGAGAGAATCTAAGGAATAAATTACTGACTCCCAATTCCCAAAATGGTGTCCTTAGAATTTCTTTCTCGAATTTAAGGCAATCTTTTTATAAGATAACTTCTAGTGTGTAAAACTAAACAGGAATTGCAGATGGAAGTGCAAAAATTTATAAGAATTTTTTTAAAAGATAAAGTAAAACAGTCACTCAAAATATCTCTATATATCAGATAAATCATGGCGTGCGATGGTCATATCAAGATGAGCTTGAAGTAAAAACGAAGTTTGAGATCCCTTATCCGTATGGATACACGGACTGGCGATGACAGGGGCGTAATTCTCAACTCACCTTCACTTTCAAAAATATGAAGAGTAGATAGTGAGCTCATGCAAATTATCCAATGAAAAGGAGGTTGAAAGGAAATAAGGATAATCGCGTGCCAAGGAACTCAATGAGATTATATAGGCATTTTCCCAAAGGAAAAAGGGAGGTGAAAAAACGCCAAGAAAAAGTTCGGTAATGGCGATAAACTTAGATAAAATGAGGAAGGAAATCCCTTCGAAGAAACCCTCTTTTGCCCTTGGTGGTGACTAAAATACTGTAGAAGGCAAGAAGAAACGCCTGAATGGTCTCTATCTAGCGATAAAGGCAAGGTAATTCATGGAAAGGAAAGAGGTAGGGGTCTTCTTATCGCATATTAAGCTCCAATTACTCAATAGCCTTAATTAAATTTTCGGGGATCAAATCAATAATGAAGGGTAGTCCGTCACGCAAGAAAGGCAAAAGAAATGAACGAAAAAACTTCACGGAATCAAAACCAGTCTCGGAAGATGATTACTTTTTTTTAATTAGGCTCTATTTTTTATTTCTCATCCTATTGTTCTACTTACTGCAGCTAATACGCAGAAAATCTTCTCATAGATTATAAAACGGATCTTAGGTGAGATATTGCTTTGGAAACCATAACTAATTAGTTTTTGGGGATATCTGGTGAATCTTGTTCATGTTTGGTTGAATAAAACCAAAATGTGACTGAATCATTAGAAAATATATTTTAAAAAACACGACCGGTTTTGAGGGTTCACCTCATCTTCATGCAACCGGAAGAAATTCAGGACAGAATATATATACTAAATACAAAAGATGGAAACAACAGTTCGTATGTGGTGGAGGGAAGGGAGAGAAAAGGAGTTGAGCAAGGAAGAAAGGGAATTGGAGGAATTTGAAAACCATTTTCAAGAAACAATGCTTAACCACAAGCGTAAACTTACTACATTTTCCTTCAGTTAGACAAGTGGAGCTTTCTTCTAACTCCTATTGAACTTCATAGTTGTATCTTTCTGCAAATGACGAATTCTAAAATTATACTACTAAATATCGTGATCAAATGACCAGACTAAGCATGGTGAAATTTCTTATTAGTACATTTTACTTTCCGTTATATTCATCTTACACTCTGAAATGTTGTCAGTACTTACAGTATTCTAAATTTTTCTCAGTAATAATTCATTTACTAATAATAATAAATTCTCCGAAATCTACTACGTCTAACATAAGTTACAATCTAAAGTCTATCAGAAGGAAAAATTGTTGGCAGGAACCATTACAAACTTTTCTTAATTAATTTAACCATAGAGAGAAAGAGAGAGTCTGCAACATAACATTCTCTATTATACAAAAAATTGTCATAGTATATCTCACTGGTTAATGCACCTATTGAATCATAAAACATCAAACATTATTCTGTTCTATTCACCTGAAACATGTTCTAATTGTAAATTATTTCATCGAGTGAGATCGGTCAAAAAGAAAAAAACGAAGGCATGGTTCCATCAATAAGTGTGGAAAATTGACTCTTTCGTTTATTTCTTTGATCACCGCAATAGCTTTATTCATTTGGGGTATTTATGTGATGAAATTGCGTGAAAAACTTCTTGGATAGTAGTAAGAGAGATTAAACTAATGAATAACGTACACGACATTTTATCAAAGGATATTATAAAAGATGAAACTGATAGAGCCGTATGCTTATGCGAGATAAATTTTCAATTACAATTACAAAGATCAAAGCTACATACGCCATTGCTGCATGAAGCTTTAAGGGAAAATATTAAAGTGTACAGCACTGTGACCTCATGAGTGTTAATTTATTCTCTATAGTCTCTCTGAAGTTTTTGACTGAAACTACACTATTTACACTTTGGGTTAACTTGGATGGAATTTGTTTGCCCTGCAGTCATCCCGTTCCTGGAAACTCCAACTCTTTCATTTCTTGATTTGTTTTCAATTGATTTCCCAATTTTTCTGGTTGTAATACGTCTAAAAGTAGTATAAAGCTGATTCTAATCTATAAGTTAGCTTATGAAAATCCGTCTTCGATAGCAAAATCATCTAGTAATATTTAACCGCTTCTGAAGCAATTACATAACATGTAGGAATAATATATTCATCGAATTCTACATCTTTCAAATTATCTGTACGCGGGTTTTAAGTGCTATTTAATAGTTTTATAGTCCTCAGAATATCTCCGATTCCGAACCAAAATTGTTAGAAGGAACACTCGCAAACTGTTACTATTCAAATTTAATTCGGTGGATATTAAAATTCACAGATAATTCAATTTTATTTTTTTAATATCAAAATATATATTTTATTATTATTGAGATTGAAACGCCAAAAACATAGAGAAATCACTGAAGATAAAAATCGGGAAAATTCCGCAGGATTAATTCGAGTTTCACTAGTAAAAGATAGGTTAGATGTCGGTATTTAGGGCAGTCCAGATACCTCCAAGGAATGACGAAGAAGAGAAGGAAATCTTGAGGATCCTTTATCATCGAACATGAAACGGACGGTGAGTTGAAGGGAACAAAAGGTTCAGAAACGAAGGAGAGGAGGAAGATGGAACGCGGATCAGGAAACGGATTGTTCACGAGGAGAGCATTTTCGACGAAAATTGCTGCGTAAAGTTCAGCGTCTAGAGGTGCACGACAAAAAAAGATAAATACCCAGCACAGAGTACTATGTAGAGAAAGATGAAAGAGAAATACCATAAAACAACTTGGAATGCAATAAAATCTTCGAGCTCCCTCAGTAATATAACAGGGACCTAGAGGGATGAATATCGTGTTCAGGAAAAAAGTCGCTGAGCAATCCATAAACTTAGCACTATTACAGTTTATAACAGCCATTCATAGAATCATTTGCCATAAACACGACTTAGATGTTTAAAAAACCTCCGGTCATTCCAGTCCGTGGAACTCGCGTTTGAAGGCAAACCGGAAGTTCGGGATCACCGATTTCTAGGAATTACCATACGGTCATTTCGAAAACAATGTCCCAATTTCAAGAAAAAGGAAACCTCTATCTTATTAAAACTATTATGTTAATAAGATAGAGGTTTCCAATGTATTAATTGTTGTGTAATTTGTATGTAGGTTGTGTTATCTAATGTATTAATTCACCATTACAAAGCTTCGTCGTATATTCTTAGCGAAAATCGATCAGAATTTCATTTTTCTTTTACGTACAGAGAGATTCGGAATATATTTAGTGAAATTAGCTCCTAAGTTATCCACATAAAACACACTCTTGTAACAAAAATTGAGGAAAAATCCTCCAGATGATATTTATCAGTATTCTAAAGACGACAAATAGTACAGACTAGAATCTGTGTTAGATATTACATCATATAAGATCAATCGTTACTTTTTTATCATTTATATAAGTGAAGAATTCATTGCACCGAGATTAGTTCTTCCCGATAAACCAAAGGACCAAACATAAGTAAGTTTCCCATCGAAACACTCCAAACACGATTGTCAACCTAGATAGTATGATAGAGAGGTTACGAGGGCTCTTTGCAAACATAGAGCTCGGCACAAAAAGTAAATGACTTTGCAAGGAAAGATCAACTTGGTTCGAGTCCAAGAAAAACATTATTCCTACAGAAGCACAAATAAGCGAAATCCGACGACTCGTAGAGGAATCCTCTCTACAGGAGGAAACAACACTTAGTACTTGATGTCGTTAGTTCCGACAAAGGCGAAGTTACCTCAGGTGTACCTCAAAACAGCATAATCGAACCTCTAGTCATCCTGACACATATCAATAACCCGAACGACGAGACTTATGTGAGGGTATTTGCGGATGACTCGGAAATATATAAAGAAATAGCACCAAAGATGGCATTTCACTACCAAGTAATTCAGCTAATATTCAATAATGGTGTGAAAGATGACAAATATATCTTAATGTAAGTTAAGTAATGTTCTGTAGTTAATTTCTTCGAAAGGAAACGATTGCGTCAGGACCACAAGTACAAAATTTATTGAATCAATATATATGTAGTTGAGACAGTTGAATATCTCGACATTACTCTTACAAATAACTGAAACTGGAGCAAACGCATCCAAAAGTTCTGCGGAAAGCAGCCAAAAAATTAGGCTTTTAAAAGCTCATTGTAAGTAGAAGCGAGGAAAAGATTAACAAGGGATGTAATTTCACATTAGTCGGGCCCCATCTAGAATATGCGGATAGTATATGGGATCCAGTGGATGAATTTTGTAACTGCGAACTCGGGAAATTCCAGCGAAAGGCGATACGATCTGTTAACAATGATACGAAATAAAATCAAGCCTTACAAACATGCTCTCAGAGGCAGATTTGGAATCCTTGAGAGAAGTAAGATTAGAAGCTAGGCTGCGATTGCATGATAAATTCAGAAAAAAATGCATTGGGGAAGATTTAATCGGTGTCATGCTACCCCCATGCTTCTTCGATCCCAAAATATACGTAAATTATAACAGGTGAAAGGACAAGTCATTAGGGAATCATTCTCTCCTCGAAATATACGCGACAACAATAAGCTAGAGAAGTAATTAGGACGCTTGGTATTTACACCCCCTGCTACAAGCCGAAAGGCGGCTCGCAGGGTATTTTTATAGATGTAGATATGTGGAGTAAAGAAATCAATCGTAGCCAGGAATCGAACGTAAGCCTTCTTTTGTCCCGTCGGATCCTCTAATGATTACCTACATTAAATTGAAATTTGAAATGAGTTTTAAATAGCTGCAGCTTCAAAGTACTCCACAAACTATCAACGTTATAACTATGGAATAATCTAATTGCTTGCATAAGGTATGAATCAGAGTACTATGCTATGAGAAATGATAATAAGTAGATATTAAATTTAATGACAAAATGAAGAAATGATGAAGAATTTCACTCAGAGATATCGTGATTCACTACAAAAGATATGACTATGTTCCAATTGTGTCTAAACTGATACAGCGCGGACCTCATTATCGCTATGCTCCAAAATATTTATCAGAATAAACCTAGATTCGTTTTGCCGCGGAGGAGGAGTGGTTAGTAGGTTAACTCCACAACCCCAAATTCCCGGATTCGAATCTCGACCAATCGGATTTTTCTTGTTAGTGAATGGTTGTATGTTCTCGGATACTGTTATTGTCAAACAAAGGGATGCTCGTGATTACACCGGGTAAAAAATATAAAAAGGAGAATAATCTAAATTCACCTGTGATGCTTATCTTAAAAAATCCGAGATAAGTACTCTTTTAAAAAATTATCAACGGGTTTGGGTCTCTCCTAAAATCTGCTTAACATGACTTATTGTTAGTAACGTGGGATTCTACCTACACTGCTTAAACTTCGACAATGATAAGAATTATATTGACGTCCATCTCCGGCATAGCCGTCGATTTATAAATCATGAATCGTCCGAAAGTGTACGAAGAAATGGAGGCTCAATAAGGGAGAAGACAGACTGGGATACGGTGATTCATCCAGGAGATCATGATTTAGTGTGGCCGCATTTCATTACTCGCAATCAGATTAAAAACAGAAGCTATAAAGTAGATCCGAATCGCACTTGCTGATATAAAATTGCTACATAAGCTAGGCATGCCGGAAGACTAGTGCTGCGAATTCCATTCCTAAGTCTAGGACACGTGGATGTACTTACGTCGGGAATACCAACCGTGAAAACAAATGAAGTATACCTACTAACCGCCCAAAGTTACCATGCAATTATGAACACATGAATGAAAGTATCAGATCTACGACAAAAACATTTATTCGATTAAATAACTATGATCACTAGGAATTAATTACGTATCCTTTTTTTAAGAGTTTATTATTAGTCGGAGGAATTTGTATTGCAAATTTAGTCTTTTTTAAAGTTTGCCTGCGGTAGAAAATCCCTCCCACCCATTTTCATGAATTTTCTAAAAATAACTTAACTGGACAAAATTTAGTACATCGTAAAAACTTTGAAGGTCCAAAAAGAAACAAAATGAAAGTTCCGGCTTCGATATCTAGTCATGTAAGACATTTTCTCTTTCCCTTCTTCATCTCCAAATCTTAAAAAACATCTAACATCTAATACGGCTTCAAGAAATCATTTGTTTCAAGTTAACTTATACAGGCGAAGTATCTGTGTACAAGGTAACGTAACAAATAATAAGTGATAATGAGTATATTTTACTAAATGTTTATTCGCTCTACATCAGAATTCACAATTGAATACGGAAGTAACTGCATTTTTAAATTTCTCTATTTCACACCCTCAGCAAAATTTCTGAATCCTAGCCTTCTGAAGAATGATGTCAAAAATGGCAATCGAGATTAAGTACACAATGAACCATTTCTCTTAAGAAAACTATGCCATCAAACTTACATGTAAAGAAAATATTTACATAATGATTAACTTTCCGTATTATGTTATGAAAATAATGTTAGAAAGTCTTTTGCTACATTCGTTTTAAGAGCCTAGGATAGATGAATATATTATTTTCATTTCAGGCTTATTTCATAAAGCTATAAGAAAAACTTCGTGGGAAAATTTTCCTGAGATTGCATTGAATCCTATTGGAACACATTCAAACCCAAATGTTTATTACCACCAAAGTTTGTATATCCCCGCTTCTTTTAAGATCTATACGACAAGAAGTCTTAAAAACTCATATTTCGACATTTTTATTACGCCGTTAAAGTTAGAATCTCCATTCTTTATTCTCCAGAAATGTTTACTTCCTCCTCGCTCGGAAAACGAGTAAAATATTTTGAGCTCATTCGTGAAATATATTTTCCGATATTTATGAATCACTGGAAACACGTGAAAGAGCGTCGGAGTTTCCAAACTTGAGGGTTAATAATTTAAGCGTAGAAAGGAGGGCAGTGCATGTGGCAGTATACCATTGATTACTAAATCAAAGCGGTGGGGAAAATAAAGCGACGCTAAAAGAGGTGAAGGCTCGGTTTGCTGAGATGCCGACAATTTAACAGCCAGTCTGGTGCTAGGGCAATTCGGAAAAATGAATGGCCCTTTCTAAAGGCCGAAAATATGCATCTTGGACCGAACCCAGCAAAATCTGTAGGTGAGATCCATCAGGATGCTTCTGCGACACTAATCGCTTTATTACTTGACATGGAATACGCGGATGTCATCTATAATAATGTGTTACAGGAATCTTTAAAGCGTTAAGCAATAACACAATATCAAAGCACAACTGAATATGTAAATACACAACACAACTGCAATGCACAACATGTAAACAAGAAAAAAAATCCACTTATTTCGAGAATTAATTATATAGCTGTGAACTGACATTCAAAAGATAACCATAACTGTAGGTGGTTCAATTGTAAATATTTCAAAGTTGTCATCTTATTACTGATTTCCATGAAAGAATTAACTCAAGATAAAATTGATGATTTTTATAAAATAATGGGCATATATTTCACAAAATGACAAGAAGCCTGAGCCGTGAGTCATTTAAAACTGAGAAAGACAGTTTACATTAGTTTCACGATTCGCAATTTTACGTAATCACTTTTCTGTGTAGGTACTAGTCTCTACATCTGATTATTGTCTTTTTACCTGTACTCCGAAATATTTATTTTTTTTTAACCTTCAAGATAACAAAAACTACATTGAGATACGAAAAGAGAGGTTTCCTGGCGATTTTTGATAAATACATTCTCCTCGAGCCTGATATCCAAGATCAAGGTTAAGTTCTATGACAAAAATTCTCTAGTTCTTCTTAAAGGGGTATACTCGCCTCCTTTCGAATATATTTTTATTTTTATAATGAAATGATTCTTGTGCCATGGTGGTTCAGTGATTACAATACCGACCTCTTGGGAAACAAAGGGAAAAAAAAGAAAAACCTGGGTTCGAGTCCCAGTCATGTCGCATTTTTCACACCTATTATACCTTGGGATATACTTCTGTGCTAGATTACTCACCTTTCCTTAATCCTTGCCATTTCTTTCGTTTCGTGGTAACTTACCCCACCCTTTATGTCGTCTCATACCTTTTGCTTTGTCTTCCCCTCTGCCTTTTCCCTTGTATTCTACCCTCGATTATATTCTTCTCTCTCCTCTNCCTTTCCTTAATCCTTTTAATTAATTTTGTTTAAATTACAGTTTAATATATAAAAAACATGTGCCGCTTAAAACGCATTTAAATTGATAGATCTCCAACTCTAGCATTTTTATTTCAATCATTCTACGAAATATGATTATTTTATGTAGGATATAATATGAGCATGCACTTTTGTTTCAAGAGAGACATAATGCATTCCATTCAATTATTTAAGCACTCAGATGCTTAAAATTAAAATATAAAAATCGCGAAAAATTCTCGCGCATATTTCGTTTCCGTTCAACTTATAGGTAAATCCTAGAGTTATTGAATGGGGTTGACGTTTGTCATTCGATTGAAGAGCCTTTATCAAAAGGGAAGCCTATCTCCTCAATGGAAGTGGGTTTAGTGACGGATAGAGAGACAAAGAGAAGGATGAAACAAGGGATGAACGCTAGTTTGAGTGTAATGTATGCCCTAATTCGCTCGACAGACTGAACCGAATGCCTAGCTCGAGCTAAATGCCCCCTGGTGTGTCATCGAAACGACTGTCTCTCGCCCTTTGGAAATTAATTAAATGATATTGACGAGCGATCCTATCTTGCAAATTCAAGTGTCTAGCTTAATCTTGCACTTAGTGATAGGTAAGTAATTCGCAAATTTAAATTGCGCGGCTGATGTTATAAAAACTAGTACTATCGAATAAGTGGGATTTAAAAGACGAGGCGCTTCAGATTTTCAAAATGGAAAGCTTTCACTTTGACGCTAATAATGGTCTTACTCGATTCTCTGTGACTGTCTAGGTCAAAACTCCGGTCGTTAGTGACCTCAAAGTGGTCGATCAATTTATCGGACCGGTCGATGGGTTTTTGGAGATAGGCTGACATGTTTTTCCGATAACTGAAATGCATAAACTCATGATTAGATAAAAAATAGTTTCTGTTTACATATTTCGTCCCAATGATTCACAACTTGTGCTTTGATAAAACAGAATGCAGATTAACAAGAAGGGAGCTATTTCCTCGATATTTTACAGTGATGCGACACTAGAAAGAAGAGAAGAAGCACAAACATAAATAAGTCTATCGAAAAACTAGTAACATATTTTCACCGCATTAATCGTCGTAATTGTTGACTCATGGCATTAACAGTCTTAAAATATAAGGGGCTTGAATAACCTGAAGAACTGAATCGTTTCTACTTCCTTTTTATAATAATCGTTAAAAGACAACTGTGTGATCTTGTGCTCAGTATCATAAATGTTTTCACTGCAAAGATAAGATTTATACTCTACAATAATATCTCCACATAAGCAAGTTATTTATACTCTACAATAATATCTCCACATATGCAAGTTATTTATACTCTACAATAATATCTCCACATATGCAAGTTATTTATACTCTACAATAATATCTCCACATATGCAAGTTATTTTCATGATTCAAATAAAGACACTTATACGGTATCGAAGATTAATGTGCATTGTTATACGTACGTCTTAGCAGGAATATCTTACTAAAATTCCATTTCATCATAATACACTTTAAGTTTTTAAAATTATAAATAAGAATAAGGCAACATTTGTATCAACCTTAAAAATTTGATATCATAAAATGAAATGCCACAAAATAATAAATAAATTGCACGCGAACCCAACCAACCAAACTCAAACAAAACTTTCGAGACGAAAGAATCGAAATTACCTGCAAAAATAAGATTGATTGCATTGCTTAATTATTTTAACACAAACAAGTTATTAATGGAAACTACAACTTTTTCAAGATTACTTACGTATAATTAAGCTAATGAGCTTGTAGAGCTTTACCTAGGAGACCATTAGTGAAGCGAATATCTTGCTTGAGTTGAGACAAAAACAAGAAAGGCTTTTCCTCGTAAGTATATAATCGTGTATGTGCCTTCACAAATGATTCACGAGGCGCTTAGAGTGTATTTTATGGATGTGTTCTTGCAACGAAAAAAATCCAGATTTTACTGGAGTATGAATGAGGAAGGATGTTACTAAGGTGACGAGTTGTTTTATGTGAATATAAGAGATGCGTATGCATAGTTAGGAGAAAAGGGAACAATATATGACTCCATTTATGTTCCACATGAAATATAAAACACCGAAATAAAATCCCAGGATAAAATTACGTTCTTTACGTTTCCGGATGTGCCCTGACATTGCGAGTACAATGAAAATCAATGTAACGTCTATTCTTAAACTAAACCTTTTCCTGGCAAGGAAATTCCTTTTATTTAATCCTACATCAAAATCAAACAGGTTTAAGTGAGAAGTGAATGAGAAACGATCCTGTAATATAATAATAATAAGGCTTTATTCGGGTGATATTGAGACTATCAAGTCTCTTCTTACATTTAACCCTTCGTAACATGAAATGCCAAAGAGATAGCTTGGAAAAAGTGCGCAGGAGAAAACTACTTTGCAAAATTAAAAATTAATTTTGCACTTAAGAAAGAGTACTATAAACGGGAAAACAACCACAAGATGGCGGGTGTGAAAAAAACTACGAAACCTCCAAATAGGTAATTTAGCTTTGAGGAGAAGGCAGGTTAGATTAGCTTTGAAGGGCAAAAAAATGGTACAGACACATTATTACATAGGCATAATAAATATAAATGACTTTTCATAAAAACAGAAAAAGAACATTATGAAATACAAGTAATTTGATTCTAAAATAGGCAGTATCTAGATAGTACTAAAAATACTAAATTCAAGGATAAAGTAACGGAAATTAAAAGTTCACTACTGGTGCAAAAAATTAGTTAAAGTTAATTGATAATAGTTCATTAAATGTATCATAACACTAAGCTGAAAAGGTCAACGGACTTTAGAAAAACGATATTACATAAATCTATAGACTTTATTTCACCTGGCCGAATAGTGACTTGTCAAACATAAAGGCGGCTTGAAGTCAATCAACCTGAATCTAACAGAAAGTCACGCTAGTCCGTAATTTGATTCATTAGAGTCATTTACTATGTCATGAACATCAACTTTATCGCTCTAATCTGATGTTCACGAAAACAGAAACGGAGGAATCGAAATTTTATACATTTAGAGCATTTGGTTTAATTTTGGACATAGCAGATCACTGAAGCCGAATGAAAATCCTAACGAGAGAATAATTCACAAGAAATATTTATTCTAACAATTAAGCTACCATGCCGCATCTCTTCCACACCATTATGCTCACATTATTGCTCTCAAAGCATTCCCATAACAGTGAAGAAAACTTAGAGGTTTTCTCATTGAGGTCTAAAGAAATTCATATCTTGAATTTTTTTTATAATTCAGTATCAGCCCGAAAAGTTTGAAGTCTTCTGATTACAGTTTTCAGAGGGACGATCATTCTTTTCCAAACGCATATGAAGTAGAGGAAGACTGTTATGGTTCTCATCTCCTCTATCTTTTTTTTAATTCTTCTAATTTATTCTAAATTTTCAAATAATCTATCAATATAAATGATATTTTGGCATTTATTCTGATGGATAACCTTAAATTTAAATAAAATCGAAAGAAAATCTTTTCTACCAATTGGTTATACACCCACTCCCTTCTTACTTTGCTGCTAATTAAGTTAAGAAAGCATATGCTGCGTATCAGTCAATGTACCACAGCTTACTCATGCCTATGTTGCTTCAATAATTGCATTAATCTTGCTCACTTAAATTATTATTTCATAAATTTTAATCATATATTACTATATTTTAGCTTTCATGAAGTTAAAGAAATTGTTGTGTAAGATTTGAAATTGAAAAAATTCGAACATATTTTCATCTTTAACTTCCGCACAGGAATCTCAATATTATATTAGCTAGTTACAAATTAATTTAATGAAAATAGTACCAGAATTTGATTAATTAATCGGTATTCGCAGGCAAGCGTCTGTGACAAAGTGTTTAGCGTGCTATCGCACCAATACCAGAGTCTCGGGATTGCATCCCACCTGATCAGATTACTCAGGTTAGAGAACGTTTGTACGTTTTCGTCGATTATATAAGTGATAAATGGAAGATGAGACTTTCTAGTTCCAATTTCGCTGAATAAAGACGTTTGTATCGCATTGTGTTATATAATATAAATTAATGAAATGTATTGGAGTCTTCCTGTTTCCCATAGGGCTTCCGGATATCCCAGTGGGCTACGTGTTCGACCGCGAAAGTGGTCCCGGGTTCGATTCCCGGTGGAGGCCTTCGTGCTAAATGACCAAAGCAGTCGAAGCACATTTAACAATACTACTAATACTATTCCTGTTTCCCTCAGAGAAATTATTATCATGATTCTTATCATTGTTAACGTAAACACAAAATAGACCACTATCTTCCACATGAAAGATTTATTCTTACGTTTGCCTCCCTAATACAAATTAGAGTAATGTGCAAACATCGTATTTCATTTTTTAATACTGGGAACTTAATATTAAATATTTACCAGCTGTAGATTTCATAAAGACATTTCTTACATCCGAGCCTATTACGTATACTGGCTAAAAGAGGTCAAACTTTCACCTTCCCTTCATTTGTCCAACTAATGAATACCTTTTAAGACTCCATTCCCTAGAAGGACAATATTTACCATCGAGATGAAAATTTCCGGGAGAAAACCTGGCGCACTCTGAAACGACGAACCCAAGATTTTAATCAGCGAAGTATATAATAAATGTTCCGGGAAACGTGACTCAGTCAGCGAGCAATTGTACTTTTAATCTAGCTGCATCCGTACAAAACGAAAGGATTTAAGGTGAAATGTACCTTTTGTTCTACGTTCCTTTTTCCCTAAACACAATATATCGCAGTTCGCGAGTCCTTCCATCGCCTCATAACTCCAATCTCATTACCATACTCTCCTCGTCTTCCATTCTCCCCTTTACGCACTTTCTCTTTCGTTCCCATCCAAACTCGACGATCTACACCCTCGAAAAACTTTCGTCGCGTTATGCCGCCACTCCAGCGCAGTAGAGGTCCAGGAAATAGAGCTCCGCATTCCCCGTTTGTCCTCGCGGAACTGCCTTTTCCGTTAGCGCTCGGAAAAAAATCGCATCCTGTGGAGGTGAAGGGAGGAACTCAGGTATCCTTTGGCCAAAAGAGCGAAAAAGGATCGGGGTGGAGAGGGAGCGTAACAGAAGAGGAGAGAAAAGAGCGTCATAAATTTTTAGGAGCGAAAGGAAAGTGGCGTCATAATATATGTAAAAAGAGTAAAAAGAGGTAGTCCTCGGAAAAAGAGCTGTTTAAAAGAGCTTTGCTCCTTTTTCGGCCGAAGGCAAATTGGAAAATAAATTGGCCCGCCATCGAGGGAAGCAGAAAGCTGTTTAGTCAAAATAACCATGAAAGGGAGCGTTTTAATCGCTTCAATGACGATTTCTCTTTGTTGAAATTTTCTAATAATTATTAAACGATTCCGTGTCGCTTTTTTAAAATTCGAAGGGCAAACATTTGCGGAGGAAAGTTTCGAATCTGGAGCCAATGTAAATGCAAAAGGAAGATTTGAATGAAAGTCTAATCAAGAGGAGCAAGCGAACGATTCATCATACGGATTTAAACAATCTCTTCGTGAGATTTTAAGCAGACCCTTTTAATTGCTACCCTAGTCAATAAATCAAAGCTTATATTCGAAAATAGCCTGCTTTAAGCGGATTAACTTGCTCGGTGGACATTTTGCTATCACGGCTTTCTCATTCAATTTGAAATGTAGTTCTATGGCGGTAACTTTCAGTTGAAAAGTTTTTTTTTTCAATGGAACATGCTTCTTCTTTCAAATATTAGGCCATAAAATGCGATTTACTAAGATTTAAATGTAGCATACCCTCTCTGCTAACCATTAAAGTAATAAATTTTAACAATGAACATGAACATAAAATTTTTGCCAGAAATTCGGCATCATACTAATGATCGATTACAGATATATTTCAAGAAGGAAATAAAAAATGCTATAGCTTTTCATTTAAATAGAGCAGCGTAACTATATAAAAAGTAACTGCTACCAAGCCTTTCACTTAAATATTATTATTATCACCAGTTTACTCTCGCACTGATATTATGCCAAAATGGTATCTCTTCCACCTAGCCTCTTGGAAACATAACATGATAATTTTACACTATTAAATCAAAATCAATTGATTAGAATTAACTTAAATCTAGAAAAATAAATCAATACATACAAAAAACCGACAAATACAGGTTCTAGATAATTTTTACACACTAAAATATAAACTAATAGATAAATAAATATGCTGCGACGAAACATTTTCAACTGAAGGTATTCGGAGAAAACCCACGATGTGAGAAATCGCTCACGCAAAAAGTGGAGGACAAATACATTCACGACAAAACAGAGGTATATTTACTATAATTAATGAGGGATGCATATGAAATGTAACATATTCCTGTAATTTATAATAATTTTAATAAAAACTAATCCTGCATGTAGAAAGAAAAAAAATTAAAGAGAAGCAGAAAATATCCTTTAATTCCGGAAATATTCATTTCCACATTCAAATAGGGAGCCGATTCTGAGTCAAGGAAATTTCTTTAAGAAGAATACGCTTGTATGAACAGAATCCATTTAGGATATTTTCGCGCAAAAATAAAGATTAGTTGAGGTATTGAGCAAACCAGTGTGGTCAGGTTATCTTGTTATGACCATCAAGTAGACAATACTGCTGGAAACTCAGCGTCAGGCAAATTTAAACGTTTAAGAGAGAGTCGTCGGAAAATTTTCCATCTCTAGAACACTCTTTTTCCGAGAATTAATTTGTTCTAACCCCATTGAAATAGGAAAGTAAAAATATTGAAAACAATTATTTACTCCGTAGCTAATGTGATAAAGTCTTGTTATAACGCAAAAAGGAATGAGAGTTTATATGACTTCTTGGCGTCCCAATAATGATATCAATATCTTTGTACTGGAAATGAATCAAGCGAGATAAAAAAACAATGAGTTATATTTATGGGAGATTTTAAAAATAGAAGAGCGCTGTAGAAAGGACAGCGTTAGTAGAAGAAAAGATTCAGAAACGCTGCATTCCCAAAGGGTAAATATCTAGAGTGTTTCAAGCCACAACTGAAAGGTTCCAAGAGGAGTTGTAATAGAAAACATCAAAATTTGTACTATAAAAGGTGAAAATAGTATAACGTATTGGAACCAGTATCCCCAAATTAAAATTGCATAATAATTCGCAGTGGTTTGTGAAAGTTGAAATTCGTAAGAAACTTTTCGGTTGAAGGAAACTAGAATCCGTTAAAAGTTTAGCATGGAGCTTATGCATATCTAAGTAGCCGTAAAGTGGAGTGCCGAGAGCTTATGTAAAAAATGTAACATCTGAGTGCAAGTTCGGCTGGCGTGGCTTTGTACTCTTGAGTGCCGACATAGGAGATTGGTCTACTTATGCATCTGTCAACCAAGGATTTCAAGTGCTTGTATATGTCCTTGTGTCTAATTCAACGAATGAAATACCTTTCATCATAAAACTATTATTTCTTGCTCCAAAATCGCAATCCAATCTACACCCTCTATTATTAGATGCAAAAGCTCAAGAGTTTTGTACTATACATAGACAGAGCTATTTAATTGTTCTCCCTATCCTAAGACCTATATACCTAAGGCATAAAACAGCTACTTCCGAATACTACTAAAAAATACTCAACACAATAAGATTCATATAGTTATAAGAAATTAATACTTATTTGTTACCTTCAAATGCCAATGCTATGCATTAAAGCAGATTCTGTATTATATATTCAAATGTAAAATATGTTGGAGAGCAAGCCATTTTAAAAGGATGGCGCGAAGTAAATTAAAAGAAATGATACGTTTTAATTTTTAAAAGTAAAAATTTAAATAATCAAAATCATTCCTTTTAAAAAGCTTTATTAAATTCTATTTTAATTTGGAGAAAATACGTTACAATTTTTGCAAAATAAAGTGGCCTTGAAAAGTGACGCTTGCCGACAGCTATGTAAAATTTTTATTACCTTCCGGACACAATATTCTACATTCCTAATGACTTCATCACTTCTTGAAAATATTCCAATATTTCCCTCTACTTTGATCCACTTCTCATTTCATAGATTCTCAATATTATCATAATAAAAACTCTCTACTGACCATTATATCCCATTATAACTGTCCGCTGCTCGGGCCGTGACCTCCTGTAGGACTCAAAAGAGAATGAAGTATACTTGGCACTTACCGCGAGGTTTCCTTTAAGATAACCCGGATCCTAACGATTACGGTCATTGTTAGATGAGAACATTTGAAGAAATGCATGTAATCTACAGCCAGAAGGAAAACGGAAAACAATCCTGGGTGATATGAGAGTAAGAGGGAGGAGAAAAATTGTCAGACCGAGGAAAGGAGAGGTAGAAGGAAAGGGGCGTTCGTTGATAACATGGTGTTTTAGAATATATAAATAATCTAAGAAAATTCTTCTCTTCAAAATGTCCGATTGTCAGGAAGACAGCTCTGTGGCCACTTGATAAAAGGTGATCTTCAATCTGAGATGATGCAAGATTGTTTCTACGTAGGCAACTAGGTATTCTTTCTACCGAGTAAGAAAGTTTCTCCCCAGGCCGCCCACGTGTATACCATTGCGGTCACCGCACTTGCGGCGGTTAACTTCTCGGGTCTACCTTGTCCTTCCATCACTGGGCTGGTCGTCAATTTAAAAAGAGGACATGAATGCTGCTCTCATGCGGTATTGAAAGACGTCCCGAAGAACGTCCGTACTGGACTTCCACGGTATCGGAGGACTCCTCTAGATCTTGTAGATTTGGTCGCAAAGAGGTTTTTGGATCCCAAATCTTTGTGAAACGTTTCATCAATTTTTTTGAAAAATTTTTCTTGAGAATCTAAAATCCAACTTGCAACGTGTATCTCTTCTATTCACGACATATTGTTTATAACCAAATAAACTCGACGTTTCGCCAACGTTCTTATCGGCTTCTTTAGGACCACCTATGGCTGTTAATATCCTTGGGTACTGTACATATAAGTTTCATTTATCTTTTTGATCGTTGGTTGTAGTTTCCGCACATAAGCCACGTTCAAGTGCAGGAGAAAGAATTTTTATCTTGCTTGTGGGAATGATTCAGATGGATTCGCGTACTATTTTGGGGATTATTTCGGCTCCAAAACAAGAGATTTTCCACATTTTGTAAAGTACGGAATCTGAGATTTATCGTCATATGTTGGCAATGTAAGTGGCGGATGGTTTTTACCCTTTTTTTTAAGTTATAGGATGCTCTTCGATATACTCGTAGCAATTGATAGACTGACCAATCCCATCGTATTGCATATTTCCTATAAGCCATTCCTCATTCACTGCTTAACTCTATAACAGATCGATCCTCGAAGTGGTGTCAAAACTTGTCTCTTGTAGAAAAAATTCGCCATCCGCTTCAATAATTAAGGATCACGCCCTTTACCATCCTTCCTTACGACGGACACGTTCCACTTAACCTCCAGTCAATGAGTAACGAGGATTGCGAAGAGGCTCGGATCGAATCTCAGCTGGCCCAATTCTGGTCTTCCTTCCGGTGAACGCCGAAAAGGTGAAGAAAGTTAAAAGACACGCTTTTTAGCGAGGGTGAGAAAGGAAGGAAGCGAATGACATGACACCTTGATCCCTTTTCATCATTGACCCGAGCAGGGGTAAGGCGTCCGCTAGCAAGCACCTCATTAATCTTGTGCCTCAAGATTGATAAAGAAGTAAAAGGATTAAAGGAGGATGCAGAATTAAAAATAAAAAAAGAGCGAAACGAAACGCGATCTGCGATGATGAAAATGAAAATACATAAGACGAAGACTCTGAATGCTTGACGATAATACACAGGAGAATCTAATAAATTACTACAAAATCATTCATGGGTTAGCTTATGATGCTCTACGACTGTGTTAGATAGCTGGAAAAAAGGAATGTTACATCGAATTTCAACTTGAAACTATAAATTCAAAATTCATTTGCTCTGTTGTAATACAGAAAAATATATATGTGGTAAAATATATAACTTTTTAACTCAAGAATCTTAAAAAATATCCTTCTCAATACAGGTGATTAGGAAGCGAATGATTTCTGGTATCCGCATTTATGTTTATAACGAAAGTTGATTTCACTTGACTAATATCCAAATACAAACCGCATACAGTATATTAAGTTATTAATCATAATAATGATTAAAACTTTAAAATACGTTTTTCAATCAAAAAGCGATTTTTTTATCCAGATATCTCATATCATGTGTAGCCATTCTTTGTTACCGAATCTAATCCAAAAATAATGGAATGGCATAATTTTTTTAGCGCCACTTACTGAATCTTCGAAATATTTCGAGTACTACGTTGAGTGATTGAAACAGCAAATTAGAAGCAAATAACAGGTTAATGAATACTTTTAAGAATTCAATAGGCCGGAGAAGTATATCATTATATACTAGTCTATTACGTAGACTTGTTCCATGATGTTAAATGTGCATTTTCGTGAATTTCCAAATAAGCTGCTCATTATGATGCTGTAATTACAACCGTTTTTACTATTAGGGGAGTATATACTCGTATGTTTTAACATTAAAGAAAATTACACAACACGTCCACCTCGCTCTTAAAGATCCGTAAAACATTTTGAAGCACATAAAGCTTTTTTACAGCTCATCCGTGAGGTTACTTAAATTAGACTTATTAAGAGGGACGACTTTTTTTTCATACAATGAGAGCTGCTGGAGAGATACAGAGAAAATTAACGTTCTCCAAAACAAAAACCTGCCTAAGGCTAAGCTTCTATATATTAGACATCACCCTCTTTCTGTCTCTCGCCAAATTCTTGATATCTTCGAATACGCAGATTCTCGTCAGATTTTGCTCTCTTTCTGATTCCTACATCTGGAATGCACATAAATCAATATTTTGCTAATACTTCAATATTTTGAGCTTTAATTACAAAGGTGTTGGAGTATTTGATCTTCCTGATTTTAATGTGAATTCTTCACCGCTTTTTTAACACCAATACCTAATTTTAGTACCAAAATAGGAAATTCAACAGGAAAATAAAAATACTTAGTTTAGTCAATGCTCCATTATCATACAGGAAGGTCTCAATTATTCGCAAATAAGATATACAATGATATTCTAGTGACGTTTATTCTTTCTGAGTAAATGAAAATATTACGATTCGAGAAAGAGCGAGTCGCCGATTCCGCCTGGTATGTAGGCCACATCAATACACTACATTGCAAAGGGTTGCGTAATTTCAGGCGGTAAACTGCCAATGCTTGATCAGATCAAAATAAATTATGGGGAAGGGAAGGTTGTCTCCTACTTTTATTCTATTGATAATAACATAACAGTGACATCTACTACTACCACGAAGAAATTACGAAGAAAAAAGATATCTAAAGCCACAAGATGGTCTTCTTGCGTAAAAAAAGACATTTTAATTCAAAATTTGTTCCCAAGGAAGAATGGACTTGAAAAAAGTCTGACGGGACCGGGAATCGAAACCGGGTCTCCCAATTGCCGGTCGGGTGCTCTGTCCGTTGAGCTATCCCGGCAGAACATTTCTCCAAGCCATTCGGGAAACTTTGTGGGCAAAGACGTTGCGAGTTCGTCCACATGTTCGCAGTCATGGCTTCATAGAAGCACCGGCCACACAAAGTGATGGAAAGGATACCCCCTTCAGGTTGGAAACAGAACAAAAAAAAGACTTTTTTCAAGTCCATTCTTCCTTGGGATTTTTCCTGGGTGCGCACCATCTTGCGCAAAGTCA